>CM029604.1:79004447-79344721 GCA_017311375.1 Mytilus coruscus
TCTAACGTATTGTTTAAAAACGATTTCACTTAACCCTGTGATTCTATTATAGAGGGGGTGAGTGAATCCTAACACATTCATTATATGCCAGTTGCAAACAATGAGCCTGTCCAGTGTAAAGTTGTCGTTAGTTTGCCGTCTGCGTTTATTGTTCTTCTGATAAATACTTTACTCAGATCAGGGCGTTAGTTTACTTTTGACTTTTCATATGCCTTTTGTAGTTTGATAGTTCAAACGACAGCAGGTTATTCATTCTACCATTTGTACACTCTAAAAACCCCTATCTTTATATTGAATGTTTGTCACTGTTTCAGATCAGTTTCACTACCTTCTGTGTCCTCTCAGCTGTAATCAGAACTGATAGAGGACATTGATTCAGTGTTACTGTTCCTTGCCCCACAACAACATCAATTTAAACTTCCATATCGTGTAAAGTTTCATCCTCTTGAAACGTTATTGCATGATAGGTATCAACACCATTAGGTAAGCTCATATCAGTTGCAATGCCTTTATCACTAGAAATACGCAGATTTCGTAAATCCTCTTCAAGTGTAATATGTTTAGGTTTTGTAGTTTCCTGCATAGTGCTTGCTGCTTCTTTAAGATTACGTTTGTAATCAATTTGATTCTTAATTATATGATCTAAGTCCTCGATTAGCTTTGTAAGGTGTCGTGTATCATGAACCATCAATGCGCCTTTTAACATTGCATATAGCTGTGGATATAAGGCCTGACATGTTGATATCCAGTGTGCTGGATCTTCTTCGTAACTATCGAACTCGTTCTCAGTAAAAACAGTTATAATGCAAGCAACTAAACTTTTCATATCATTCATCAATCCTGAAAGTGAATATGTTGATGCATCACCATAATCTATTAATCGGATTCGGAGGGAATTATCGCTATCAACTTCCAATATTACGTTTTTGACATGGATATCGCAATGTGAAAGATGCTCAACGCCTAATTTATTTATGGCTTTTGCTAGTTCACCAAACAGGTGTAAACATACGGGCCATGCATGCTGATCTAACAAGATTTTTGACAAATAGTCTAATCTTACTCCTTGAATGTATTCCATATGGAGTCGGACATTTTCACCTTCTCGGCATATACCGAACAACTCTGGGGCAATATCTTGCATCACGGCCATTGCATCTAACTCTTCGCGACGAAATTTAGAAATAATGATAGTTTTACAAATATGTTTGAAACCAGTCATCACATCTTTTACAACCTCTACCATTGTGAATTCAGATGGATGTTTATACAGTACTGCTACGGTTGAGTACTCTATATATTGCCGATATTCTCCTGTCAGACTTGTATGTAATAGCTTTTTACTTTTTGGATTTTTCACGACTGTGAAAGGATACTTCTTTACTTTCTGATCTTCTAAACCTTGCATACACAGATCAACTCTGCTTCTTAACGCACTATTTTGAGAATCATCGGAAATTTCTTCATGTGGTATACTCAAATCGTATATTCACTCAGTAAAACGGAATCGTCGGGATAGACAATAAGATATCTTCCTTTGTTATCCTTAACAAATTTACCATTATCATCTTCAACCTTTGCAATGATGATTTTTAGATCATCCGATGAAATACTACTTACTTTGTTGCTGTTGATGGATTGATCCGATATTTTGTTTTTTGTAACATATTCCTCAAATCCAGAGTCCGGGTTTTCTGTAACTGGGGTGTCCGCCATTGCATTCTTTCGTTTTGTTCAACTGAGGATTGTTAGTCCTATTCATCTGTAAAATATAAAAAGTGACATGCTCAAAAGATTTGGATATGAAAACGTAATGTTTGCTTTTCCTCACTTATTCATTTTCTTTATATTGCAACTTTTCGAAAATTGTTCATCTTGTCCGCTTACCCTCCTTTACTTTATGTAAAAAGGGTTTTGAATATACCCAAGTCCCAACAAAAATCTCATATCTCCGAATCACTTTGTACACTAGTTAATCACTAGATAGATAAAACTTTCTAAAATTGTCCCTTGCTTAAAAAGATCAGATAACAGTGACACTTGGTTGATACTACTGATTGTGGTCTCCCCGAGTGTATCACCAGCTCAGCAGTAAGTGTTTTGGTACAAACATGATTTATATATCATATATTTCTTAACGCTCCTTTCATAAATTAAGAAATTATAGCAAAACTAACCGTTTAAACCTCAGACAAATTTGATCTATAATGAATAGGGTCCCTTCTCGTTGTATTGCTCCTCACGTATTTTGGTATGTATACAAAATTGACTTTCAAATGTTTGGATTTTAGTGTTTTCCTAACCCCTTTGGGGAACTCCTGCTTTACGATCTTTCGGCTGGATGACCATTGGTCAGTTTCTACACAATGTATCTTATTACACATTCTTGCCGATATTTTGTAAACAAGATTTTATTTGGGATTTTAAAAATTTATATTCGTTATATTCGACTTTTACACAGTTCAAATGATTGGATATATTTGAGGAAGGCTCTAGATTATTTTTATTCATGCATTCGTTCGTGCATAATTGTTTTGAACTGATGAAAAATTGATGATGAGTAATCTTGGATATTCATGTACACAACCATTGATTTCGAATATATAAAATTATTTATTGCAACATTATAGAACATTGTGTAGCAGTGTATTCCACAGCAGAAGTTGTTTTGATTGTTCGTTCTCTTCGTACTACATGTTGACATTTTACATGTTTACGTGTATTTATTGTTTCGAAACTAAGATACAGCTTTATTTTACGTCTAACTCGAGCTTCAACAAACGACATAATGTTTCAACCCGGATTAATTTAGCGCAATATACATGATATAGTGTGAGTTGTAATGGCATAGATGGAGGCACAGTGGACAAATAGCAAAATAATGCAGCACGAGATTTCGGCAATATTTATTATAATATACAGTTTAAGCTCTCAGTGATAATGTTGCAAATATGAGGCAAAGGCGGTTTAAGAGAAACAAGGATTCCAACCCCTGATGGAGCTACAAATATGATGAATAAGTAGGCTTTTGTACAAATAACAATCCAAACAACGGCTTGCCAGTGGACCCCACCCCTTTTTCAAATTCCTGGATCTGCACCTAGGATTAAAAGACCTGTGTGATAATGTTGCAAATATGAGGCAAAGGCGGTTTAAGAGAAACAAGGATTCCAACCGCTGATGGAGCTACAAATATGATGAATAAGTAGGCTTTTGTACAAATAACAATCCAAACAACGGCTTGCCAGTGGACCCCACCCCCTTTTTTCAAATTCCTGGATCTGCACCTAGGATTAAAAGACCTGTGTGATGCAAGCTTAAAACCAGATTCATTATCATGCTATAGTGTTGATTTGATGTTATTTTCTTTTAAAGGAATCTTAATGGTGTAACTGTTGTTGTTTGCATGGGTACACGTAAACTGGTACCGTCAACAACTCGTACTCAACCAACTCGTACTTTTAGCAACTAGTACTTCTACCAAACTTCTTCTTTTACCAACTCGTACCCATTTTTGTAGCATTGATACTTATGTATCATTTAATTAGATAAAATGTACAATTAGTGGAAAATTTGTTTTATAATTGATATTATCCAAGACATATAAGAGGGTCTGGATTGAGTTTACAGACGAGAGGATGATGATCAACATTTGTTTTTGAAACATTTAAGACTGATGAACAGCTTGTTACCAATCTTTGCTGCAGAAGAGAACACTTATCAGCACTGGGATATAGAAATACAATTGTATTATAAAAATTTTGCCTTGCCTTGCATTACTGTACATTGTAAATGAAATGTATGTTGTAGATTTCAAAATGTAGAGTAATCATTTTGTTTCAACTAGTATACAAGTTGGGGTAATTTGCCAAACGTTTACATGACCAGAAAATGATACATGAAATAACAATAATAATGCAGTTTGCAATTTGTGTCTTATATTTTATCATGCATATCACTCGTGTACAATAGACACAAGTGCAAGTGACAAATTCTTTAGCTTCATGTATTTGGTCACAAAAATAGAGACACAATTTTTCAGTTTACATAATAAATAAAGTTAAAATATAAAATAAAGACCATGCATTTGGCCTTTAACAATATTAATTCATATAGCTATTTAAATATTTATAAAGTTCATGTATATGAAACAAATCATACTGTCATATACTTGTATACTTTGAACCATGCATAGGTACATTTTTACCATGTAGGAAAATATATACCGTTGCACCTTATAATCAATAGTATAGAGACCTCCAAATTTCAGTACATCTCTCATCCTATTCTCTACACTTTTACCATGTATTTGGTAATTGGTATTTACATTTAAAATAGATCATGTATTTGGTCAAGCAAATTTACAAATTACTGTATATAGATATAAGAAGATGTGGTATGAGTGCCAATGAGACAACTCTCCATCCAAGTCACAATATGTAAAAGTAAACAATTATAGGTCAAAGTACGGCCTTCAACACGGAGCCTTGGCTCACACCGAACAGCAAGCTATAAAGGGCCCCAAAAATGACTAGTGTAAAACCATTCAAACAGGAAAACCAAAGGTCTAATCTATTAAATCTATACAAAAATCGAGAAACGAGAAACACTTATGAACCACATCAACAAACGACAACCACTGAACAACAGGTTCCTGACTTAGGACAGTTGCATACAAATGCACCGGGTTTAAACGTTTTAATAAGCGCCAACCTTCATCCTACCTGAAACAATAGTGTAACATTAAAACATAGAAAGACACACTATAAAATATCAATTGAAATTGCTTAACTCAATCAAAAGACATATTAACAAAACAAGTGAACATACACTAAACGGAAAAAAAATGATCTATGACACTATGTAAATGCAAAATTAATAAAGCAAAGGGGTTAGATGTTTAACAATATCAGAAAGACAACCATAACCTTGGACAAAATGCCACCAAATAAAATAACGTACATGGGTAAATAAAAGTAATTGTGTTGTAAGGTATATATGGAGTACGGAAATAATTTTTACAAAATAAATAATTTTGTTGTTCCTAGTACGAGAACAAAAGTGAAAATTTATCGTCATACTAAACACTTATCAAAGATTGTATATATTAAAAATAGTGAGACGAGATATAACACTGAATAAGTAAACATTAAATAACAAAAATACATTACAAATTGTATCAACAGGTCAAATTAACACGAAAGTACGATTCGAGAGTACTAAAGTTACTGAAAGCTAGTTAAAAGCCAAAAACAATTAATAATAAAAAATCATGCATCAGAGACTAAAATCAACTAAAACACATTCCAGGGATTTAGTGTTTTAACATCATGTACAGTCAAAGAAGACATGAATTGTGCAATGCCAAAATCAAAGTATCGACAGGCAGTAGGATAGTTAGGAGTTAACCTGTTAATAAATATGTATAATGTGATATATAGATAGAGTAATCTCTATATAGAAAATGAACGTGGATGTGTATTTATACATCCCCAAAAATCGTTTGAAAATATACGTATTTTCGCGGTGTATTTATTTTCACGAATAGCGCGGTAGAAATATTTTTCGCGAAAATTCAATTAAACCGTGATACTGTTAAAACAACACCAGTTATCTTTCCAGAAATTAAGTTAAGAATAAAATGTTTTGATGATTGAATAATCTTAATTGATATTGTTTCATATTGTTAATCAGATGAAGACTTATTAATGAAAATTTTAATAATGATCAGTTCGCTATTTATGTTTTGATATTTTGGAAATCCCGCAAAATTGAATACATGCGAATTCATCGACAATACCAAAAAGCGCGAACATAAGTACTCGTGAAAAAACGTATATTAACATACAGTAACCATGTCATGGTAGTAATTGGTCAGTATACTTTGATTTTTGAGACACGTTGTATATAAGGACCTACAAAAATAGAGAAAAACACATTTATTGAGTTTTACATTAATAAATATTATATTAATATAAAAAAAGAAAGAAAATATATATGCAAACAAAAAATGATGATAACAACAATAATGCATATAAACATTATTGCAAAATTGCAAAGCAATATAAGGTAAGCATGACATGCAGGATTAACATGTATTACAACCATATTTTATGAGCCAATATCCTAATTTAAAATGCACTTAAGGGTATAGTAAGACCATGTATTTGGTAGATATCACAAGTTTAGTTCATATACTTTTTTAAATGTTTATCAGCCAGGTATTTAGAGCCTCACCATGTATTTGGCACACATCATACTTGTACATACATGTAAATGTTAAACTCCGCTGCATTTTGGCGCCTGTCCCAAGTCAGGAACCTCTGGCCTGTGTGAGTCTTGAATTTTTTTTTTTTTAAATTTTGGTTCATTTACAAGTTTCAGAGTTTAGTGTGACGTCCATTTGCACTGAGCTGGTATATTTTTTTTTTGAGGGGCCATCTGAGTCCCACCTCCGGGTGCGGGGTTTTCTCGCTGTGTTGAAGGCCCATTGGTGGCCTTCGGTTGTTTCTTGCTCTTTAGCCGGGTTGTTGTCTTTTTGACACATTCCCCGTTTCCAATCTCAATTTTGTTTTAAACAGATTTTGTCTTTAGTACCGTGAGGGGAGAGTAAAGTGCCTCCCCGTGCTTCAGGTTTATGTTCTTATTATATACAAGATAGTGGAGTGTGTGTCTGAGCGAGAAGTTAATTACTGTAGGAATATTTATCTAAAACTCATATTTCACTATTCAGCCCCATTCTTCTATCAAGTCAGACAAAAAATGAAACTCAGAAATTTAAAAATATTCCATACCAAACTCGTTCAAAGGGTTTCTACATAACAGGAGACCTTAACATTGTCCAGGACCAAGAGTTGAAATCTTTCCTTAGTAAAGGACCTAAATATCGTCCCCCATCAATTATTAATTGGAATGAGTATCGTGACATCATCCACGATTCACTCCGTACTTACTGTATGAAATGGATAAAACGAGAAAAAGTTGATAAAAATCCTTAGATTCTTTTTTTTTTATTCAGAAATGAACATAGTTGATATTTGTATTAAACATTTTAAAGAACATTTTACTCCATACAACATACATAATAGCCCTATTTTTCGTATCAAACGTAAGCTCAAAGAACTCGCCAAGGCATATTTTCTTTTGTCCCGCCTGATAAGGCTGCCAATAATATCATTATTGTTTGACGTAAATTTTTTGTGGAGGTTCTGCAAAAAGAAATCATGAATTCAACAACATTTCAACTGACTTAATTCTCAGAAAATGATATCTGCAACTTTCAGCTACCTCTTTACAAGCAGAAAAATTCCAACTATGTACTGGCTTCCGAAGCTGCACAAACTGACAAAACACCTTACAAATATAGATTCATTTCGTCTTCAAGACATTGTTCCACTTCTAAACTGTCTGTTTTTACTTACTAGCACACTTGGTACAATAAAAAACCTGGTAATAAATTTTTCAAATAAGGCCTTTGAAAATAGTGGAATTGATTACTTTTGGAGTGTTAAATATTCGTTGGAGGTACTTAATAAATTGCATGCTCATATTGGTGAATTTGAATCTGTTCAAAGTTTTGATTTTTCTATATACCACCTTGCCTCATAATCTAATTAATAAAACAATCACATACCTAATTAAATGGACATTTTAAAAGTCGGAGTACGAATATGTGCAAAGTCTTTTAGGTCATTTTTTAGTATCAACAGACAAAATAATTACGTGAATTGGACCTGCTTTGATACGATAACTGCACCTGAAATTTTACTAGATAACATGTTTATTCGCTTTGGAGATTCTGTATATCGTCAAGTTATCGGAATTCCAAAAGGGACTAACTGTGCACCACTTATTGCCGACTTTTTCTGTATTGTTACGAGTTACAATTTATGACTACAATCAGCAAAGATCCATCGAAACTGCAAATTATACAAAACTTTAATAACACTTTCAAATATTTTGATGACCTATTGGCTCTCAATAATGACTACTTCAGTGTGTACACTAAAGAGATTTATCCTGCTGAACTGATTTTAAATAAAGCTAATAATAACAATGAACACTATCCTTTCCTGGATCTTGATATGTATATCATTAACGGGAAGCCTGATAATAAAAATTATGATAATAAAATAGTTTTAAGTTTCCTATTGTTAATTATCCATTTTTAAATGGTGACTTTCCATTGGCACCATCTTATAGTGTTTATATATCCCAACCTGTACGATTCCATCGGGTATGTAACAATGAATTTGATTTTAACGAAAGAAATCTCTGTATTACTGAAAAATTATTAAATCAGGGTTTTCGATATCACAAACTTGTCAAATCATTTATTAAATATTATCATCGGTACAAGGACAATATTCGTAAATATAAATCAACATGCAGACATCTTATACGTTCAGGTATTTCACATCCAATCTTAAATGGAAATATTCTATACAAAGCACAATAATGTCGTCATTCACCTCAAAAGCTAATCAAACCTTTAAACGGACTTATTCAGAAGGGATATAGTTACGATACTGTTGTCAGGTCATTAAACATGTTAAAGATGGCATTTTTTGGCATTAATGTTGATTCACTCACATGGTCTTTTCATCGGAAATAAACACATTTATTATAAAACCAGTTGTTGGCATGACACGGGTTATGTTCTTCCCGTATATTTTATGATTGTTTGATACTAAACCCCTAACGGGAGGGATTGTGCTTGATTTTCAGATGATAAAGACATAATCTTCCAATCAGTTTAATTGAGGTCTGGAGCTAGTATGTCCGTAAATGCTAGTAATCCCTTGTTTATTTATGTATCATTGTCATGTTTGCTTAGTTTCTTTTGTTACCTATTCTGACATCGGACTCGGACTTCTTTTAAACTGAGTTTTACTGTACGTATACTGTGTGTTTGTTATTTCTACATTGGCTAGAGGTATGCGTAGGGTTGAGATCTCACAAAACATGATTAACCTCGCCGCATTTTTGCGCTTGTCCCAAGTCAGGAACCTCTTGCCTTTGTTTGTATGGTATGTTATTTTAATTTTGGTTCTTTTATTTCTTTCAGATTTAGTGTGATGTCCATTTTTGCTGAGCTGGTATACATTTTTATGAAGTGCCAGCTGATGCCCGCCTCCGGGTGCGGGGCTTTCTCGCTGTGTTGAAAACGCATTTGTGGCCTTCGACTGTTTTCTTCTCTTTGGTGGGGTCGTTGTCTCTTAGACACATTCCCCGTTTCCATTCTAAATTTTACACATGCATAACTTTTGAACAATACATAGATAAATTGATACCATGTATTTGGCAAAAAAGTATTTACAGTTAAAAAAGATCCTGTATATTGTCAAGAATAAGTTACAAATTGACAAGGTACATGTATTACGTCAATAGATTTTGAAGTTTAGATAAATGAAGACATTGTATACAAATTATGTATACTAGTATAAGACCAATACATCTTACATATAGACCATGCTTGAGTATATGCCACAAATTCAATTCATAGGCATTTTAAGTTATTATCAAGCATATAGAGTCAAACCATTTATTTGAACAGCTCATACATACACATAAAGATTATTTGAAATATCCAAAGATCATGTTGTAAAGTTTTTCCATGTATTATGTTAAATGGAGTTTACATATTTAATAAACCATTTTGGGTCAAGAACAAATTACAAATAGACAATAAAATTGGTTAATAAAATTTGATGTTGAAATAAACATTGTATTAAGACCATGTACATGTATTTGGTCAATATATATGTTAATTGTATACCATGTATTTGTTAAATAGAATGTGAAATTTAGTAATACGGTTTATCTCATTTATAAGATAAACCAATTTAATGAAAGAGAAATGATTACTGCGTCATTCGGATCCGGTTCTCGTTTCCCGATAATCAACGTCACATGACTCTTCAGCATTACATTGAACTAGCCACTCTTGTAGATATGTAAAAGTTTCAAAAATGCAATCGTAAAAAATCATTGACATCCGCATGTCATATTCCAATATTTTGATATGAAACTATCGAAGAGACAAGGTAAATCTCCAAGAAAGGATTTTCATTTGCAAGGGCCAGCAAATGACGAAAAATTAAAAGGTAAACCAAACTGTCACCATACGATCCGATGCCATCAACACGAGGAACACCTCCAGCTTCTTTCGACATGTATGGATGTGTAAAGATCATAGAACAATTTAATTAATGTGTCTTCGCCATAACAATTATACAATGCACCAATGACAGGGACAGCTTCCAATTTGTCAGTGGCTCATGGACCGGTAATCAATTTAATGGCAGAACAAAATCTTCACACCAGGAGCCCCCATTTATAATTCCACACGGCACAACATGCACAAGGAAAACACGATTCAAAAGAATAGGAGAACCACTGATCCAAAGAATTAATAACCTGGTTCCAGCGGTTTGCAGATTTCGTCAAACATTAATCTTGGTATGTTGAATTTATAAAAAAGTTGATGTTTTGTGGCGTATAATTGTTCTAATTGATATTTATTTCATAATGAATAAGATTAATCTGATAGTGATAAAGATAAGATTACTGAAAGGATTATTTATTATTATTATTTGATGTCATATATTTAATTTGAATTTCACATGAGCAATATGATCGCACTGTGACTTTAATCAGAGACATAAATACAGTAAGTTTTACATATCTCTGCTTTAATGTACATTATGTTATATCACCATGCAGTCGTTTGAAAGACGCACCTAGCGCTATTACACACAAGATACACACGAGGGCAATAAGTGCAAATTTGTCAACCTTTATCTCAATTAATAACATTATACCACTTATTATACACAATTATACACTATGTGTTAGATGGTTCAGCTGACGTAGTAAATGAAATACACTATATGAGATTTAGAAGACAAATGACAAATTTTGTGGCGGATGACGCTATAGCTTTAGAATAAATCCAATCAGAGTCGATGGCTTCGATTAAAGTATTTACACGTGCAAATTCTTTGAACAGTCTTAAATATTTCCTAATACTGTTTGATACACTTAAATCGGCATTACTATAAATAAAATGTACATAATTTATGCCTACAGTTTTCTCGTTTGACTTATTTAACATTTTTCTTTTGGGGTTTTTTAATTACTTACTAATGCAGTATGGGCTCTGGTCATTGTTGAAGGCAGTACAATGACTTATTGTTATTAATGCGGTATGGGCCCTGCTCATTGTTTCAGGCAGTAAAATGACTTATTGTTATCAATTCGGCATGGGCTCTGCTCATTGTTGAAGGCAGTAAAATGACTTATTGTTATTAATGCGGCATGGGCTCTGCTCATTGTTGAAGGCAGTAAAATGACTTATTGTTATTAATGCGGCATGGGCTCTGCTCATTGTTGGAGGCAGTACAATGGCTTATTGTTATTAATGCGGTATGGGCCCTGCTCATTGTTGAAGGCAGTAAAATGACTTATTGTTATTAATGCGGCATGGGCTTTGCTCATTTTTGAAGGCAGTAAAATGACTTATTGTTATTAATGCGGCATGGGCTCTGCTCATTGTTGAAGGCAGTAAAATGACTTATTGTTATTAATGCGGTATGGGCCCTGCTCATTGTTGAAGGCAGTACGATGACTTATTGTTATTGATTTCTTTGCCATTTGGTCTACTGTGAAGAGTTGTCTGATTGGCAATCATACCAATTCTTTTTTACATGAGTGAGTTACTCAGTTACATGTATATATATATACTTTTCAATTTGCGTTTCTTTTCTTGTTAGCTTGCTTGCTTTAATTTATGCATGTTTGCCTAACTATTTACATTTATATGCATGTGTTCCTGTTGTATAATATGCTTATAATTTGATATTTGATTTTTATATTAAATATCAAGTCAGTTGAGAGATCTACAGAGCTCATGTTTACGTTGTTGAATCATACATATCATGCTCGACCCTAAATTTTCTTACTTACGCAAATAGAGTTAATATAGTTATACAAGCAAATATAGTTGTACAAGCAAAGCTGAGTTGACATTTTGAAAAAAGACCTCAACATATGATATGTTATTACTATTGGTATAGGTTATTCAGATAGCTCACTAAAACTCATTTACCGTTGTTCTTGATAGCATATATATATACACAACAGACACTGGACTTCCAGAACAACAGCATAACATGCTACGAATGAATTTAATACGATCAGAATATACCTTGCCCAAATTCACACTTCAATCAGTTCACGAAGATAAATTACGTCTTCTTCAAACCAGTAGTTAATAGGCAACTATGGACAGGTCAATTAATTTATCAACAAGTCAACTTAGAGCAAATAAGGGAATTATGTGCACTTTTGACACAATTATTTAATTACTTTATAAACTCACGAAGCAGCAGACAGAGCATGGTACACAATATCCTCTTTTCTTTGAAGTGCGATAATGTTATTGTATATATACATGTATTGTTTATAATATTTTTGATTGTCATCATCATCTAACACGGATATGTGAACATTGAGGATACCTTTGTATTTTACTATCACATTTCTTTTACATGTCAGCACGAACTATGGGCTTTCCCACAACTATTTTTAGAAACAAAACAAATATGTGGTAAATAAGTTAAGGACTTTTACAGACAAACACGTATATTATCCAGATGGGAGCCTCAATGAATTTTTAAATTTATTTCAAATACTCTTGATCTATTTCCTTCTATTAAAAGGAACATTTAGCATTCCTATCTATTCACAGAGCTGATGGACTCATTCTTTTTAATTCTAGTCGGAATTAATCAACTATGCATCTATATTCTATATACACCCATTACTTAGAGTAATACATGGAATTTCACTCTATTACCTAGTTCTTTTAGGTCACAAAATATATTCGACGTAAAACTATTCAAGTTTGAGCTTTCCAAAAAGCTGCACGGACTGCTTAACTGTATCCGAATTTTAAGTACTAGTAAGAATGCATGTGGTTGCCGATTTAGTACAGGAAGTGTGGTACTTTCTATATATTGATTGATACGAATAAATTAATTTTAAAAGTGTACGTTATACACCCATGGTTTTGAAATATTAGTCACGATACTTGTTGAAAATAAAAATATATACAAATGTAAACTTTGTAGAGGAACATAGATTTGCAAAACTAATAGTGCATATTGCAGAATAACAAAGCAATTAGGTAGATTCATGGTATACCACCATCTTGGATTGTACTTTTGCAGTGAACAATCAGTCTAGTTGTTACCCAAATCTCCGAATTTGTAGACAGATGTTCAATGTTATTGATTAGACTGTTTATCTCTATGAAGAAAACTTCCTGATTTATCGCATTATTAAAAATATTTTAACAAGTACCAAACATATGTGTTTTAGAATAAATTTGTTCAACTAAGCCAATTAAGGCGAGATAACTCTTTTAGTAAACCTATTGATAATTCATGATCGGTTTATCAGTGGATGTATTACTGCTAAAATATTGCGTTTTTATGATGATATTAAATATATATATAACATGGATAATACAACAAAAGAAGTGATATCGTCCAAAACAAATCTTGCTGAGGGGATATCATGGAAGGATAACAGCCCCATTATAACAAAGCTATTACAAAAGGAAAAATATTTTTGTCCAAGATTCAAACGTATTAACAAAGAGTAATGCCTTCTTAGCTAGTTCACTTAAATGGACTCTTAGGTTGTTGAAAAGGGGGGGGGGGGATTCTAATGAGTGTGTATAGACACACTCAAGTGGCAAGATAAAGGGGTTATGATCGTTTTTTGTAATTGTACGTCGGATCATATTAGGTTTTTACTTTCCTGCGGTACCGCAGGAAGTTCTGTTGAGACCATCTCATGTCTACCCGAGTGGCCGGTTCTGAATTGGTACCAGTTCGAGCTTTACTGTTTTATGATACATAGTATGGACTATGTATTCCGCGTGCATACAGAGTTTTATGATATAGAAACTGTTAATCTTTACTCCTCTGAAAGCAGGGGGTGATGCGAATAAGACCCGACGTATTTGGGGATCATAACTCTCGTTCTCTTTAGGATGAACCTTGAGGAACTTGAGCATCCATTGTTACCAATGGTGCACAGATTTGTCAGTTAAATCAGTCATGTCGGCATTCTGTTATCATGTCAGACCTCGTCATTCAAAGTGAACTGTGGCCGTTATTTCCACATTAATTATTTGTTTGTTATGTTTTTGCCTGAAACTTGATTCTTTGATTAATGCATTGTATATAGACCATTTTCTTGGTCAATATCTATTGGTAATGGACTATATAATTGTTCAATTAAAGTTATTTATAGACCATGTATTTGGTCAATAGATATTACGTATAGATCATGTATTTTATATAGACCATGTATTTGTTCAATAAAATATAGTTTTAGATGTATACATTTTTGGTAGAACATGAACTTATCCGAAAGAATATGAATTGATTTTTAGATATGAACATTTTGTTTTGACCATTTATTTGTTTAATAGAATTCTGATTGTAGATAAATAAATTAAATGTAGACCGTTTATGTGTTCAATAGAATATGATATTTAGATATACATTTTATGTAGACCATGTATTTGTTCAATAGAATAAGATTTTTAGATACATGTATATACATTTTATGTAGACTATGTACAAATGTACTATTCAAAAGATTATGATTTTAAGTTAGAAATATACATTTCATGTAGACTATGTATTTGTTCAATAAATGTTGGTAGCATACATTGTACCATATTTGGACATTACATGTTGGTAACATACCAAATATTTGGTCATTAGATGTTTTAGGCCATGTTTTTGGTCAATAGAAGTTGGTAACAGACCTGATATTTGGTCATTACATGTTACTTATAGACCATGTATTCGGTCAATAAATGTTGGTAACAGACCATGTATTTGATGAATAAAAAAAATGATATTTAGTTATACATTACAATGTATGTAGACCATATTTTTGGTCATTATCTCTTATACAATATAACTCTTCGATAGATGTTATTTATGGGACATGTATTTGGTCAATAGATATTACTTATAGACCATGAATTTGGTCAATAGAATATACTTTTTAGATATATACATATAAACCATGTATATGGTCAGTAAATGTTAGTAACAGACCATGTATTTGGTCACTAGATGCAACATATAAACCATATATATGGTCAATAAATGTTAGTAACAGACCATGTATTTGGTCAATAGATGTTGGTATCAGACCATGTATCTGGCCAATAAATGTTGGTAACAGACCATGTATTTGGTCATAAGATGTTACGTATAAACTATGTATTTGGTCATAGATGTGACGTATAAACTATGTATTTGGTCATAAGATGTAACGTATAAACTTTGTATCTGGTCATAAGATGTTACGTATAAACTATGTATTTGGTCACGAGATGCTATATATAAACTATGTATTCGGTCAATAGATGATGGTAACATACCATGTATTTGGTCATAAGATGTTACATATAAACCATGTATATGGTCAGTAAATGTTAGTAACAGACCATGTATTTGGTCACTAGATGCAACATATAAACCATATATATGGTCAATAAATGTTAGTAACAGACCATGTATTTGGTCAATATATGTTGGTATCAGACCATGTATTTGGTCAATAGATGTTGGTATCAGACCATGTATTTGGTAATTAAATGTTACTTATAAACCATGTATATGGTCAATAAATGTTAGTAACATACCATGTATTTGGTCATATGATGTTACATTTAAACCATGTATATGGTCAATAAATGTTAATAACAGACCATGTTTTTGGTCACTAGATGCTACATATAAACTATGTATTTGGTCAATAGATGTTGATATCAGACCATGTATTTGGTAATTAAATGTTACTTATAAACCATGTATATGGTCAATAAATGTTAGTAACAGACCATTTATTTGGTCAATAGATGTTTCTTATAGGCCATGTATTTTGTCAGTAGGTGTTGGTAAACTGTTAATAATGGACAATATATTTGGTCATTTGATGTTACTTGTAGTCAATGATGTTTCTGGTCAATAGATGTTAGATTATACCACGAATTTGGTCAATATATGTTACTTATATACCAGGTTTTGGGTCAAATGAATTTGAAAATTAGATAAACATTACAGACCATGTGTTGGCTGGTGGATACAAGTTACTAAAAGCATTCCTATTTTTCCAAAAGGGTGTCTTCAATCATAAATTATTTTGTAGTATTTGCTTGGGCTAATATTTTATAACTATTTAGAACTGTTCAAATATCATTCATCACATTCAGTAATTTCACTGTTTGTTTGTTTTATTTATTTGAAAACAGCATATTATTGAAGGTTAATATTGTAACATAGCTGCTGTGAGAATGGTTGACAAGGACATTGTCTTTGTGTTTATTAAGCAGTACTTGCTTGGGCTAGTGTTGTAATACTACCTTGAACTGTTCAAATATTATTTGTCATATAGAGTATTTGCAATGTTTGATTGGCTTATTTATTAAAAAGCAGCTTATTATTGAAGGTAAATATGTTATATAGTTGCTGTAAATATTGTTGACATGGAAATTGTCTTAATGTTTATTTTGCAGTAATTGCTTGGGCTGGTATTGTATCATTACTAAGAACTTTACAATTTGTTTTAGCATAAATCTCTTTTTAACAGTAGTTATGACTGTGGTTTACCATATGGGTATGCATTAAACTCATGTTTTCTTTTTTTAAACCAAGTGCTTGGCTTTCGTGGGGTAAGAAAGCTTTTTTTTCATTACATCTTTCCTGTAGGCTTAGTTGGCCCTTTCCTAAGCCAAGCTATTGTATTCTGTGTTATTGTATTATCGTTTCATGTGTTTCATTCATTATTATCTTGTTGTAAAAATGTATATGTACAATGTATACATGTATACATGTGTATTGTTTATCTTTATATGAGAAAAAGTTTTACTCTGAAAAAGTAAAAATTTCGCAATTCACCTTCTTGTTTCTATATATATTCATGCATTGCCCAATATAATGTAAAATACATGAGCTACTTGCTGACTAATACAAGTGAATGTTAAACCTCTGATGGTTTGTTTGGGTTGTAGGAGGAAATGATAAACAGTATAAAGCAGTTGAATATTTATAAGGCGTGCATATTTAGTTCGTTTGGTCGCTGTCTCATTAATGTTAACTTCGCATAATCTTGATTTCATACCACACTATATTTTGAAGTACGACAAGACTTAAGTGGTGTGATTATGTTAATGAATGTACTCTATATGCACCTTATTATGATACTTAATAAAATGAGAAATCGTCTCTGATCTTATATGAATTCATACACAAATTTGAAAATATTTTCCTTGAAACTGTTTTTTAGTGTCGTGTGTTTTACATGTTTCTTTGCATTTTCATATTCTGTTTTCTCCGACTTTGTTATAGTTCCTCAGATTTGGGAATACAATATTCATCAAGTTTTTGTTTTTTTTGCGTAGAAAAGGTTTATAAAATGATCAAATTGCCAAAAATCTTCTTCTGTTATCCGTCCTTCCTTCGTTTTCAATTTTGTTCGTCCTGAATATGCATCTAGTATTTGGCACTGAAAACTAAGCAAACAGCAATCAATCGATTTATGCTGGGTTTCTGGCTTAATGATTTCTTTTCCTCTTATTTCATTTGCTTTTACCTTTGACATCTTGAATCATAATTGATACCGTGTTTTAGTACTATTTTCGGGTTTGTTTAAACTTAACGCATGCAATGATACTTACACATATTTATAACGGTATTGTGAGTCTCACTTATTATTAAAATGTACAGGCTAACACACGTGTCTAAAGCGGTTGTTACTATTCTATTCCAAGTATCCCATTTATTCAATTTGTTTTGATGTTTCTGAGTTTCTGAGAATAGGTCTAACGCCATGCCCATTAGCTATAGACGTGTTACATTTCGACGTAGTTGTGGCTGGTTATATTTTTTTCTAGTAAGAAATACGTATTTCTTGTTGATATTTTGGCACATCGTAAGCAAAAATAAAAAAGTATTCATTTTGCACTTATACATCGTATCTTTTTTTAGGTCATGAAAAATCTTACTGTGTGTAAAACCACACTAAAGAAGAAATCATCAAAGTACTGGACTCTCTGATCGACAACATATTTGATATTTTAGCAGACAGTCGGTATTCCAATGGGTATTAATTGTGAACCACTACTGGCAGATTCGTTTTTGTTGTCATATGCAGAAGAATTCAAACAAAACCTTCTCAAAGATAAAAGGAAAAGAAAAAAAACATTTTGACTTTATTTTTTATAATTTGTTCTTTTGTGGTACATTAACACCACTGTCCCAGGTTAGGGGAGGGTTTGTGCCTTTAAACCTGCTTAACCCCGCCACATTCCATATGTGCCTGTCCAGAGCCTATAGTTCATTGGGTCTCGGTTGTTTATGTCTGTCATACTAGTTTGTCGTAAATTGTTTTGTTATAGATTAGGCCATGAGTGTTCTCAATTGATATGTTTCATATTTCTAATGTCGGAGCCTTTTTTTTTTCAGGTCTATACGGTATGAGTTTTTCACATTTTTACGCCAGTGCATGTTCACCCTTTACGGATTTAATTGACAGGGGTGTGCTTCTACACAAAAACTGCTCCAACCGAGTTATGAGGAAGAACGACATAAATCGACACTTAATAATTCTTACGGTCACAATCACAAATTGGTTGACCAGTACGAATTGTCGGTTTCTCAACTCTCTAGTGACATGTTTTCGCGGTCTTAGATCTTTAAATACCAGTAAAGTCATCTGATCTATAATTTAACGATTGTCACCATTTGACTTCAATTTCATAAACAGAATAATCAAGTACTAATATCACACAAAACTGCTGTTCCGTCCAAGTTAATACTAAAAGTACAAACAAGGCAGTTTTTTATAAGTATAGTCGTCTGATCTGTGATTGTGTCATTTTTATAGAGTATGATTCGCTTGGCGGATGATGCATGTATAGATGTGGTTCATAAGTGTTTCTCGTTTTTCGTTTTTTATATAGATTATACCGTTGGTTTTCCTGTTTGAATGGTTTTATACTAGTCATTTTTGGGGCCCTTTATAGCTTGCTGTTCGGTGTGAGCCAAGGCTCCGTGTTGAAGGCCTTACTTTGACCTACAATGGTTTACTTTTACAAATTGTGACTTTGATTTGATTTTTGGTGTTTAACGCCACTTTTAAGCACCGCTTTTGGGCTATTTCGTGGCGGTCAGTTTTTATTGACGGAGGAAGCCGGAGTGCCCGGAGAAAACCACCTCCCTTCGATAGGAAAACTGACAATCCTAGTCAATTAAGATTGGAGTCGAATGCACCCGCACGAGCGGGATTCGAACTCACAACCTCAGTGTTGACTGGCTAGTGATTACAATAGTAACTACAAATTGTGACTTGGATGGAGAGTTGTCTCATTGGCACTCATTGGTATTCTACGTTGAACAACATATGATGGAAAACAATCCCACAAAATATAAAAGCTGTGTGTAAAACGGACTCGGAGTAGTTGGTTTCACAAGGTCTCAATGTTATGAAACTCATTAAAGTGTCAAAATCCCATAACTCCCGTAAAAATATTTAAATCAAACTTAAGATGTAGTATGGTCAAGAAAATATGAAGCCAAATAATCCTACCGAGTATGAAAGCTTTATGTCAAATGGTCATTGAGCATAGATGTGATTCGGATGAACGAACACTAATGTAATACCCCATAGCCTGAGCGCGGGTAGGACAAAAAATGAAATTTGTGGTTTCCAATGCACCTAACTATATTAAAGATGCAAAACTGTCATAGGAAAAAACAAACATCACATCATTACAACTATCTTTCAGTTACATTCCGTGCAGCTTACATGAAACTAAACATATAATGTATAATTGATTAATCGATTGATTGATGTTTGCTCTACGACGAACTAGCGCATTTAAGTTATATATAGTGGAGAAATAATGCATGTAATAGGTTAAAGACTTTCTTCACGTAAAATGATTATTTTACTAATTTTATTTCGCAGTAAAAACTGACAAAATCAAACGCTAACAAGCAACTGAACAAGTGAAAAAACTGACTTGCTGCAGGCATTTTTCGAAGAAAATGGTGGGTTAAACCTAGTTGTATAGCTTTCTAAACCTCCCACTTGAATGCCGGTTGAAACATGTATCCATATATTGGCTTGCTTTAATTCACAGAAGCTAAAAAATGACATAGAAGTGAATTACTTCTATAGTCGTAGTAAAGATTAAAGAACGAATCGGCTCATCTTAAATTCCGTAGATTTTCAGTAGGAGTAAATGAAGACAACGACATTTTAACAGTTCAGGATCCCAGATAACCTTAATGTCCCCACCGACCATATAAAATCAAGTGTTGCTCACTTACAATCATTAATCAATATGGTAAAATATTATGTTTTCAAATAAATATTTAGATTATTTTCAAACAATACAATTGATATACATTACCAGTATCTCAGCACGAACTCACATATGAGAATGTTGACGTTAGTCAGTCAAATTATTAATTCAAAAGCAGTTATAACAATGGATGGTACTTTTATGAAATATACTTGTTTTATAGTTATCAGTTTTATAACTTTAATTCTAAAATCTATTGATGGAGATTTTCTTATAATGACAGAAAGGGAAGAATTACGGAATAAACATATCCAAGGAAATCTTGTTCAATCTATGACGACAGAGACCATTATTGAGTGCTTCAGAAAATGCAATACAATTACTACACGTTCATCAATGTCTAACAACTCACAAAATAAGAACTGTTGTAAGCATTCGTGGTTAAGTACATATTCAGATGGTACTTTGGACAATGGAAGGGTGCACTTTTTAAAAGGTTAGTGTGGAAATCAGATTGATTTTTAAGAAGAAAGAAAGTTGAAGGTTATTGAGACAGCAACCCAACTGTATGACTAATCGATATACACCAATAAATCTACATAAACTTTCAACAATTCTACAATCGTTGTGAATATATATGCAAATAAATACAAAGAAAGTTCTGTAATTAACTACTTATTCTAAAAATACATAATTAAAACTCATGAACAACGTAAAAAAATGTCAAAACATGATGAAAATCAAGATATTACAAAAGACAGCAACATTTTAGGTACCTGGCTTAAAACTGGCACATGGTTATATATGGTTGTTAAGTTTTATTTAGCTTTCAGCTCTCAACCTTCAATCTTGATCAGTGAACTACTATGTGCATAACGAATAACAGTTGCAGAAAGAAAACTCAAAATACTAATACTGTAACCAGCTGGCAGGAAAAATGGCATCAGGCAACAATTTTCAGGTACCTGACTTGAACTCCACAATACATGTCTAACTTGTGATGAATTTAGTATAATGGCCTATTTGTGATATCCTTATCATAGATGTGAAATTCTAATTATGGAAATATAAAGCTAATAAAAATTATGCCGTGAAAAGCTTGATTTTATATACAACTTTTGACTAAATTTATATTCCATAATACAAATAGATATCAGAAGATGTGGTATGAGTGCCAATGAGAAAACTCTTCATCCAAGTCACAATTTGTAAAAGTAAACCATTATAGGTTAAAGGACGGCCTTCAACACGGAGCCTTGACTCACACCGAACAGCAAGCTATAAAGGGCCCCAAAAATGACTAGTGTAAAACCATTCAAACAGGAAAACCAACAGTCTAATCTATATAAAAAACGAGAATCGAGAAACACTTATGAACCACATCAACAAACGACAACCACTGAACAACAGGTTCCACTATATCTGTGATTAAAGTTATTTTATTAGATTAAAAAACAATTTTGTTATCGATATTCTTAGTGTAAATTTTAATTTTGAAAATATTACGTTCATTGAAATCCGAGATGTCACTGCAGATACGCGCATATCGAGCGAACTGAGACATGAACATTCAATGAAACATTACCATCAAGGAGAGGACATTTGACAATAAGCAAGAAACAGTCATCCCGTTTAGTGTAAATTTCGGTATGAAGATTACCATAAAAAAATCTTATATCAAGGTCTTAAGATAGAAATCCGTCACTAGAAGATACAGGGGGTACAATCAAATGTCCTAAGTCGAGTTCTAACAACAGACAACATGCATGAAAACCAAAAGAGAAAAACGAAGGATAGACAAACATCCCATTTGACACTAAACAAAAACTTGAAGATTGAGCAAGACGAACATGATATAAAAATTAAGGTTTGGAATCTCCTTTATGCTATATGTATTACGAATGAGTTGAGATGGATAATTTTCATTTCTGTATTTAGAAAAGCTTGACTTGTTTTAACACATAATATATTGTATAACACAGATTTTGTAATATATAACTAACAATGTGTGTTTTCGTTTGCTCTATTTTTAACACACAGTTAGTCTCAATGGAAATAACAATCCTTTAGCTAGCTTTGAAGCCAGGTTTAATCCACCATTTTTCTACAAAAAGACATGCCTGTACCAAGTCAGGAATATGGCAGTTGTTTTCCATTCGTTTGATGTGTTTGAGCTTTTGATTTCTGTTAAGGGACTTTCCGTATTGAATTTTCCTTAGATAATCATGATGACATTTAGACAATATGTTGTTGAAAAACGAACAAGACGACATTTTTATTGTGATCGAACCAACGGAGTGCAGGTATATACAAACAGAAACAAGTGTTCCTGTTTGGAAATAAAAGGTATGTTTTGAGAGATGGACATTCGTTAAATTATGCAAGACGTATAAATGGCAGAATGCCACACCCTCTACCTCTCAGCGGTCCGATGTTTCAATGCAAAATTCCTGTTCGATGCAAAAATATACTATCTCATATGAATTGAATGTACTGAATGTTTATCAGTGAACTCTGTAAATTTGCAACACATTAATCGGCAAATATCTAAAGTCTATCCTTTTCTGACAATAAGCATGGGACGTAAAAAAATCATATCAATTAAACTTTAACCTGATGGAGTTTGAACCTTAGTATCCAACTGTGATATAATTTTGCATTTCAAATATTACAGACGGATACAACTGCCCGACAGACCAAGCCTGCACTTACAAATCGAGTGTCATACTGTGCATTAAGTTCTTCAATGTTCAAGTTATACACGGATGTTTGTAACCGGTCAATCAGAAACTCATCACTGGTCAGAATAGACAGTCAAAAAAACAAAACGTTTTGTATTCTTTTTTAGCACGCAAGTATTTTGTTCAGATTAAGATATCATAAAATTAATTATTATCATGGTTTTTGGTGAAATTCGAATTGTGTTCACAAAAAGTATTAACGTAGATTTTGCACCCTAACCACCGAATTCATATGCTTCTTGCATAATGTGACCACGAGTTGAATTTCGTTTGACGTGATTTTTGCATGAAAAGGGTATATGTTCGTCTGATTTCCAGTTTGTTTCGTTCTTTTCACCCAAAAAATTCTTAATCTGAAAATGGATCGTAGGTTACTCTAAAATGTCAAATTCGGTCCAATAGTTTTTTTTGTATTCATTTTAATGAACCACAGAACTCAAGTTATGTGCATAGACATGATACGTACCGATTATCAGGTTGTCTGCATATCGTAAAATATATATCAGCTGCGAATCACAATATGAAGCTTTTTGTCGAGTGAACATATCGGACGAGTTCAAATAGGCTTTATATTGTGTCGAGAAGATATTTTACGATAACAATATGAGACAACCAATAACAATACTTTCAAAAGAATTTTTGTATGTCATTATATAAATAATATGTATAACTATTTAAACAGGTTCGTATTGAAATTATCAACGTCGGGTAATTATGTGACATGGGTCCAGTCCGGGTTAAAATTAAGACGGCCATGTTAATTTGTCACAATGCTATGATATAAGAATCTACGATGAGTTGATTATGGTGATATGTGAGTTAGGGAGACCATTAATTGCTACGATCCAGTTTCGTATTTGCAATTAGGATATGCCTTCGTTGAGAGATCAGTATGCAACAATGCCATTTCAAATGAGATAACTGAGATCTATTATGCATGAGAATGATTTCTCTTTTGAGGGAATTGCATTTTATTGAACAACATTATTCAAAATGGAGAATTTGAAGAGGAAACAATATGATAGCAATAAACCGTAAGCCCCTCAACAATATTAAAAATGAAAAAGTTCCGAAATTGCTCATTCTATCAAATTAAGCAAAGGGAATGCTTTTATTGTTAGTTTTACCGATATCAAAATCAACTGATTCAGTATTTTGTCGACTTGTCCGGAGAACAATATGAACTAATTTTACATTTACGTTTCGTTAAGCTCAATCTGTTAACTTTGTAAAAAGTATAACAACATATCATAGAAATTTTTAAAAATAAGTTTTTTTACGAAAAATGATAACAAAACAGACTGTTTTCATTTGTAGAAGATGAACATTTGACCGCATTTTTTTTCAAAATACAAGGTAATCGAATCCAGAATGCACAATAAGGGAACTTTGATGATGGTATCCTTATAACATACATGTCATGGAATCAAGACCAACCAGAAGGATAAAATCAAACGATCTAAGTCGTCAATGCACAAAACCAGGCCCTTTTCCACGGCAGTGTCGATACACATCAATTTTGATGATGTTTTTGTTAAATTTCTAATATAGCTTTCACGACAAAATAATCAGATTTTCATTAAAAATTGATATCTTAATTACACTTTCGATTACTGAGTATTCCAATCAACCGAAGTTAATAATTAGTCACATATTTTTATGTTAACATAAAGAGGGAGAAGATAACAAAGGGACATTCAAATTCATAAGTCGAAGACAAACAGACAACGACATGGCAAACATTCTACATTATTCTGCAAAACACGACTTTGAAAACTGAGATACAAGACGCCACAAGAACTTGGAATTATTTTATGTGGTCTGGAAGGGTAGGCTGATCCTGTTCCAAATATAGTATCCGTCGTTTTCGTACGAATTCGACGATAAGTCTGAATCTGAGATGTCACATTCGAGGTTCAACATAACTTTTGCTCGATCATCAACTGTATGAATCAAGGTGTATACATAATAACAAGATTGTTAAAACATCACTTACGAAATATTTTTCATACGTACGAATTGCAATAGAAGCCAAATAATTAAAAAGTGAAAGAAAATATCATAGTTGGAATTATCATGATTAAAAGTGGGTTTTGTACTGATAGCCTTGTATAAAATAGACAAGCTATGTTACTTACTGAATATACGGATGCCCAAATATTTTAAAAAGTTTAAAAGGAATTGATTAATTTATACTTAGAATGTTCCAGTTATGCTATTTTAATCAGGAACATATATATAATGTTCCCAGTTTTAATGTAAATATCATTTGTGTATCACTGTTCATAAATTATTTTCCTGAATTATTTTGATGTTGAGATTCACGAGGCATAAGAACATTACTTTTTAGAGCCAGTTTAGTTAATGTAAATTATTATTGGTAAAAGAGACAAATGGATTAAACCCAAGTTTTACAAATCAATATCGTCCCAAAAACATACACACAAGCATACACATTTATGAACACTTTTTAAATGTGACATTAACATTATTTTAGCATGTAGACACCAATGGAAATTAGATTTCGCAAGGCAAATTACCATTATTTTTACAACCTACAAGTTGTGGAGTATTCTCCTACTAAATATGATTCAAGAACAAACACTGTGCAGTGTAAGATTTGAACATGAAACGATGACATTCCTTAAAGACCAAACAGCCTATTAATTTCTACCAGTGATTTTTTCTTAAAATTTTGGCAGAAGGTATTTCATGATTTTAGGAATAAAATATGATGAAAAAATTGCGGGTCACCGACTTCGTTTCGTCACTATAGTAACACCAGTTTCGTGTGTTTCCGCAATATAAACATTATTTGGTTGTTGTGTATAATTTCAAATAATCCAATAATACCGAACCTACAAGCATAATTCTTTTTTCACATTAAACAGTAGATGTGTATCTATCAATTTAAGATTATAGAGTTAAAGATTCTTGGTGGTTTGATTTTAAAAAAAAAAATGATTTATTTCATTCCCGCCAAAAATAATACATAAGAATGAAAAAAGTGTCCAGTATTAAAAAATATCTACCAGTGATTTTTTGTTAAGAATTGCAAGAAAGAAAGTGCTTTGTGTTCTTTTTCAAATAAAGTCACAAAAACTATATGTCACCGACCTTTTAAAAATGTTATGAGTAATTTTCATGTTTTTTTTTTTCATTCGTTTTGAAGAAAAGAGTTGTTTTTCTATAGAACACCGAATCTGACGTCATAGTACAAGTTTCCCGTTATTTTCGCAAATTAATTTTAAATTTTCAATAATAGCAACAATATACACCTATTTTATTATCTATAGTATAATACAAGACATCAAATTTATGCATCAGTATTTGTCAGATCTCATCCTGTAGCCTGACTAAACGGAGAATCTCAGCTTTGAAATAAGCGTTCAGAAACACCGTCCGTGAAATGTAATATTGTTCGACTCTGCTTTAAAAAAGTGTATGTGTTTCTCCTCCGTCTCTTTGACAGAATTATTGAAAATAAAAAAAATGAAAATGGAAGATGACACTGCCACTGACTAACTTAACTGTTAGTTTTATTAGTATTAGTTTTGATACTTGTTGAAAGCCGCACGATAAACTTCTATGTCATTTGGTCTCTGGTGGATAGTTGTCTCGATCATACGACATCTTATTAGCATTTTAGAGTGTTGAAGGACGGACAGAAGAACGACCGGACTAGTTTATACCATGCAACTTTCTAACTTAGTCAGGCGTGTAAAAAAGACTCAGGTTATTAATACTTAGATGTAACATGTAAATGACCTTTTTATAAAATACGATTTCTGTTAATACTCTTACACGGGCCTTGAATACAGTAAACACAAAGTACAAATAAGCCGTAAAAAACATATATATTAACCATTTTCGTTTGAACTGAAAGAAATAATTTTCCATTGGAAACTATAAATATTTCTCAAAACAGAATAAATGTAAAAGATTGCAGTTTTATGAATTTAAATGTCCTTTTGGGAAAAAAATGACAAAATATCGAAATTTTTTTTTAATCTTTCCGGCCATTGTAGTTTCTTAAAAATGATTATATTCCCGGAGGAATTTTTTTCTAATAAGTTAATAAATAAAAGTTTTGTGTTACAAACCTTTTATTTTGATTTTAATTCACATTCAAATATTGATTTCTTAAAACTTTTGCCTTATACATTAGCTAGGGGATTTATTTAGTAAGATACATGAGGAGAGCACGCGAAATCTTTATAATTTTGTCCCTTGTCATCGGCAATGGCAAAATACAATGCATCTTTTCTTGTTTTAAAAGATCTTGACAATTTAGCAGTACACAAATGTATACATAAAATTGAACTTCATTACAAGATCGAACAATGTTAGTTTAAAAAGTAAAAATTGGTGCCCGTAGACTGAAACTATTCGAACTACTTTTGTTGGTAGCTCAATTGCATGTACAAATCACGAAAATTTGGAATTCTAATAGTTTAACTTAGTCTTATGTGTTCATTTTTGTTTGATTTCTACTAAATACTTATGACTGCTGTATCTTATTTTTTATTATCTAAACGTATTTCGACGCGTACATCACATTGAAATCTGTGAAATACGCGAAATGCGACGTCCAGCTTGGCATATGCGGCATATACTAACGTCACAGTACCCAAATTGCACCGAATACCCAAATTGCACCTATTCAACAAAAAATCGCTGCAGAAATCTTACATGTTTTCTTTGAGACTAAATAATTTGTATTTTTATGATTTGACATTATACACGTCTATCAACAAAGGTAAATATATTTAAATATACACAAAACGTTCACAGTATATATCAACACATGAAGCATTCACTGGAAAAAGTAAATCTACGAAAACGTCCAGTCGGAAAGCTGACCCCGGATTGACCCCATTTCTTGAAGCAACAATGGAAGTCATGTGACTACCATATTTTGGCATTTTTTTGGTCATTTTTTCTTCAACTGAAACGAGTCTGTTTCCTCCAAAAAGTCATATCAAATGAGTTCAAAGCATGCTGTACGTTACAAATGCCAACTGTGTATACTTTTTAGAAGTTCTAACATACAAATTGTTTTGATTAAGCGTACTGAAATAGAATACGAAGCCTTCAAATCCCAGGTCGTCACTCGTCGCGTCAATTTTTTTCAACACATCAGTGGAAAATTCTTTCTCAACTTCTGGGTAGCCTATGCTGAATTTAAAATATGTGATGAGGCTTTTTATGAACTGGCCTGTGTCAAATTTGTGCCACTTAATACGCTGTAATACGCAAATGTGCCACTTCGATGTGTCGAAATTTCTGACGAAGCGGTGCCGATAGTAATTTACGAGTTACGTCCCTTTGTTGACACTTTTCATTAACAAACTTTTCTACTATTATATATATATATTTGCATTTTATGCTGTTATTCACAAGTGAATATTATTAAAATAATAAATTATCTTTTTACTAAATATATTTTGATGCTTCAGACATATGTAAAACAACTAGGTAAACACATTTTATCATTTTTAAACAGTTTCAGAACTGAAATAGGGCTTTAAAATTTTAGTCAATGTTACTCTGTGGCATAATATATTATTCCAAGATCTAGAGTTACTTTAATATTTTGGTAAATATTTTTCTTGCTGTAACCAAATTATTATCAACACAGAAGTAAATTTCTACTACATAAAGACCAGGGCTAGCCAAAATATGCATCAATACTGGATCTAGACAGGGTTAAAATGAATTCCCTTTCAATACTGATACCTGATCCTACCTTTTTTATATACATTTGAAAAAAATAATAGGCTAATCAGAGTGTTCTCAATGTAAATTCTTCATGATATGAAATAAAAGGAAATTGGTTTGCAATCTGACTTTGTATAATTAAACTATTAAAATATAACATTTTTTTGCAAGTTCTACTGAATGGACTCAAATTATAAAAAAAACCTAAACCAACTAATAATTATTTTAAAAAAAATGGTTAATAATCATGAACGTGCGAATGAATAACAAGAAGAAAGATTCGATCTCATATTTTTCTTCTTCTATTTAAAAAATATATAACTATGCATATTAAAAGTATTTCAGAGCAGTTTCTGAGTGCTAAGTTAATACTATAATTATGTTTTAGATCACATGTAATTATGAAAATGCTAAATGAATAAGAGTGATTAAAATGCAAGTCTAAAAGAGATTGTTTAAGTTCAAAGGACAAGACTTTTATGTTTCCATTGTACATATAATATTTGCATAAATTTACTTTTGCAGGATTCCTTCAACACAAAAAACTTAGTAATATTTTAAAACAATGAATGATTTTTCAGTCATCTTAAATTCAAGGTTGTGCACAGACAGTATAAAATTTCCTTACCTTTTTATTTTAGTTAACGTCAAACATTTCACTTAAAGAGAATAGTAATTAATCCAGTCAAATTCACAGCTGAACTCACTATTGCTTTTCAAACAAACAAACTATATATGTGTACATTCTGTTCAGATGCATGTTGACATCGATGTGTAGGACCAAAAAAACTACAATGTCACAAAATGTCTTTTTTTTCGGAATTTAGTTCAAACGGGGTTTCCAAGGGGGTGACAGAACGTTAGTCTTGAAATATTTTTTAACTTTGAGATACGTATTACTTTTTATAGATTATATATAATTTTGTTTATCTGTGAAAAAAAGAAGAAAAAAATAGACAATTTCGCATACTTTTTTAACGTATTTGTTCAAGGACAACCAATTTAGATCAATTTAGGTATTATTTTCATTAATAATAAGATACATGCTTAAAAGATAGAAAGACATCTATTTCTTACTCCAATGGCAAGTAAAAAACAGAAAATAGAAAATTTTCCAAATTGCCGCCAATTTATTTTTTCCACGAAATTAACGCAATTTCAGAATGGCGGGCTTTACTATCAGTCTCATTGTTGTCTTAAGAAAGTAGCAACAACGGTCGTTTCTAAGGGCTTGCTTTCCGACTGCGTCGCCATGCGACGTTCACAAAAAGTCATCTTTTAAAAATGAGCAAATTAAATATGTTACAAGCATCCATTTCTTAAAAAGTGAATAGTAAGCATGGAATAATGTCAAATTGTTCTAAATATTTGAAGAAATAAAACATAACATCTGTTATTCGATTTTTAAGGATGTGAATATAAGCATGGATGCAATTTGGGTACTCCTCATTACAGAATCAAGGATCGTTTGGAGGTCGGTTCAAACCCATTTTTCTATTATTCAATATGGATTCAAAATTAAATTGATGGAACCATATACAGTTGGAAAGCAGGTCACGGTTTGACCCCAAGTATATCAGCAACAATAGAGTCACGTGACCGTGAAAATTCAGTAAAACTACGGATGAAACAAACCTAATTTTTACTCACTAAAATACCACTGTCACGATAAAAACTGATTGATCAAAATAATCTTGAATATTCATACTTTTAACGCGTCAAAACTTACACATCAACTCAAAAACCTTCATTCTTCATTTTATCTTCAAACTTGAAGTTTGTGTGAAAATTGTCAAGTCTCCTGATCGAAAAATCTAAATATTTTTGAGGAAACTAAAAATGATGGGCTGAATTTAAATTCAATAAAGCATCTCATTAAGACAAACACTCCATATGAATATCTAGGCAATCGATTTTTGGATACGCAAACGTCAAGTTATTTTCAACACGAAGCGGTGGTTTTTTTGCCGATTTGTGCAAGTGGTTATCTCCCCTTGATATCACCAGTCAAAAATAAAAACCTAGCCAGCAAAATGAATAAAAAGGAGTTAAATTTACAAAAATCAAGAAGAAAATAAATGAAATGATTTACAACTATGTTATTATAATATTAAGAAAAGATACTTCACTACTTTTCAGAGAAGGATTAGAGGTAGAAAATAAAAACAAAAAATTGGTAAAAATTAAGAAATGTCACCTAGAAACCTAGCTGAATTGATATAAATTAGCTCTGGCTGATGAAATTTACTTTGTAATTTTTATAATGGGATATGGAATTCCCCCCTAGTAGAATTTTTTTTAAATACTTCTAAGAGTGTTTTATAATATAATAAAACATATTTTATACAATTTAAATAATCTTTCTGAAATAAAAATAATAAATAGTACTGATCATATATATTTTATATTCTAAAAAGTGGGACCAAGAGTCACAATAAGTTTCTTCAAAGTAAAAAAGCCTTTTAACTCAAGCCTATGTTTCTTAGTTGAACAATACAGTACTGCCTAGATAATATCCTACGAAAAAAGAATAAGTATACCAAAAATACTGACAGAAATTCTATAAAAAATAATACTTAAAATTATAAGTGACATAATTTTAAATTTTAAAATCATTATTATTGTAAAATTCAATTATTAGATTAGCTAGCACAGCTAGTAGCCCTTGCCAAATTTCTCAGGGTATTTTATAGATTATGAAAGTAAACTTTTTTGAAAAAAAAAAAACAAAATGGGACTTCTACTCTTCAGGTTGCTGTAATAGCTGGTATACATATTTATAAACAAAGTATTGTATATTTTGCCTTAATAATTTGATATTTATATCAGAAATGAAGGTTGGTGGGACAAATCTTTTACTTAATGATCAATGGATTGTTAAATTTATCAAGAATTTGCCATTTGAATAAATTCAATTTTGTAAGAAAACATCTCTATGAATTTTTCTTCTTTGACTTGATAAGCTAGTTTTTGCACTTATTACTGTTACTGTAGCTTATTTAGTAAAGAGATAATCAAATAAGCAAGGTTTTTAACTTATAGATATAATCAACTGACCTTCATTTCCTTTTTCATATGTTTTTTCCTCTAGAAATTTTCTTTACAAGGCATTTTCTATTGCTATTTTTTGTGCTTTTGTCCATCCATAGGCTATCATTAATTTGTCAGATTTGTATCCAGTATGAATATAATTTTCTAAGACGTACAGTTTCAAACGCAATAAAGATGATCTTCGTTTCACTTTTCCAATGTGTAAATTGTCACTATGCACATGACCCTGACACATATTTTGTTAACGTTGTATGACGTATGTTGAAAAAAGAAAACAATGTCACCGTAAATTTGTGTAGGGGATCAAGAAGGGTTTTAGTTACTTTGAAATAAATAAATTTGGTGTATTTACTGTCTTCTGATTGGTTAAAAGTATTACGTATATTTTCAATGTTGTCAATTTTTATGACGACACGCCCACTCTGACGTTGTGTATTCATACGCCAACATGTGTGTACGTTGTTATAAACGTATTTACACTTTTGGTATTTAGCTATATTTTGTCTCCGAATGACCTTAGATATCCGAATCACCTTTTGACGTCAGGCAACAATCACTTTTAATTGTGACGTCAAATGTTTTGAATTGTGATGTCAAAGTTTACGGGAACCTGTGTGATTTTACGTAATGGCGGACAAATTTGCATACAATGTAAATACGTCTATTGTTAATATAAATAATATAAAAGTTCTTTGAGCCTTATTTTGATAGAAATTTATTTATAATGAATGGCAATAATTTATTTTGATTTATTGAACCATAAAATTAATTTTGAACATTTAACATAATCCGCTTCGCGGATTATTCAATGTGAAGAGTCAAAAATTAATTTTATGGTTCAATAAATTGAAAATAAATAATAGCCATTCATTAAATGGAGGTATCGTATGGAATTGTGAAAAACAACAATTTTTAATCACAATTTCATTCATGTCTCTAATAAAATCAGTATTTTAGAGTACTTTGGAAACAGGTACAATGAAAAGAAGTGAACATTCACTGTTTTAAGGGGGCTCGCGGGTTCAAATTTTCGCGCCAACTGCGCAGGAAGTTGCGCATCGATATTGCAAGTCATACCTATTGTCGTAATTGTCAATGATAATTAATTTTGATTATTATAAATAATCTATTTTATTCATATGTATAACAAAAGAATGTTGTAATTGAAAACTGTAATTCGAGAATTTTATAAAATTTATTATTGCTATTTTCATTGTTGCAAATGCACTTCCGTTTTGTGGTAATGGCATGTTCTTGCCGGCGAGAAGATAAACACAAGATAAATCACAATAATCGAACACGTGGGCTGCTTTTCATGAATACTGAAATGCAGATCGAAAATATTAGAACACGATCTTCATTTTAGTAGCTTATGAAGCAGTTTCACACTTGTTTTACACTAGAAAATGACCCGGAAATATGCGTAAAATGTATGTACTATAATTTTTTGTAAACAAACAATGTAAGTAATTCTTCTTTAAGTTTCTAGCGATCAGTTCATTTATTGAAGGTTCTTCGCCATATAATTTACATCGTCTGCGAATGATCCCAGCACAAGAGTGATTCACGACCATAAAATCATCTGAAAGTTAATTTTTTTTAACGGAAATGAAAAAAAAACAAAAACAGGGACAAAATTTAATGTGTATTATAAATTATATAAAACTGAGAATGGAAACGGGGAAATATGTCAGGACAACAATCCGACGACCAAATAGCAGAAAGTGACCCAAAGCCACCATGGGTATGAATCTATAATGATGGGTAACGGTATTCAACACAGCAAGAAAATCCAGCCCCCGGAGGCAGGATCCAGCTAGCCCCTAAACAATAATGTATTGTCCAGGGAAAATGGACGTCAACTTAACGGCAAAACATATAAATGAACCAAAAAATAAAATACATACAAGACTAAAAAAGACCAGAATTTCCTGACTTGGGACAGGGTGAGGCGCAAACAATATTTCAGCGAGCTTAAACATGTTTTGTCAGATGTTAAACCTCCACTATACCTCTACCCAATGTGGAATAAGCAAACACACAGCAATACCCACACTAAAATGAGTGATGCTCATTGTACAATGTACTTGTGATAAATGTTATGACACATTATTTAGAGACCACTTAGGGTCCAGGAGTCGTTTTCACATTAAACTTAGTATACAACTAAGATCGATAGTACAATGTAAGTCATAAACAATTCATATATGATCAATGTTAGTTGTGAGTTTTTTTTTTAATCGACTCCTGGTGTGTTGACTAAATCACCTTTATTTGCGGCTTGACAGTATTCTTTTATGGTACCACTCAGGTCATCAACAATTTGATTACTGTGACCTACATTTAATGGCAGGACATCCTGTGTCTTATAGACACATTTTCTATTTAATACAAATCTAATAACACACTATTTAACCTGAATTTTTTTATGTTATGTAATTTCAAAAGCATAAAACGGATAAATTGACAGATATAAAAAAGGATTAAATGGCGGGTGTATCAGGTTCAACTATCTCATTTATTAATGTTTATACATAAACAAGTACTTGGAAATGAAAGAAGAATTTGTCTATGTCAAACTTAGATATAAATGGATCCTCTAATAATTCCATTATACAACAAAATAGAAGTTGTCCTGTGTTTTATATTTGTCAGCATTGTGTATAAAATTTCAAATATATATAAAAAGATGGGATATACGGAGCATGATTGCCACTGAGAAAACTTGCCACCAGAGACCAATAGAGATAGAAGTTAAGAACTATATGTCCCCATATGGCCTTCAACAATGAGCCAACTCCATACCGTTTAGCAAGCTATAAACCAAATGACAAATGTAAGGCAATTTAAACATGTCAAAACAGCCTGATGTACAAAACACAAATAAAATACCTTCTTGCAAAGTTTCATCAAAATTGGAATACTAATGGTAGAGATCCCTGGGGTGGGATATTTATTGCAGATGAGGGATTGTCTTGTAAACTGAAAATTCAGTGTAAGTCAGGTGTCTGAGTGTGTCTAGGTTTCATAAAAAAGGCAGAGTCTCCAAGTTTTATTACAATCAAGCAAGAGATACTTAAATTATCAACTGAAACCAGTGGTATTAAGCAAGAGAACGGACAGACAAACTAAGAACTATTTGCCCCAGGGATTCCACAGTTCATATAAATATGCAGGTTTTAAAAACAAACACACCCCTATTATAATAGATACTGCCTGCTCATTTTTCAAATTGTATGGTCTTGAATTTGAACTGAAAATTTAAAAAAATCCCAAAAATGAGTGATTTTCCATTTTGACTGCTGGTTGCCATGGCAACCAATATGCAAATCAACTGCACTTGTTAGGAAATGTTATATATATTATACATGGTCTTACATGTATAGAAGGTATAACAAGTTTTTATAACCAGGTCTGATTATATATGGTCCCAAAATTAGAAAAATGTGTCAAAGACAGAGTTATCTCCCTTTTTGAAAAAATCCCATTATTTTTAATGATGTAAATTTTTTGTCTTAACTAGACGGTGACTTGTTGATTTTATTTTTGATTAATTAAAAAGACTATTGAAGCAACAAAAAAAACACAAATATAAAAAAATCTTATATTAGGTTTCATGAGAGATTCTTCAATAAAACTAGCTTTGCATTCATTTCCCTATCATTTCTATAGTAATCTTGAACGAAAACCAATAAACTTTAACCCTTCAAAAATTCTTAACTAGACGGTGAACCCATTTTTTTATTTTACTTTTCCACTAAGCACATGATAAGGTTCATTTATAAAAAAAATTAGCAAAATCCTATATTACATATTTATACCACCCAGCCACCTTAAACAAGAAACGCAGCCAAAACCAGCTACAAATTGACATGACTGGTGGTCACTAAAATTGATGTATTACGGTAAAAAATGATGGCTTCATAATTGTGTAGAAATTTGAAATAGTTTACCCGGTTTCTTTTAAGATTTTTATCGTTCTTTTCCGTATTTGGATACGCAAACGTCAAGTTATTTAAATTCGATGATTTTGGCGAACAAAAAAGATGGCTGATAATTTTTAGAACGGACAGGATAAAGCAATAGCAAATAAAAATTATTTTGGACAATGTTTCTATGTCGTATTGAAACTATATTGCTCACAAAACCTACAAACTTTAAAAATCAATTATAATAAAAGCATGACAAATTGAAAAAAAAAGTTTATACGTCGATTTTTCAGCCGATTGATTTGGCGGACTTATTGACGTCACCGACGACTGTAGCGCCTCCTAACTAATTCCCCCTGCTATTGTTGCTGATAGAGCTTGACGACAACGGACTTGATTTCCAACTGAATAGTAAATAATGACACATCTACAAAATAAACACAGAATGGAAACTTTTGTCTGGATCATAAATAAATGTAGGTGAAAAAACTGTCATAATAGATGCAATTTGGGTACCGTCACGTTATGCGTTTCTAGTTCAAAACAGTGAAGTTCAACTTCTTTTCATTGTACCTGTTTCCAAAGTACTCTAAAACACTGATTTTATTAAAGATGTGAATGTAATTGTGATTGATAATTGTTGTTTTTCACAATTCCATACGATACCTCCATTTCAAAGTAATCAAAACCCTTCTTGATCCCCTACACAAATATTGACGGTGACATTGTTTTCTTTTTTCAACATACGTCATATAACGTCACAGTACCCAAATTGCACCGAGTACCCAAATTGAACCTATTTAGCAAAAATAGCAGCGAAAATCTTACAAGTGTTCTTAGGGACTAAACAATTTGTATTGTTTTTATTATTTGACATTATGCACGTCTTTCAAATAGGTAAATATATAAAAATATTCACAAAACGTTCACAGTATAGATATCAACAGATGAAGCATTCACTGGAAAAAGTAAAATCTACGGAAAGATCGCCATGCCAAGTCTACAAAAAGTCATCTTTCAAAAATGAGCAAATAAAATATGTTACGAGCACCCATTTCTTAAAAAATGAATAGTGAGCATGGACTAATGTCAGATTGTTCTAAATATTTGAAGAAATATAACAAAACATCTCTTATTCGATTTTTAAAAATGTGAATATAAGCATGGATGCAATTTGGGTACTCCTCATTACAGAATCAAGGATCGTTTGGAGGTCGGTTCAAACCCATTTTTCTATTATTCAATATGGATTCAAAATTAAATTGGTGGAAATATATAGTAAATAATGATACATCTACAAAATACCCTCACGTTAACGTTAACAAAATATGTGTCAGGGTCATGTGCATAGTGAAAATCTACACATTGGAAAAGTGAAACAAAGATCATCTTTATTGCGTTTGAAACTATACGTCTTAGAAAATTTCATTCTTACTGGAAATAAATCTGACAAATTAATGATAGCTTATGGATGGACAAAAGCACAAAAAAATAGCAATAGAATATGCCTTGTAAAGAAAATTTCTGGAGGAGAAAACATATGAAAAAGGAAATGAAGGTCAGTTAATTATATTTATAAGTTAAAAACTTTGCTTATTTAATTATCTCTTCACTAAGTAAGCTACATTGATAAGACTATATAAGAGCAGAAACTAGCTTATCAAGTCAAACAAGAAGTTAATTCATAGATATGTTTTCTTACAAAATTGAATTTATTCAAATGACAAATTCTTGTCAAATGTAACTATCCATTGATCATTAAGTTAAATGCACAAGATTTGTCCCACCAACTTTCATTTGTGATATAAATATCCAATTATTAAGGTAAAATATACAATACTTTGTTTATAAATATGTATACCAGCCGATACTGCAACCTGAAGAGTGGAAGCCCCATTTCTTTTCAAAAAGTTTACTTTCATAATCTATAAAATACCCTGAAAAATTAGGCAAGAGCTACTAGCTGTGCTAGCTAATCTTGTAATTGAATTTTACAATAATAATGATTTTAAAATTCAAAATTATGTCACTTTTACTTATAATTTTAAGTATTATTTTTTACAGAAATTCTGTCAATATTTTTGGTAAACTTATCCTTTTTTCTGTAGGATATTTTCTAGGCAGTACTGAAAAGTTCAACTAAGAAACATAGGCTTGAGTTTAAAGGCTATTTTACTTTGAAGAAACTTATTGTGTGACTCTTGGTCCCACTTCATAGAATATAAAATATAAATGCTCAGTACTATTTATTATTTTCATTTTCAGAACGATTATTTAAATTACATGTATAAAGGATGTTTTATTGCATTAAACATTATTAGAAGTGCTTAAAAAAAAATTCTACACGGAGTGATCCCATATACCATTATAAAAATTACAAAGTAAATGTCATCAGCCAGAGCTAATTTATATCAATATAGCTAAACAAAAATGTATAGGTTTACATTTCTTAATTTTTACTCATATTTTGTCTTTTAATTTTTACATCTTATCTTTCTCTGAAAAGGAGGAAGTATCTCTTCTTAATATTATAATAACATAGTTGAAAATTGAGTTTTATTTATTTGTTTCTGATTTTTGTAAAGTAAACTCCTTTTTATTCATTTTGCTGGGTTTTTTATTTTTGACTAATGATATCAAGGGGAGATAACCACTTGCACAAATCGGCAAAACAGCTACCGCTTCGTGTTGAAAATAACGACGTTTGCGTATCCAAAATTATATTGCCTAGATATTCATATCGAGTGTTTGTCTTAATGAGATGCTTTATCAAATTTAAATTCAGCCCATCATTTTTACTTTCCTCGAAAATATTTACATTTTTCGATCAGGAGACTTGACAATTTTCACACAAACTTCAAGTTTGAAGATAAAATTAAGAATAAAGGACTTTGAGTTGATGCGTAAGTTTTGACGAGTTAAAACTATGTATATTCAAGATTATTTGGATCAATAAGTTTTTATCACGACAGTGGTATTTTAGTAAGTAAAAATGAGGTTTGTCTCATCCGTCGTTTTACTGAATTTTCACGGTCACGTGACTCTATTGTTGCAGATAGACTTGGGGTCAAACCGTGACCTGCTTTCCAACTGTTGTTTTTGTCATTTTATTTTAAGTTTTTTTTTAATTATTGTATTTATACGGTCCGCGCGCATCTATATTTAAGCACCCGGCAAGTAACGGAAAGCTAAATATAAGTTAGATTGATATATATTGATAATGCTTGTGTTTAGAAATTACATAGAATAACACAGTAATAACTGGCCTAAATAAATCAACATTTTTTTTTTTGAAATAAAAATTAATTGTGTTTTATCTGTTGGATGCGTACACATACATATGTTATTATCCATTATATTATAGAAGCTTGTGATGCGTTTGCCTACAGAATTATACATACAGAATGATAGAATGATTATGGTACCGAGTTCAAATCATACACTCCCTAAAAAGATGATTTAAATATGTTTATTTCTGCAAGATGTTTACATTGTGTTTATCCCGGAATGTGTGATGTATAATTTCTTTGTTGTGCTATTTGTCTTTACGTCGTTTTTTTTTTTTTTTCCATGGTATTGAGGTTTTCTTCGATTTCCGATTTTTTGTATCCCTGTAGTACCATCTGCCTCATTTGTATATGTTTCTAAGGCATGTGCATACATGTTGATACTCTGAAGATGTTTTGATATATGGATATATTGATATCTGCTTCCCGTCCCATGGCAAATATTGAATAAATATTCAGTTAACAAATTAAAAATAAATGGATAGGCATGCAAAACGTTTAAACAAGGATTAATGGCGGGGAATTTGGATTTGGTACAAGAAAATGTTGACATGTTGGATAAGGCATACATTTTGACCTGCAATGGACCAACTACGGACCCTGAAAGAGTTTTTTTAAGGATATTTCAACAAATAATGGGCGTAAGATTTTCCAAACGCAATGATTTAATTAGTTATACGTTACTGTGAGTGCACTTAGTTCGGTATACGTACTTTGTGTCTTTTTTTTTTTTTTTTTTTTGGTAGTTCATTTTTGTATTTAGTGCTTGAATGCTGGAACAATGATTAACCACGCCACATGTGTCTATAAAAGTCAGAAGCCTGTAATTAAATTATTTTTGTTGGTTCTTGCCTCTGTCATTTGTTATTTCTTTCTTCGTTTTTTGTGCTATCCTAAATCAGTTAAATTAGTTTTCTCGTCTAAATTGTTTTACATGTTATTATGTCGGAGCCTTTCATAACGTACTATGTGCTTCATTAACTTACCTTTCAGTTTGAGATTTGCTGAACGATGACATAGTTATTTATATTCACGTCAAGTGTTCTCTAGTGGGTAGTTATCTCATTAGCAACAATAACACATTTCATATCCTGCTTATCCGGAGTATTTCCAAAGGGCCAAAGCCGGTAATGGAAAAATTTAAACTTGATTTTATTTATTCTTTATTATCTGTACAATACTAAGATCAAATACTCATACTCATACATGACTTGATGAGAATTTTTTCATTTAGTTCAAAGGCTTTTTTCAATGTTGTTTAGACATTGACATTTAACACGAATGAACCTAATATATGTTACTTAGATCTTTGTGCTGCATAACATCTGTATCTATTGTTTTATTTATTTATTTTTTAAATTGTCAATGGATATAAAATAATTGTATGGCATATACTAAGTTTGATATCAGTAGTCTTATGGAAGAGATAATATATCCATAGAGTGTTGCTGCGTGCAATGAAGATATTGAACCAAGGGTTCTAAGTGCAAATTTTGCAGTCTCCGTTAATGACATTTCATAAATGCAATAAAAAAAAGGGATATGGGGTGTCCATCTATGACACAAAATCAGTTTGGGCACAGCAAAACACAAAAAAAAAAAAAAAAAATGGAACAGGGCCGAAGATTTATCTTAACAACAGAACGCAAAATATCTCTAAAACCTATCGCTATACACGCTATACTAGGTTAAGTTCTGTCAGATGATATGTAGCTACAATATGGCGTACCCCAATGATATGCATAATGACACAGGAGCCTGTAATTCAGTGTTTGTCGTTTGTTGCTGTGTAACATATTTGTTTTTCGTTCTTTATTTTGTACATCAATTTGGCCTTAGTTTTCTCGTTTGAATTGTTTTACATTTGTCATTTCGGGGCCTTTTATAGCTGACTATGCGGTATGGGCTTTGCTCATTGCTGAAGGCCGTACGATGACCTATATTTGTGTGTCATTCGGTCTCTTGTGGAGAGTTATCTCGTTGGCAATCATACCATATCTTCTTATGTTTTGGTGAAATTTGTAGTCTTCACAATTAACCTACCTTTCCTATGATTGTGACACTTAAGTGTATTTTGTAAAAAAAAAATGGAATGACCCCAAAGACTTGATGCCTGTGAATGAGTTCAGATATGCTTACACCTCTTCAAGAGTTACGTCCTATCTTCGAATATAGAGCAATGGCGTAAGGCATGACGTAATTCATCAAAGTCAAAACCATCCTGGTGAAAGAAACCTTGAAATTGTCAGTGCAAAAAGATAGGGAATCTTGTTAATGCTTAGATGACCTGTTATGTTCACGTGTTGGAATTATTGACAGAAGGTCGACCGACAATTAAAGGCGTAACATACAGGCACTATTCCTATTTTTTTATTGTACGGAATGCCCCTTTTTATGCTTCAAAATATATGAAATTTAATTTTTGTTTCTTGTTTAGATATGTAATTTGCAGACGACACGTACATTGGTGATTATAGTTTAAGTGATAACAATCATTGACAACTGAGGTATAAATAATATATTTACAATCACTTTGTTTTCGAGTTTGTAATTTGAACAGAACAAAACAATTCATTTGAAAATAAGTCTCATCAAAAGGCACCCAATTATGACCGTGTCATTAGTCGAATAAAACAATTTCAAGTAAAAACACTATATTAAAATGGTAGCTAGTTTCTTGAAAATTTTCTGTTTTATAGTTATAAGTTGTATGACTTAAATTTTAAAACCTATTGATGGCGATTTTCTTAAAATAACAGAAATAAAAGAATTGAGGAATAAACATATAAAAGGAATTCTTGTTAAATCTATGACGACAGAGGCCAGTATAGAGTGCTTTAGACCATACAATAAACTTACACAATGTTCATCAATGTCTTACAAGCAACAAAAAAGATATGTTATATGTACTCTAGGTTAAATACATATTCAGATGGAACCGTGGAAAATGGAAGGATATACTATTTGAAAGGTAAGTTTGTCAATAAAAAAGTGTTTTAAATATTTTGATATTTGGAGTAATCTATTGAACCAACATTTCCTAGTAATATAATTAAAGTCATTGTAAATTGGATGAATGCCATACTGATTTGATTGACCGTTATAGAATATCTGTGTCACAGATGACGAAGGAGTTGCTCTAATTGTCGAATCCAATATTTCTGTTTTTCTCGAGAGAAACATAACCAAATGTGACTTATCGTAAAATCTGTACTAGCCATTGGAAACATAACAGGTGTCAAATGCTCCTGCTTGTCCTTCAGGAGCACCTTAGATTTATTGGGTGTAGGTGGAGTTTGTGTTGCTCAATCTTTAGTCGGTAGGTGCTGACCTTGCTGACAAAAAACATATGATATGAATAAAAATGCATGTTTTGCTCATTGTTGAAGCCCGTATGGTGACCTATAGTGGCTTACAACCTCGTAATTTGTTCACTTTGCGATTATTATCTCAATAATACCACACCTCCATGTTTTTTTTAATTAATAGTGCTTTTACTAAATTTTCTTTAGAATTTACATTTCCTAGGGACTTAACTCCTGTAAATACTGAAACTATCCGCTAAGCTGGAATAATACCTCCACATCTAAGTGCGTAAATGCAGGGAATTAAGGAAGTTGATTATACAGTTTTCTGGTATTTTATTTAGGAGGTAACTGTATTGACCATCAAATCACCAATTGATGCCATCAGAGCTTAAAATACAATATTGTTATCTCCATTCTAATGAAGCTGACAGAAAACACCTTCAAATCATATATTTAAAATCTGTGATACGTCGTCTGCGCTTGCGCGTAGTTTTCATAGCAATTGTGAATCGATGCCATGAAAATTGGTGACGTTATCCAATCAAAACGAACGTTACAAACAATGTTGCATTAGAATTGATGTTGTCCCAGATGCATGTACATTCTCCATACTTGTTTTTGCACATCAGGATTTAACAATATACTTAGTGTCATATACATAAAATGATGATGACGATGAAATATTAACACTTTATTTCCTGCGTCCGAAATGCATTCCTGCATTATCTTCATCGGGAACGCTCATACCCAAACATTTTGAAAGACATGGATGTATGAGACCTAAACACACGAAGATCTTTGTGACGAAAAGAGATATAAACAAATAGCCACATTCATATAAGGCCAACCTTGCCCGAGGGAGTTAGAACCTTAGTTTCTCAATATTTTTTAAATTAATTACTTTCAAGAATTTGAGTAAATATTGTTAAAAAATCAAGTCAGCACCAAACCACAGAGTGCTAACAGTCCACCAGCAGTGGTATCGATCCAGTGCTAGTAAATGAAATAACACTTTATTGATTTCGTGCGTACGAAGCCGCTTTTCTCGATTAACCTTCATTAAGAAGGTAGGAATTAGACAGAGCCAACATTTTCTAAGTTCAAATGGGCATTACTCTAGACAAACTATGATTGACTGGAATACCTGCATATTAAGGTCGAACAATGAACCAAATTCTATGTGGATATGATTAATCATTTAAGAATAACAAAAAGAATGCCGATTGTTTGTTGAAAAACACGTCCTCTAAAGGTTATACATATGTAGTCAATCAATCATCTTGAGTATGTCAGTTTCAGGGTATCTTTTGTTAATAAAAAATGTTATGTTTAGTGGATTCTAAAAAACTCTAAAGAACCTCTGGATAATTTTAAATCTCAATCTTTCTCTGAAATTAGTTCTATCAAAACTTTTTGATTTTTTAACCTTGCACACCACCATTCCCCATGTGAAATTGAAAAATTGTCTAAAAGAAATATTCCACAATGCTTTTGAAGATAAAAATGGTAGCATACGCTATAAATTTATTACTTTTGGATACCAAATGGCATATTTTGTTAATAGTGAACAAAAAGGTAAAACATGCTACACAGAGGAGCAAGTGATCAGTATGCCGGAGTTTCTTATTAACAAATATTTGTTGAAATTGGAGGTAGACTTTTTCAACAAATTTCGACATTCCTATGGGAACGAACTGTGCGCCTCTACTTGCCGACCTCTTCTTATTTTCATATGAGTCGGAATTCCTTCAGACACTTGTCAAAAACAAGAAGATCAAAGAAGCCAGATCATTTAATTTCACATTCAGATATATTGATGATGTTCTTTCCATTAACAATCCAAATTTTTCTGATTGGGTTCCATTAATATATCATCCAGAACTAGAAATTAAAGAAACAACAGACACGGCTTCCTCTGCCTCATGTTTAGACTTATACCTCGAATTTGACATAAGCGGTCATCTCAGTACCAGAATCTATGACAAACAAGACGATTTTAATTTTGAAATTATCAATTTCCCCACCTTAGTAGCAATATACCAACTTCACCTGCATATGGGATATACATTTTCCAACTCATTCGGTATTCAAGAGCTTGCAGCTGCTACTCAGACTTTGTAAAACGTCACCAGTGTTTAAGCAGAAAGTTGATGAACCAAGGATATGTCAAAGAACGTCTCGTCCTTACTCTAAAAAAGTTCATCGGAAGATACCAAGATCTTGTTGATAAATATTCCGTATCAACTTCACAAATAATACACGATGGTCTTAAAGTATAGATTCTAGGTACTGACGTTGTTTATCATCTTAATAACGTGTTATAGTATTCTTTTATTTGTCTTTGTAATTTATTACTTTTACTGTTTAGCTCATTTTTGGCAGTATCCATTTGACGTGGCTCGGTACTTGTAAATCCTGTCATTGTGTTGTTGTGCTATTGTAAATTTTTGTATTCTTGACTTTCGTTTTTGCTAATGTGCTTTGTCTAGATGCCTTTTTGTTTGTCCTTGTTGACATATTTGCTTGTTTTTGTAGTGATTCATTTGACGTGGCTCGGTACTTGTACATCCCGTCGTTGTGTTGTTGTGCTATGGTAATTTTGTGTATTGTTGTCTTTCGTTTTTGCTAATGTGCTTTGTCTATATGCCTTTTTGTTTGTCTTTGTTGACATATTTGCTTGTTTTTGTAGTGATTAAGATTATAACACAATGTTGACTGCTGTACCCCTATTTTTGACATTTTTACCTATTATGTCTGTTTGTTTTGTTCACACATCGTTGTCAATATAATGGAATTTTATGCGACTGTCATACAAGTGAGAGGTTTAGCCAGCTATGCAACCAGGTTTAATCCACCATTTCTACATAAAAAAATGCCTGTACCAAGTCAGGAATATGACAGTTGTTATCCATTCGTTTGATGTGTTTGATCTTTTGATTTTGCCATTTGATTAGGGACTTTCCGTTTAGAACTTTCCTTGAAGTTCGGTATTTTTGTTATTTTACTTTTTCGTTAATCAGAGTGCTTATTATTTTTACAAAGTATGAGTTACAAGACTTTGTCTAAAACAAAAAAAATGTATATACATTGGCCATTCATTTTTATTAATCATAGTAAGACCAATTCTTTCAATTTCAAAATGTTTGGAATGGGAATACTTTTTTTTACGTTAGAAAAGTCGAAAGATTGTATACTCTTCCGGTTGACAGCCATGTTGTGATAAACGTGAGGAAAATTGGTCCTGGTCAATTGATTCTACCTGCTTAATATCTAACATTTCACTTAAACAAAGTAGTACAACAAGCGTCATATTCATTTAGTAGTACTGTTTTACGCTGAACGAGGTGACTTTCATTTAATTTTCTCCTGAAATAACCAGTCTTCAATAGGCGATTCCCGCCTGGGTCTACCTGTTCTTAAACAATAACAATGGCTGACTACGAGTGTAAAGATTTTGCCGACATTGGAAAATGTTTTCAGAAATTACATGTATATATCCACACCTAAGTAGAAAAACTGAAAGTAAAGCAAGAACAAATTGATGATCAAGTAAAAATACTTGAAAACCACGCTGAGTTTGCTAACTGTGAGCTACATGACATTCATAACTCCAAAATCCCAAACTTAGAGGCACAAATAGTCGAGGAGGCAAATGAACGTCTTAAATTGGAGGTGTGGGGAAGGAAATGGAATTTAATTATCCGTGGGCTCGAGGGAAGTGTTGGTGAATCCCCTAAGGTCACCCAAACCATAGTCCGAATCTGGCTGAATAATAATAAAAAGGGGCTTGGGATGGATGCTGAGCTGGTGAAAGGTATGCTATTTACAGCAGTTCATAGATTGCCAAATGGTCCTGAACAGAAACGCAATATCATCCTTAGGCTATCAAACTTGATAGATCGAGACGATATCCTTACTGCTGCCACAAAGCTGCCTAGGGGATGCGGATACAGCGTGGTCCCGGACCTCCCACCTTCACTTGCAGTTCGTCGCGGTGAACTTCTGGCAGAACGAAGCAGGATGTCCAGTGAGGAGAAAAGAAAATGCAGACTAGTATATTTGAAAGAGCCACCATTCGTCCAACTCGTAAAGAAAAGATTCTAAATATTGTGCCTTTAGTACAGAGATCGCTTTGAAAATAGAATAATTTTCGCTTTCGAGTTTTATTTGAACATTGAAATAAAAATGATGTTACATTTTTTTCCCTTTATTTACCTTTTTTGTTAGTTTGTTTATATAATTTATTTGAATGTATATATTTTTCTTTACTCTATCTCGTATTTGGTCAGGCAAAATTTTATACAACACTATTTGTGTTATTCGTGAGTTCTCCTCTCATTATGAACTTTTCTTAACGTGAATAGTGGGTGTGGCATAGTTGTACATTTCACATTCCTGTAGGCGGAGTCTTGTGTATCCATAATGTAAACATTTGGACGCTCTGAATCTCTCTATATCTTTCGTCCGTCACAATCATAACACAATGGAAGCCTCCTTGGAAAAAAAACACATGTTATCATTTAATCATAAGCCTCGTTACATATGTGGTGTTTGCAGGTAGAAAAAATAAGAACAGGGTTTAACAACCTTGGTCCTACACATGCATCTGTTGACTTTTATCAAATTTCATTCCCCTAATTCGTACAATAAGTGTGTGCTATATTTATATGGTCTGTTAAATACTATGGAAAAATATATATTCTTTTAGATACAATCAGAATGCGGTTAAAACTTAATCTAGATAACAAGGTATGGTCTTCATTTATTTTCGCGTTATGCCTCCAATTTTGGAGTGAGCTGCCAAACCATTACAATAAAGTAACTAGAAACATTTAGAACTTTCTCAAAATTAATTCCTACATTGAATGGCAGCTTAGACCAAGGTTGTGCATGCTGACAGCTTTGGTGCTTAATTGCATTTCTTATCTTATGTTATCATGTTGACTAAAATGTTGATCTGTTTACTGCATTATGTTTTTGCTGCTTTAGTTTAAAAGCTTTATTTTTGTGAAAGCATGTTGCTTGATATGTTTATTTACCTGCTGCATATTATGCTTATGATTTATTTATTCATTTATTTATTTATTTTTTTTTTTTGGTTGTTACTCATGCATGGATTGATAATTTAGTCTTAGATGCATGATTTTTTTATTAGTTGTTAGTGGCTTTGAACTAGCTGTCATATAACTGCGAGTACTCTCAGATCTGTTCCTAGTGTCTTTTTGTTGTTTGGATGTACAAGTACCCTGCCACGTCCACTTGTATTTTTTGTCCATCTGATGAGTTAAGCCTTTTTCAACTGATTTTTATAGTTCGTTCTTATGTTGTACTGTTATATCACTGTCCCAGGTTAGGGGGAAGGTTGGGATCCCGCTAACATGTTTAACCCCGCCACATTATGTATGTATGTGCCTGTCCCAAGTCAGGAGCCTGTAGTTCAGTGGTTGTCGTTTGTTTATGTGTTACATATTTGTTTTTCGTTCATTTTTTGTACATAAATGAGGCCGTTAGTTTTCTCGTTTGAATTGTTTTACATTGTCATTTCGGGGCCTTTTATAGCTGACTATGCGGTATGGGCTTTGCTCATTGTTGAAGGCCGTACGGTGACCTATAGTTGTTAATTTCTGTGTCATTTTGGTCTCTTGTGGACAGTTGTCTCATTGGCAATCATACCACATCTTCTTTTTTATATGTGAAGTAGTAAATATTTTTATACATGTGTGTATTGTCCATGTTTTACATGTATTGTTTTGTCTAAAATTCACTATATAGTTATAGTGGCTTGTAAAATTTGCACATTCACAAAAAAGAGAATTTTGTACCATGACTTATGTTACACCCACAATATCTGGGATTCAGGGGAATTGTATACAATAATTTTATTTGGGGTAGAGTTTTCTACAGTTTATAAGGAGAAAATGATTTATTTGCAGATCTGTTATCAAAATTCTTACTATGCCAGGACCATAATAACTCAACAAATTTAAACAACTTATTCACGGCCTTGCAAATTTGGTTACTACTTAGAATGCCCCGGAAAGGGGGGATTAAAAAGGGTGGGGAAATATTATTTTGAAAATCCTGAATTGCTACCAAGCTACCAAGCTCAGTGTGATCTTATTTACTTTATATATTTTTTATAGATGTCTAAAAGTATGATAATATTTATTTGTCAGTATGTTAAAAAAATCAGGAATGACATACCATCATAGTATACTAAAAACATTTGACTGTTAGATAGAGTTAGATAATACATCTATTGACCATTTTCGATAAATGACTTGTTTGAAAATAGGTGCTCTTAACTGTAAGGGTCTGTCAGAGGAGGTGAAGAGAAGAGATTTTTTTTTCAAGATATAGGAAAAAATATGATATAATTATATCAACAGATACACATTGCACTAAAGAAAAAGAAAAACAGTGGGCACATGAGTGGGGGTATAAGGCATTCTTTAGCTCTGGATCCAGCCGCTCAAGAGGGGTAGCAATCTTAATAAAAAATAGTTTTACATTTATTATTCATCAAGAAAAAAAGGACCAGGAAGGCAATTTTATCATTCTAGATATGACCATTCAAGATTATCGACTGTCTCTTGTTGCAATATATGGTCCCAATTTTTTTCGAAACTATAAAAAGTCTAGTATCTGGTATAAAAAAATAGCTCCATAATTATGGCTGGAGACTGGAATGTTGTACAAGACTTTGATAAGGACACCTTAAACTATAGTGCTAAAAACAATATAAGAGCACATGATAAAATTTTAGAAATGATAGCGTCCCTGGACCTTGTTGATATATGGCGAGCTTTAAATCCGGATACAAAACGATTTACATGGCGTGGACCTGGGCTTAAGCAAAACAGTTTGGATTACTTTTTAATTTCATCTGATCTTGAACCATTTGTAAAAAATGTAGACATGGATATTAGTTATAGGTCTGATCATTCTCCAGTGTACCTGGCCTTACAGTTTTACAATCAAATTAAAGGTAAAGGCACATGGAAATTTAATAATAGCCTTCTTCATGATATGGTCTATGTAACTGAAGTAAAAAATTGCTTTAGGGAAACTATAAATCAATACTCTCTGCCTGGGAATGATCTAGAAACAGAATTATCAGTAAACCCACACATGTTTTTGGAACTCTTAAAATATATGATAAGAGGGAAAACAATATCATATGCCAGTTATATAAAAAAGAAAAACACAAAAACCGAAAATGATTTAGAACTTAAATTAGCTAAATTACTTGAAAATTATGAAATAGATCCCTCAGAATTAATAAATACAGAAATTAAAATTTTAGAAGAAGAACTTGTTCAACACAGAGAGAAAATAGTAACAGGTATTATGGCAAGAGCAAAGGGTAGCAGAAGGTGAAAAATGTACTAACTAATTTTGTAATCTTGAAAAAAGAAATTATAATGAGAAAATAATTCCGAAATTAACTAAGGATAATGGAGAGGAAATTTTTAATCAAGGCGAAATTTTAGAAGAACAAAAATCATTTTATGAAAAATTGTACTCCTCAACAAATCCTATTCTTCATCAAGAACATAAAAATCTATTTTTTGAAGAAAATAATCCATTTGTCCGCAAACTCTCTGATGAACAGAGGTTACAGGCAGAGGGTAATTTGAATGCTAATGAATGCTTAAAAACATTGAAAAATATGAAAAATGGTAAATCTCCAGGAATGGATGGATTTACAACTGAATTTTATAAATTCTTTTGGATAGACCTCCATGAATTTATTATAAAATCTTTTAACTATAGCTTAGAAACTGGAACTTCTTCTGTTAGTCAGAAACAAGGAGTTATAACATGCATTCCAAAAGAGGGTAAATCAAAATTTCAATTAAAAAACTGGAGACCTATCACTTTATTAAATGTTGATACAAAAATTGCATCAGCTGCTTTAGCAAATAGAATAAAACCTTTTCTTGGGGATATAATCAGTGAAACACAGCAAGGTTTCATAAAGGGAAGATATATTGGAGAATGTACCAGGCTTATTTTTGACATTATGGAAAAGGCAGAAGATGATAATCTTCCAGGTCATTTACTTTTATTAGATTTTGAGAAAGCTTTTGATACCCTTGAATGGTCATTTATAGACTTGGCTCTGTCTTTCTTAGGATTTGGGCCTATTTTTTGTAGATGGGTCAAGGCCTTATATTCAGAGTCTCAGAGCTGTATTATAAACAATGGACACTGCTCTCAAACTTTATCTCCTTATCTCTTTATATTATCTTTAGAACTTATGAGCGCTGCACTTAAAAATAACCCGGAGATAAATGGTATGAAATAAATGATTCAGAATATTTACTAAGCCAGTATGCAGATGACTCATGTCTTTTATTAGACGAGAATGAGCAATCTTTAGAAAAATGTTTATATACTTTAGAAAAATTCTCTGAGTGTGCTGGACTAAGGGCTAATTTTGATAAAACTGAAGCCATGTGGATTGGGTCAAAGATTCACTCAAGGGATAAACTAACAATTACAAGAAATTTGAACTGGAATTATTCAGGAAAATTTAAACTTTTAGGAATAAAATATGATCTGTTCAGTGAAAATAAAACACTTGTAAATTTTGTGGAAAAAATAAAAAAAACACAGAACTTACTTAATTCTTGGGTATATAGAGATTTAACGTATATGGGAAAGATCACTGTTATTAAATCATTAGCTCTACCTATTCTAATTCAGTCATTGACAGTTTTGCCAAACCAACCAGTTGATAAAATCAAAGAAATTCAAAACATTTTTTTTAGTTTCTTGTGGTCAGGAAAACCAGATAAGATTAAAAGAAAAGTTATGATAGGGTTATATGAAAAAGGGGGGTTGAAAATGCCATATATAAGATCTTTTTGTTATTCACTAAAGATGACATGGATAAATAAACTTTTAGACCCCTTGAATATATCCCCATGGAAAACACTGTTAATAGATCAATACAACAGATTCGGAGCAGACAAAATATGGTTGATGACCCCTGATGGTATCCAAAATATTTCTACAAATTTTAATAATTTTTGGAAAGATATTTAACTAAACTGGAATATCCTAAACACTGTCACTAATGATACTGCTAAAGGGATCATGAAACAATCCATATGGCTAAACAAGAGTTTGACAATAAATGATAAAACTGTCTTTTACCAGAGGTGGGTTGAATCAAGAGTTTTTTTGTGGGTGATTTACTTGATAAAATTAGTGAATTTTTGACTTTAAAGGAGTTCTGCAGAAAATATAATCTTAATATTAATTTCTTGGAATACCATTCTATATTTCATATGATACCAAAAGCCTGGAAAGATCTAATCACTACTTCAGTGAAAATTATGCACATATCTAATGATAATTTTGAATTTATTAAAAACAATAAAAAGTCATGGCAATTCTTTTATAAAAAATTCTTGTCAATGTATACAGAACGTCCTACAAAACAAGAAGACAAAATGTGTAAAGAACTAAGCACTCATATAGAAAATTGGGATTTCATTTATATTTTACCCTTTGGTTGCACTAAAAACAACAAATTTAGTATGTTCCAGTTTAAGATTTTACATAGAACTCTCGCTACAAATGCATTATTGCAGAAATATGGGTTAAAAGAAACTAACTTGTGTAGTTTCTGTAATGAAACTAAAGAAACTATAAGTCACCTTTTCTGGGAATGCACCCAAGTTAGAAATTTGTGGTTAGAAATTGCAGCACTTTTTCAAGTTTAAAATAATCTGACTTTAATATTTAATGCGGAAAATATTGTTCTTGGGTCAGAGTCTTGGGATGTTTCCCTAAACTTATTCACTATTCTGGTTAAGTATTATATTTATACATGTCGCTTTAACACTTCATTACCGACTCTTACAGGGGCGATAGCTATGATTAAAAATTCCTACCAAATAGAAAAAATATCTACCTCCTTTTACAGATCCCCTAAAGCAAGAGAGAAATTTGATAGTAAATGGGAATTGATTAAAAACTTAGTTTACATGTGAGGAGAGATCTTTCTTTTTTGTACTCACTTTAGGCTTTATAATAATTCATGTAGAATTAATAATATGTTGATGCGCATCATAACTTGACAGTGATTTGTGTGCATCATAAAAGTGCTATCTATGATGTTTATTGATATTGTTAAATATACTGATATATATTGGTACACTTGTTTTTGCTATTGTATTTGAATTATCTCCCCTTGACTTAGGTTGTATTTTACTGTTGTTATTTATTTTGTGATTCTGTCCAACATGTCCTGTCTGACCCTTATCTGTTAATGATCTCTGGTGGCCTCTCCTAGTACCTCTCATGTTCAACATCATAGTATTGACAGTGATGCATGGGGCAAGAGGAGAAGGCTGTTGCCATCATTAACAATATCAACATATTCATGTACTCTAATCCAGAGTGATAAATGATGAGTATGATCCAATAGATATGTATCATATAGATAATAAAAAACTAGCATTTTTAACTTTTTAACTTTAGACTGTTATTGAAAAATTTAATATTAATACATGTATTATAAATTATTTATGTATTCATGTATCACAATACTTGGTGCTTTTTCAGATGAAATAAAAATAAATTACAAAGAAAAAGATTGTATACTCTTGCAAGAGATAAGATATATAGATTGTATGTATTCTAACAGACCTTTTGAATATTTAAGTATCCACATTTGATTTACACCAGCCCCAGGGTAGGTTCTGTCATAATAACTCTGAAGCCCCGCTTTGATTGCTGATAAAATTGATGTTACGTGTTTAGAAAGAGGTTTCGTGGAGCAAACTTCAGTAACGTAATATGATTACTTGTTACGGAACAGACGGACGAACAAATGTACATAAGCGAGATATAAAAATGCTTGTAAGATTCAGATTATCCGTTCCGTATTTGAGTTTACCTTTAGTCTCGCCCTAGTGATAACGTTTACTGCGAGATTTTGCGTTATTATGGGCATGTTTTGTGTCGAAACACATGTACAAAATGTACGTCATGTAAAATTATTTTGATAGTTTTTGAGCGGTAAAGCTTCGAAAAGAAGCATGGTGAATTTTCACTGCATAGCGGAGGGTTGCTCCAACGATTCACGAAAGAAACACAATGCCCTAAAGTATCCTGATATGATTTTAAATGGATGTATCGTCGACTTTCATGTACTTCCTTCTGCCATAAAGAATCCTAAACTAAGGAAGCTCTGGTTGTCTCAGATAAGAAGGGAAGGGTTTAATCCCGACCCAAATTGTCACTGGCATGCACTTTGCTCCCGTCATTTTATTGAAGGAAGAACTACGAAGGAAAATGCAGTCCCAACCCTATTTGACTACAACATTTACAAAACTGGAATACCAAGAGACACCAAGAACAGTCATTTACGCCCCATTGAACAATTGATTTTGACAACACAGTAAGAAACAAAATAGTTGAAATTAGTGTTCTCTTTCATTTTCATTCTTCAATATTTTTTTCTCTTGCTTGCCTATTATAATGAAACAGTAAAATTGTTTCGGTGGTTTGGGGGGTGGGGGCAAATGTTTATCCCTTTTATAAGAGGCGGAAATTACCTCTCTTATGTCCATGACGCCCCAAGATAATAATCTATGACAATTTAAAAAAAAAATTTTTCAAGTTCATGAACAGTGTTTTTTAAATGTTGGACTAAGCATACATGAAGATATATATTTAAAATTATTTTTTTTATATATTTTACAGGCTAGCAAACATTGTTACAGTTTCACAACTGCCAAAAGTACCAAGACAAAAGAAATACATACCAGATATTCCAGGTAATTTTTTTAATGTAAAATTAATAAAAATTGATGTCATGACTGAATAGATGTGTGCCACCATGGTACTGTTAAATCAGAGGGAGCTATATGTACATGTAACTGAACCAAGGAACATGGACTCAGTCTATTGCATGACTGCATGTTTTGATAGGCATATAGTTAAAATGCATGGAAGGTTTTCATAATTTAATTTTACAATAACACTGTTGATGAATGATGATCAATGACAATATAAAATCAGTTAGTAAACAATGCTAAATAACAATTATAATATTATTCTAATTAAAATACAAATATAAAAGTCAAATATCAAATTTAAAACAATTTATCTTCACAATGTCAAGATAAAATGATTGCCAATATTATTTTATCACAAAATAAACAACTTAAAAACCAAAATGTAAAAAGTATTTTGCAAAGATAAATATGAGTCGCAGATTAATTTTGTCTGCACACTACACCATCAACTGGTATAATGGTGGACAGTCTTATAGACAGGTTTTTCCGATTATCTGCCTTAGTTTGTGACGCGACTCATAGGCGTCATCGTAGTAGCAGTCGCCATTACAACCGTGAAAAAATATAAACAAGACATACATCTATTTCCCAGACCGCATATAATTAACGTCAACACAAGAATTTGAAGGCGTAGTTGACCACGGCAAAATTATAAATGCTATAAATAATAAAGTAATTAGATAAGGAATAGACATTAAAATTATAAGTGTATTGCAGGCCAGGTGTCGTGTCCTTAAAATATAACTGTATTTGATACGTTATATACCTGGGACATAATATATACGAATACTAATCCCAGGTTACATATCGATTATAATCATTTGGTAATCATAATATTGATTATTATAACACATACATAAATAAAAATAAATTGTCTTGCCGGGTCGAATGTGATATATTAGAAAAACCAGGTGCAATTTTATCAAATCATAGAAATTTCTGTGGTCAGACCTATAATGAGACAGTCCTTAAATTCAACAATCCTGTAATCCGATGGTCCTATCATTCGACAGCCCGTTTTCTCCGACGCGCAGTTACTTGTCTCTGCTGAAAACAAATATACCTATAGACATGTACCGTTTGGTGATAAACTTTTTCACAGAGACGAGAGTTTTGTGCTTGTGGTCCGTAGGTTCTAGTAAACTATTTGATTACCAAGACCTTCGAAAAATCCTTTCTAATGTGTAAAATTTTATAATCCATGTACAGAATAATCTACTGATGAGGAAAGTTCAAATCAAGTTTCAACAGAAGTTACTGTATACGTCGTATAAAGAAAGTAAAGTGAATGTATACTTTAAGCACACAGGCCTACATATATCATGTATATGGACCATTAAGATGAGGCTTATAGGGAAGGGCCCTTAATAGTACGTTTTGCTAGGATTTGTCTATGGATGCAGCTGTTTGTAAAACCTTTAAGGTTTTCAGCAAGAACTGGCACCCAGGAATAAAACATTTTACAAGCCTTACTTTTCGAAATATGAAAGCGCCGTCCAAAATAACCAAATATCAAACTAAGTGTTAACCTCATCAGTACGATCGAGCAACAGCTTATCTGCTATATCGTAGTTGAAAAGTAATTCCACTAAAGTAAAGAAAACTTAGTTACATAAGTATACAATAAGGCGTCACTGTCATTCATAATATTTCTATACGCTGACGTTGTTCCCCCTTTTATTTAAATTTGAACTCCTTACTCTCTGTAAACAATATTTTTGTCTGAGTTGATGTTGTCGGAATTAATGTCTGTCCATTTTGCAGCATAAAGATAGTCGTCATGAATTAAAAAGTTCGTCTCTTCATACTGGGTTGATTTGCTTACTATTAAAACTACATGTAGCCTCGGGTTAGGTTTCATTGTTATTATATAAAGATATGTGCAGCGGCGGATTTAGGGGGGTGCACGGACCCCCCTTATGGAGCTTCATTTATGGTTAATCCAGACTTTTTAACGCTTCCACTACAAATTTTTATCTGATTTGGATGCCCGCGCCTTCCCCCCTTTTTTTCAAAATCATGGATCCGCATCTGATGTGTGGATCTTCTATACAAAAAGAGGCTGATGCACTGTTGTCATCGGATTAATTTTCATAGATTAATTTAAGTTTTTTTACAGTCGTTTCACGACGTGTCAACATTCGTCTGCCAGTGTAATTTTACTTTCATAACAAGTTTTATTAAAAAAAAAAAAAAACAGATTGTGTGCAGTCGGGGCACCATCCAGAAAAAAGTGTCCGGACTATACAAAAACCTGTTTATGGAAAGTTTTTCTGTTTATAGCTTTGATCCACTCAAGTTTTGTTGGCTCGTCAGATGGCATCAAAGGACTTATACATGTTATATGGAATCAAACCAGGGCAGTCATTGTGCAACTCGTTGTGTAATTCAAATATTGATTTTTTTCCACATCTACGATTATTTGTACAACTATTAACTGCACAAGAAATGCCTCCACCTTTTTTATAACTTTCGGCAGTATCCATAGTAAAATAAATCAAAAAATGAAAGAAATACAAATGTAAACAGAAAATCGATAATTTTTTTATCAATACACGTGCGTTATTTTTCACGGTTGTAATGGCTGATCGGTCATGTGAGAGGTTAATGGATGTGCCCATGTTTTCTAGGTCAATTAAAGATAAACCCGTCAATAGGTCCAGTAGAAAAGATATGTGTTCTGAGAGCTATGGTTCTTAAACACATGGTTCTAGTTCCCACAAGATGATTACTTACTTCAACTTTCTGAATTACATGCACATTTTGTACGTTTAATTCTTTTAAATCAACCAGTCTAAGACTGTAACCAGTGTAAGAGCCTAACTGATGTACATTGTAGTCAAATAATTCTAATTTAAATGGTACATATTTACTTACTTTCAGTAATTTCCTACATTGAAAAGCCAAGTTTAGACCACATTTATTGCTTAAGCACTGAAGTTAGTGAAGATGTCTCCATTGAAGAAAAATGTGTGTTATTAATTGAAAATAACAACACCTTAGAGGTATGAAATTAATTTGGATGTTTTTTAATAACTTATCTTAACTGAAGTGTTCATTGATTTTATTTATATTGAAAATTCCTCCATTGGATATAAGAGTCAAAAGCCATGTAGTTATAGACAGTTTTTAATCTTTCTGAACTATAGAAATAATATTGCAATCAAAAATTGATTTGTTTTTAATTCATTAGATGGCAGCTTATACTTCAAAAATGATATAATGTAGGAAGCGAAGTGTTTTTATATTCAAATTAATACATCAATATTATATATGATCTATTCAAACATTTTACTAAATATATATTTACTTTTAAAATTTGTAATCCAACTTGAACATGTTGAAATATAGTATTAAATGTTTTTTATTAGTCATTTTACCATATAACTGTATTTCGTTCTGAACATGCATGAAATATTTGCCACTGAATGTTAAGCAACCAAAAATCAATCAATCATACAACTGTATTGTTTTATTGTTACCAACTTGACTAAAGTAAACAAAAAATACAAAAACATTTCATAAATTGTTTGCATTGATTATATATGTAAGCCTCAAATCTATGTCCAGCCTCAAATCTATGTTTTTTCCGCAAATCTATGTCCTTTTTAATACTGCGTCATAGACTTCCAAATTTATGCTCTTTAGTGTCTCAAATCTATGTCTTTTATTGTCTCAAATCTATGTCCTGTATTGTCTCAAATCTATGTCCTTTATTAACTCAAATCAATGGCCGTTTTTGTCTCAAATCTATGTCCTTTATCGAAATGTGGTGACGTAAGACATAGCAAGACGTCAACAAGTATATGACGTCACTGTATAAAACGAATGATGGCGGAGCAGGACACAATTTATGTCAGTACCGGTTTATTTTAAAGTGTGAACCACATTTTTTATTTTATTTCGAATAGACATAGAAATATTACAGTTATTCCTTATAATTTAATTCTAAATTCCATTTTAAACCGGAGTAAATCATGAAAAAACGTTGATGACGTCATTGTCACATGACAAAATTATGTCTATGAGCTGATAGACAAAACACTGCCAGCGAATCAGAAGACACGTTACACCCAACATTAAATTATTCAAGGTAAAACATAGATAAAGTGGTATGAATATCAATGAAACAGCTATATGGACGAGAGACAAAATGAAGTATGTTGATGTTGCAAAAAAAATATTCAGTCTTTACTGTTTTTTTAGTGAAAAAAATATGTGTAGTTTCATTCTTGAAGGAACATTAATAAAGTAACATGTATGCTCGTTATGCCAATAATTCTTTTATGTTGTGGTTGTTGAATGTTGATGTCATGGTACACAGTGTATTTTTAAAAAATACATAGATTAAACTGGAAAAATTAATTTTAATTAGATAGTGGCACAAAATGTCGTTGTTAAACACAATAAATTATACCCTAAACATTTTTATTTGGTACCTATACCTATACCTGTGTTTATAGCTTACGACACAGAATAGGTTTAATTCATTGTTGAAGGCCGTACATGTATCCTTAGTTGCTTGTACACAGATGTCATTTTGTATTAGGTTGTTTATTAATTTATATTTCGTATTAGTTATGAAGACGTAATGAGTAAAGGGAAGTAATAAACGATAATTACTACAGAACAATTAAACACGGGATCAAGAAAAGCAAACAATTTGAAAATGTTGTAGTTTTACAATAAAATATAAATCATACAATAATTACACACGCATGTAAAATTATTAACACACACATAGAGAACACATCCCAACTTAACATTGAATTATGGGAAATGACTTAATAAAACAAAAATCCTGTAAGGCCGTACTTATTAGTTGGTCATAAATATGTGCATGGCGAAACAAACTAGGAAAAAGATTTCAGAAAAGGACACAGATTTGAGGCCGTATTTTGTTAACGGACATAGATTTGCGAATGACGTCACGATGGGGCATAGATTTGAGAAACGGACACAGATATGAGGCCGTACACAGATCTTAGGTTTACATATCTATAATGATTACTTTTTTTAACAGCAAAAATGTCAAAGATATGAGACAGATACCAACCAGCTACGGAAGCAAGTTAAATTGCTACAAGTTGAACTACATGCTACCAAAGAGGAAAATAAAATTTTAAATGAGAAGTTTAATAATACAGATAAACTGCTAAAGGACAAACTTGTTGAAAAGTTGACTAAATCAGATAGTAATGTTAAATGTTTTCTTAGACTGGCAAGTATTTCAATGCTTTTTGGAATTTTTAAATTATTGGAAGGACATGCTTCAAAATGAAATACTGGATGGGTCCCGACTCAAGTGACGGTAAAAGATGGCAAGTAAATAATAAGAAATAATGGTGCTTCACGAAAGTTGACTTTTTTGAAGAATTTATTATAACTCTTTTGAGGTTAAGGCTAGGACTAAACACATATGTGTTGTCTCTTTTGTTTGGTGTTTCACGGTCAACAATTAGCAGGGTTTTCACGACTTGGATATCTTTAATGGCACAATGTTTAGGACCACTTATTAAATGGCCATCTAAGGAAAAGATAAAAAAACGCATGCCTCTATCATTTCGTAGAAAATATCCCAACACTCGTGTAATCATCGATGCTACTAAATTTTATGTGCAGAGACCAAGAAACCCAACAGCACAGTCAAAAACGTGGTCAAATTACAAGTCAAAGAACACTTTTAAAACACTTGTAGGTATTACACCACATGGAGCTTTTTCGTTTACATCTGACTTATGGACTGGTAACATTTCTGATAGGAGCATTACTGAAAGAAGTGGATTCATTGATCTAATTGAAAAGGGGGATCATGTAATGGCTGACAGAGGGTTTTTAATCAAAGACTTATTATTTTCAAAAGGTGCCACCTTAAAAATATGCCACCGTTTACCAGACCATGTAAACATGGAAAAGGAAGATGTCTTACGGCAAAGGAGATTAAGGAATCAAAATCCATAGCCTCTTTAAGAATACATGTAGAAAGATCAATCCAGAGACTGAAATCTTATAAATTCTTAAGTGGTGTTATGCCAATAAATTCACTTTCTGTTGCTAATCAGGCTCTTAAGGTTGCAGCATTTTTTTGTAACCTGATGAAACCGTTAGTTCAAAAGTTATAAAACGTGCTTTGTTTTATCATTTGAAATTAATTTGACATATATATTAATTAAAGGAGCAATGATTGGCAAATGTTTTTTTTAGTGTTTCTTTTTTTCTTTTATTAATCATGTTAAAAATACAAATTATATTCCTTGATTGAAAAAAGAAAAAAAAAAATCAACATTTTTATTAAGAGAATTATTCTGTTCTAAAATAATCTTTCAAAAATTGAAAAGTAGTGGAAATATGGCTTTATCATGTATCGAAAATTAAAATTTTGTGGTTAAGATTTTGTCAAAACTAATAGGTGTACATGTCTGTGCAAAATAGTAGGTTATCTCCCATTTGAAAGAGTTGTCTTATATAAATTTAGAAGAATAGAGAATATTTACATTATGTTTTTAAATAATGAAAGCGACTTATATCATTAGATGTCTTAAAATAAGAGATGATTTAAATCTATTTATTATGTTTAATATTGTCTATTTTTGTTATGTTTAATCAAATTAAATTATATAACCAAACCTTATCACTGTTTTATATTGCGAATTGTAATGAACTTCAAACAAAGTATTCAACTGTTACATGTGTAATTCTGACCTCTATAGCAGAAGTTTTGGTAGAACATATGAACTGTAGAATGATGCAAGTTTTGGTAAAACATTAGACCAAAATTGTTCATCAAATGGTATTCTCTCATGATGTACACCTTTAAAAGTAAATAATACAAAATCACACCATTTTTTTATTAACTGGAAGCTGACATTGAATTTGACAGTAATACGGAGATGTGAAAGTTTGTTTTGTCTAAACAAGCAGCATTGATGGGAGTTTCTTCGGAAAATTTATATGGACATTTTATTTCCAAACAACCTTGTCCACAGCATTTACACTCTAGTAGACCATCAGGAGAGAAACCTAAGTAAGGAATGTTATTGTCAATTACAAATCCAGATAATTTACATTCTAAATTATCATGCAAGTTTTTTTTGTCATGAAGATAAGACTCTCTAGCAACATGTTCATATTTTTTTCCATGTCTTAAAGCAGGCAAGTCTGAATTAACACTGTTTGCAAGACCTAAAATGAGTTTGACTAGATGACCATCAGGGTTTCTTCCTGAAAAAGGAAGACAACTATATAAAATGGAAGCTGTTATTCTGCCATGTCTCTGATAAAACCACAAATCACTATCACTCTGACTGATAGTCTTTTCGAATATATCAGTGAAATAATTATCAGGGATATTTCTATGTATGTGCTCAATAAAAGATTCAAGTGAATCATATGATAAATCATCATTATTAAATTGTGTTGCCAGATCTAGCATGTTGACTGGCAGACATTCAAAATCATACTCAGAACCAGAACTATCTGACAGAACATAAGCTGCGCATGCTGGTAAGTTTTCTGATTTTATTAACCGAAGCATTTCTTTTTCTACAGCATGTGGTGACATGTTATGACAAGAAGGCTTGTAATGGTCACTTGTGGGTTTGATTGGTGGTTGTCCTGTAGGCTCACTCCTCAGATCTAAAGAGGTGATTTTTGCTGGAGCTGATGTCCTGACTGGGTTAACCCATTTAGCTGCCTTGTCAGTAACAGAAATATCCGATCTATCGGACAAATCCTGACAAAATCTTTGCATCACGAACAGGAGTGCTGCCACGTGCTTACATGTTCCATCACCACTGTAAAACAATTATATACACTCAAGTATTCATTTATTAGAAGGGCTCGAGGGTTTAAACATTTAAATAATAATGTTTCCCTTTATTAAAAAAAAAAATTAAATTTATGTTGCTTGAAAAAAAAAACAAACTTTTGTCTCTGAAAAATCAACTTATGACTATGGTTTTTTTCCGCTTGTTTGCATCCCTTTTTTGAAGGTGATTATTCTCAGAAAAAAAAACAAAAAAACTAGAAATTAATTGTATGTGCCCTTTACAGTTAATTTGGAGTGAACTGACAATATGGTACATGTAGGTTAAAGACCATAAACAGATGACATAATAAAAATACACAAGACCAACTTTCCTTACAGATTCAAATACAGATTCAACTTATATCACAACAGTTCACATTGTGTGCAAATCCAACCTTACAAGTGGAATTGAGGATATCAAAATTAATTTACAATTCAATATTTTTAATGCAATTGTTTCATTTTTTTTTCAACACAATGAACATAGAAAAAAATATAAATTGCATGAGCTGTTGTCTTAAAGAATCTATTTTCATTTCTTGATGGGATTATTATTTTTTCAATCTTTATTTTTTTTTCGCTCATTATTTTTTTTATCTTAAAAAATAATGGCTAATCAATATTCTGTAATTACTTGATAACTGTATTCTTAATATTATTCTTTTCCGTAATCAGTATATTTTTAACCAATTCATTATTTTTTGAGTTATTCTCTATATTTTAACACCCCATTATTCTCTATATGTTTTTGCCCATTATTCTCTATTCTGTGTAAACCCCATCGGCATCCACACCCTCGGACTCGGATTATGCATGTAAAAACTTACGCCACACATGTACATTCTGCTGAATGTATTGACCCATCAAATAGGACCACTATCCAAACTTCGTACGGGTCAGCAGACTGTCTCTCTTCTGGTACACATGCTGCTTTTACATAGTGTATATCGCTATGAAATTTAGACTGCCTAACATCACGGATATGTCCATTAGAATGAAAACGGTAACTGTTGTCATTTTTATAGCTTTTCAAACGTTCATTTGTCCAGTTACAAATGTTTGTTAAATAATGATTAACATCAAACGCTTCAATTATTGGAATTGCATTTAAATCTTCAGACCAATCAATAACAGTCCTGGGATGCGGCAACACAACACCATCTACAGTTCGGCGTATTTTATTTGCGAATATGTAATTGTCTGGTTCAAAAGGGGGAATCTTTTGTAATTCAGCTTCTTCTGCTAGTTCGACTAATTTGTTTTTTTTTATATCCATTTGTTTTACCCTCGGTTTTTAAGAACTGTTTGATTTCCGGGACGTTTTTAGTCTTAAAATCAGAGCCCATTGTCGTCAATGTAAACAAATAGTTGCCCCGACGTCATACGACTTACGTACCTTCATGTACAAAAGAGTTCTTGACGTTCGGTAATCTGAATCTTACGTATTGAATACTATCATAATTTCTTTTCATTTGATTGAAATGATTTTTTGTTGCCTTTTATTTCCTATCATAAAAAGTAATATTTCAAAACTTTCGCCTTTTAGAGATATATGTGTGCAAGTGTATTTATTTAAAATTGGGTCGTTCGGCTTTACAATTTTTATTTTATGGACAAATTATACGTAGAAAATTGATAGATGATAAAAATTATGCTTTGTACTTTCGCAAGTCATTAACACTCAGTAACACATCTAGTTTTCAACTATACTGCTTTATTTAAGATTTACGTGCCATCTCGGAATCTAGAGTAATGGCGTAAAGCATGACGTATTTAACTAATGTCAAAAACATCCTGGTAAAAACAACCTTGGAACTTTTAGTGCAAATAGATAGGGAATCCTTTTATAAAGTTTTCAATGCTTAGATGACCTATTATATTCACTTGTTGGAATTGTTGACCGAAAATTAAAAGCGTTACATACAAGGAAAAGGAAAAGACACATTCCCTGTCGATTTTATGGTACGGAATGTCCTGTTTTATGCTTCAAAATATATGAAATCTAATTTTCGTTTCTTGTTTAGATATGTAACTTGCAGACGACACGTACATTATTGATTATAATTTAAATGACAACAATAATTGACAACTGAATAATATATTAGCAATCACTGTGTTTTCGAGAAAGACAATTCATTTGTAAATAAATATCATCAAACAGCACTCAGTTATGACCGTGTAATTAGTTGAGTAAACTAATTTCAAGTAAAAAACCACTTCAAAATGGAAGCTACTTTCTTGATTTTTTACTATTTTATAGTTATTAGTTATATGACTTTAATTCTAAAACCTATTGATGCCGATTTTCTTAAAATAACAGAAAGAAAAGAATTAAGGAATAAACATATGAAAGGAAATCTTGTCAAATCTTTGACGACAGAGACCAGTATAGAGTGCTTAAGACAATGCAATAAACTAAGTAGATGTTCATCAATGTCTTACAATCAACAAAATAAGATCTGTTATTTGTACTCTAGGTTAAACACATATTCAGATGGAACCGTGGAAAAGGGGAGGATGTACTATTTGAAAGGTTAGTTTGTCAATAAAAAATGTTTTAAATGGTATGATATTTTAAAGAATCTTTTGGGCCAATAGTTCCTAGTGGTATAGTTGTAGCCATTCCTTTGAAAATTGACGGACGCCATACTGATTTGATTGACCGTTATGGAATATCTGTGTCACAGATGACCACGGATTTGTTCTAATTCTCGAATCCAATATTTCTGTTTTTCTCGAGAGAAACATAACCAAATGACTTATCGTAGAATCTGTACTAGCCATTGGAAACATAACAGGTGTCAATTGCTCCTGCTTGTCCTTCAGGAGCACCTTAGATTTATTGGGTGTAGGTGGAGTTTGTGTTGCTCAATCTTTAGTCGGTAGGCGCTGACCTTGCTGACAAAAAACATATGATATAAATAAGAATGCATGTTTTGCTCATTATTGAAGCCCGTATGGTGACCTATAGTGGCTTACAATCTCGTAATTTGTTTACTTTGCGATTATTATCTCAATAATACCACACCTCCATGTTTTTTTTTTAATTAATAGTGCTTTTACTAAATTTTCTTTAGAATTTACATTTCCTAGGGACTTAAGTCCTGTAAATACTGAAACTATCCGCTAAGCTGGAATAATACCTTCATATCTAAGTGCGTAAATGCAGGGAATTAAGGAAGTTGATTATACAGTTTTCTGGTATTTTATTTAGGAGGTAACTGTATTGACCATCAAATCACCAATTGATGCCGTCAGAGCTTAAAATACAATATTGTTATCTCCATTCTAATGAAGCTAACAGAAAACACCTTCAAATCATATATTTAAAATCTGTGATACGTCGTCTGCGCTTGCGCGTAGTTTTCATAGCAATTGGCTTCAGACCACAATTAATTCCCTTTGTTCGTGGTCTAGGAATATAGTTCCCAATTATTATATGGGGCATTTCTTCCTAAGCATTCTGACTACTGTTTTATTTGAAATGTTTACTATTTAAGTGGTCCTATCAGTTGCATATATATTGAAATAAGTAAAACATGTGGAAAAAATTTATTGTTGAAAGTGAAAGTAGTGATTTGGCCAAAATGAAAGTAGGGTAGAAATTAGCCTTCGTCATTTATTCAAGATTCAAATCCTACTATTGGGATGTTAATATGGCTCTCGAAAGAAAAAGAACAGATGGATTGTCCTGGGACAAGCATATTTTATTCAAATAATAATGGTCTATAAGCAGTTAAAATTATTTCATGTTTCATGCGGTGCAAATTTTTTTAATTCAATTTGACTTTTACCAAACAATGCATTGCAACCAATGGGAAGAATAATTGTGGTCTGAGGCCAATTGTGAATTGATGCCATGAAAATTGGTGACGTTATCCAATCGAAACAAACGTTACAAACAATGTTGCATTAGAATTGATGTTGTCCCAGATGCATGTACATTCTACATACTTGTTTTTGGACATCAGGATTTAACAATATACTTAGTGTCATATACATAAAATGATGATGACGATGAAATATTAACACTTTATTTCCTGCGTCCGAAATGCATTCCTACATTTATCTTCATCGGGAACGCTCATACCCAAACATTTTGAAAGACATGGATGTATGAGTCCTAAACACGCGAAGATCTTTGTGACCAAAAGAGATATAAACAAATAGCCACATTCATATAAGGCCAACCTTGCCCGAGAGTTAGAACCTTAGTTTCTCAATATTTTATTAATTATTACTTTCAAGAATTTGAGTAAAGATTGTTAAAAATCAAGTCAGCACCAAAGCATACAGTGCTAACAGTCCACCAGCAGTGGTATCGATCCAGTGCTAGTAAATGAAATAACACTTTATTGATTTCGTGCGTACGAAGCCGCTTTTCTCGATTAGCCTTCATTAAGAAGGTAGGAATTGGACAGAGCCAACATTTTCTAAGTTCAAATGGGCATTACTCTAGACAAACTATGATGGACTGGAATACCTGCATATTAAGGTCGAACAATGAACCAAATTCCATGTGGATATGATTAATCATTTAAGAATAACAAAAAGAATGCCGATTGTTTGTTGAAAAACACGTCCTCTAAAGGTTATACATATGTAGTCAATCAATCATCTTGAGTATGTCAGTTTCAGGGTATCTTTCGTTAATAAAAAATGTTATGTTTAGTGGATTCTATAAAACAAAACTCTAAAGAACCTCTGGATAATTTTAAATCTCGATCTTTCTCTGAAATAAGTTCTATCAAAACTTTGTGATTTTTTAACCTTGTACACCATCATTCCCCATGTGAAATTGAAAAATTGTCTAAAAGAAATATTCCACAATGCTTTTGGACATAAAAATGGTAGCATACGCTATAAATTTATTACTTTTGGATACCAAACGGCATATTTTGTTAATAGTGAACAAAAAGGTAAATAAAACATGCTACACAGAGGAGCAAGTGATCAGTATGCCGGAGTTTCTTATTAACAAATATTTGTTGAATTTAGAGGTAGACTTTTTCAACAAATTGTCGACATTCCTATGGGAACGAACTGTGCGCCTCTACTTGCTGACCTCTTCTTATTTTCATATGAGTCGGAATTTCTTCAGACACTTGTCAAGAAGATCAAAGAAGCCAGATCATTTAATTTCACATTCAGATATATTGATGATGTTCTTTCCATTAACAATCCAATTTTTTCTGATTGGGTTCCATTAATATATCCTCCAGAACTAGAAATTAAAGAAACAACAGACACGGCTTCCTCTGCCTCATGTTTAGACTTATACCTCGAATTTGACATAAGCGGTCATCTCAGTACCAGAATCTATGACAAACAAGACGATTTTAATTTTGAAATTATCAATTTTCCCCACCTTAGTAGCAATATACCAACTTCACCTGCATATGGGATATACATTTTCCAACTCATTCGGTATTCAAGAGCTTGCAGCTGCTACTCAGACTTTGTAAAACTGCACCAGTGTTTAAGCAGAAAGTTGATGAACCAAGGATATGTCAAAGAACGTCTCGTCCTTATTCTAAAAAAGTTCATCGGAAGATACCAAGACCTTGTTGATAAATATTCCGTATCAACTTCACAAATAATACACGATGGTCTTAAAGTATAGATTCTAGGTACTGACGTTGTTTATCATCTTAATAACGTGTTATAGTATTCTTTTATTTGTCTTTGTAATTTATTACTTTTACTGTTTAGCTCATTTTTGGCAGTATCCATTTGACGTGGCTCGGTACTTGTAAATCCTGTCATTGTGTTGTTGTGCTATGGTACATTTTTGTATTCTTGACTTTCGTTTTTGCTAATGTGCTTTGTCTAGATGCCTTTTTGTTTGTCCTTGTTGACATATTTGCTTGTTTTTGTAGTGATTAAGATTACAACACAATGTTGACTGCTGTACCCCTATTTTTGACATTTTTACCTGTTATGTCTGTTTGTTTTGTTCACACATCGTTGTCAATATAATGGAATTTTATGCGACTGTCATACAAGTGAGAGGTTTAGCCAGCTATAAAACCAGGTTTAATCCACCATTTTCTACATAAATAAATGCCTGTACCAAGTCAGGAATATGACAGTTGTTATCCATTCGTTTGATGTGTTTGAGCTTTTGATTTTGCCATGTGCTTAGGGACTTTCCCTTTAGAACTTTCCTTGAAGTTCGGTATTTTTGTTATTTTACTTTTTCGTTAATCAGAGTGCTTATTATTTTTAAAAAGTATGAGTTACAAGACTTTGTCTAAAACAAGATATTCGTATATACATTGGCCATTCATTTTTATTAATCATAGTAAGACCAATTCTTTCAATTTCAAAATGTTTGGAATGGGAATACTTTTTTTTACGTTAGAAAAGTCGAAAGATTGTATACTCTTGCAAGAGATAAGAGATATAGATTGTATGTATTCAAACATACCTTTTGAATATTTAAGTATCGACATTTGATTTACACCAGCCCCAGGGTAGGTTTTGTCACAATAACTCTGAAGCCCCGCTTTGATTGCTTATAAAATTGATGTTAAGTGTTTAGAAAGAGGTTTCGTGGAGCAAACTTCAGTAACGTAATATGATTACTTGTTACGGAACAGACGGACGAACGAATGGACATAAGCGAGATATAAAAATGCTTGTTTTAAAAAAAATTATATGACACATAGGACATTTTTATTGATAATTCTTTACTCATAATTACAGAAAAACGTTTTAGGGTCCGTAATGCTTTTCAACTTCTTACTTTTTTTGGCTTTTATGAATTTTATTTTATTCGAGCATCACTGATGAGTCTTTTATATACGAAACGCGCGCCTGGCGTAAACAAATATTATCATGGTATTTGTGATGAGTTTGCTGGCGGGACTGTTTCTCCTTTGGTGGGTCACACCATTTTTTTCGTTTTATGTACATTAAAAGGTTTTAATATTTTTCAGTGAAATCCTTTCAGTTGATTTTTTTTCGCAATACGAGGTAAGAATCATTATATTTCATTGTTTATATATGCATTACAGATATTTGATGAGTAACTTTATCAAATAGACTTAATGTAAAGAACGAATTTAAAAATAAGAATGGATTATTATAGCTGAATTTGGCAAAACCTTTTAGAATTTTGAGTCATCAATTCTCTTCAACTTCGTGATGTATTTGGCCTTCTTTACTTTTTTGATTCGAGCGTCACTGATGTGTCTTTTGTAGACGTAACGCGCGTCTGGCGTACAAAATTTTAACCCTGCAGGTATCTATGATGAGTTTATTTATTGATTACATCATTTTATATAAAATATAAATATTAAATTTTAATATTACAGATGACAAAAACTGTCCGACAGAAGAAGGATATATATATAAATCGAGTCTCATGCTGTGCATCAAGTTTTATGATGTTGAGGTAACGTACAAGAATGCTGCTTCTACATGTCAATCAGAAAATGCATCACTGGTCAGGATAGATAGTCCGGAAGTACAAAAGAAATTGTATTCATATTTAGCATGTGAGTATTATGGCCATTTTCTCAATATGTAAGATAGAGTTGGGTTTTTTTTGTGAATAGTTCACCAACAGTAAAGTTTCATATAATATTACGTTGATTTGATCTATATAAAAAAATGCTGATTTACACATGTTTTGGACTAACAATATTCAGCACTGAAACTCGCGAAAAAGTATGGAAAGATAAAGTTCAATATATTTTGGGAGCATTTAAATCAAAAGAACTTACACAGAACAGTTACAACCGTAATAAAAAGTGAAAAATTCAAGCATTATTGAAATTGCAGAAAGTATCACGTTGCATGGTGTATGCATTTATTGGTTGTTTATCAGTATTGTAATGCTGGCACTAGTTAGTCACCTTATGGGGGCAGTGTGAGTTACAACTTTTAGATATATAATGTATTGACCTCAATCTCAAACTTGCCTTTAATCAAGGACTTATACATTAAGGGACTTGAAACTTCTAGAAAAGAGGGACGCAAGATACCAGAGGGACAATCAAACTCATAGATCGAAAACAAACTGACAACGCCATGGCCAAAAATAAAAAGACAAACAGACAAATAATAGTACAGATGACACAACATAGAAAACTAAAGACTAAGCAACACGAACCCCACCAGAAATTGGGGGTGATCTCAGGTGCTCCAGAAGGGTAAGCTGATCCTGCTCCACATGTGGCACCCGTCGTGTTGCTTATGTTATTACAAATCCGGTAAATAGTCTAATTCGGTAGGTCACATTCGTGAAAAGGGAAGGGTATTGTAGTTACGACATAAGGAACATATCCGATATCATCTGTAAAACGGTTATTCCATAACGGTCAACCAACTCGTGATGGCGTCCGTAAAATATACGAAGGGATGATTTCAACTTCACTATTTGGAACTCTTGGTTTAATAGCTTCCTTTTGAGCAGCAATCCTCTATCAAGGAAATCATGATAAGAAATACAAGCCCGGGAATATCGTATCAATTGGGAGATATATACTCCGTATGCAGGCGCTGCTGGAATGTTGCTACATAGAAATGGAAAGTTCACAATTGGGAAGCTGAAATCATCTCTTTTGTCGTAAAGTTTTGTTTTCAACCGACCCTCATTGTCAATTTCTAGATGTAAGTCAAGATATGAGGCAGACTTAACTGTATCTGTAGTATCCTTTATCTCTAGTTCGATGGGATAGATTCGTTCAACATAGTCACCAAATTCTGTATTATTTAGTGAGAGAACATCATCTATATAGCGGAACGTAAAGTTAAAGGATATTGCTACCTTCTTATCTTTCTTCTTAAGAAGTTTCTGTATGAAGTCACCTCATAATAATAAGAAACAAGTCGGCAAGAAGAGGGGCACAATTGGTTTCCGTTGGAATTCCGACAGTCTGTTGAAAAACACGTCCTCCAAACGTAACAAATATGTTGTCAATCAAGAAATCAAGCATCTTGATAATGTCAGTTTCAGAGAATTTTTTGTTTGAATCAGAGTGATTCTTTATTAATTACAAAGTAGGATTTATCCCTCCCCAAGACAAGATACTTGTATCTACGTTCGCCATTCTTTTTAATGAAACAAAGTAATACCAACTCTTTCAATTTGTCTTTTAGTTTGGAATGGGGAATACTTGTGTAAAGTGTAGAAAAGTAGTCAAATGTTTTAATACTATTGCAAGATGAGAGAGTCTTAGATTGTATGTACTCTAAAAGATCTTTGGAATTTTTTAGTAGCCACATCTGATTCACGCCACCTCTAGAATAGGCAGTTTCACAATAACTTTGGAGCTCGGCTTTGATTGCTGATAAAATAAATGTTAATAACTTAGAAAGAGGTTTCGTGGAGCACTTGGAAGACCCAGCAATATACCGTTGTTTTTTAGGACACTTATGTAGTTTAGGTATCCAATACAGTGATGGAAGATCCAGTTCTTCATCTTTGGTTGAAATTCCAAAGGAACATAGAACAGACCTATGATTATCCAGGATTTCCTCTATGGTAAGTGTCGTGAGGGTATATGTTGAGTTTCCAAGTGAATTTTCAATACCTAATTCATTTATCAAGCAGGTTATGTAATGATATTTACACACAAAAACGATGTTGTTTGGGGCTTTATCTGCGGGGACAACAACGTATTTGTCATGGAGGTAGGACTTCTAATTTAGATAATCAAATGGGGAATAAACATATCTAAAGTGTTGTCTCACTTGTGACGAAAGGTAGCGGCGTAAACACAGAAATAAAATGGGGAATAACTCCATACATTTTTTGCAGAAACTCTTGTGGTTAAAATAATGGAATTGATTTTGTTAATTGTTTCAAGCAACTCACTGATAATTGTAAGTTACATTAACATAAATAAGTGACTAATATCAGATGAATGTGTATTTTAAAAGTAAAATAAAACCTGCATTTTTATACAGATTTTATCTTTTTCGTCTTTTAATTGAAAAAGAAATATATCTTATTATTTCTCAATCATTCGTCTTGGACACATACCTTACAGATTCATTTACTTCATGTGTCATGCCAACCAATTCAAAATACCTTTCTTTTCAACCATTTTGTTTCTCGATTTTCACTGGTCTTTTGATGTTTTACTTTAAGTTTAGCATCAACTTTCTACATGGTAATTTTCAACCAATGTTGAAAATTTTGCTTATTGACACAGGATGTTCATGAAGTCCCCTACTACTAAATACTAGGATAGCGTGTTGTTTTTCTTGTAATCTTAATAAGCATACTATTTAACATAACTACTCTAAAAGTAGTATAATGGTTGTCCACTTCCGCGATCTGATTGGCTGAGAGAATGGTGACGTCATGATTATGCAAATGAATATTACAACAATAAACATTATGCAAATGAACACATGATATTATAATAAAGATGTCAAAAATGATTGCTATCTACAATTGAGTAGTAATAAAAACAATAATAAAACAATAAAAATATTTCTCTACTTCCACGATTTGATTGGCTGAGATTTCATTACAAGCAAGGTACCAATAGGGACTTTCCCGGCTTTTATATATTTTGTAATGATTTGTTAACAGAACACATCAATTAATTAATATATACAAATGAGTAGTAATGAAGTAATAACATTATGCAAATGAACGCACTAGTAAAGCGTAGGGACTTTCCCAGCTTTTTTTTGTAATGAAGTGTTAACAGACCACATCAAGTAATCGTCTTCCCCCGCGTTCTGATTGGCTGAGATGATTTGACGTCATAACTATGCAAATGAGTAATAATAAAACAATAAAATTATGCAAATGAACACACGACATTATAATAAAGATGTCAAAAATGATTGATATATACAAATGAGTAGTAATAAAACAATAACATTATGCAAATGAACGCACTAGTAAAGAGGGTTCTCACATTCAAATCAATCAAACTGAATCCCGCCCTCTGATTGGTCACTTTCAAAAGGAGACCACACTTACCTGCATGGTCCTCACTGTCAATCCATCAAACTTAACCCGCCCTCTGATTGGTCATTTCAAAAGGGAGACCACGCCCTCCTGCATTGCCATGTGCACACACACACACACACACACTGACACAATAAAAAATCACCGTAAAACAATTAAACGATACAAATGAATAATAAAAATGTCAAAGTGATTGTCAGTTCAAAGACCAAAAAAGTAAGTACCACCGTAAAATCCCTTAATATTAAAACAAGAAGGAATATGGGAAATGTTCAAACACAACGACCCACATATCAAAACATCAAAAGTCACACCAATCAATGTCTTTTAATCTCGCAAGGAATATCTGATTGGTCACTTTTAAAAGGGAGACCACACCTCCCTGCATTAATGCCTCGTGCAGATAAACCTCAATTTGTACAGAAATCAGGAATATTATAGTACGTTATGCCAAATAAGCAGATACAATTTTATAAAAAAAAAATGTAAGATAGTTCCCATTATTTGATAGAAGCCTCTTATTTTGGCTAAATTAAATCTAATAGACCACTTTTGAGTTATGTCCTTCACAGGAAAAGTTCGCGCAATTTTGTGCGCCTTTGTGATGTCATTTACCAGATAAAGGGGATCGCCTGTATCCCTGCTCTATTAAAGTTCATCAAGCATCTTTGTGATCGTCATTATGAAGGATAAACTAGAAATAATATTTGTTCCGTAGGTACTCAATCACAATTCCCTAATGATAGCAGTGCTGAATATCAATTATAAGAATTTAATTTGCCGAATAATTTGTGCAATATAGCATTCTCATTTTTTCAACCAATGGCTCAACATAGGAACGGAAGTGACGACGCCCCTAAACGCACGAATGATGTTCACTAAAACCAAAGTTTTTGACAGAAATGCAACGAACTCGAAAGTTGTCTATTAGTACATGTCTAAGATCATTTTTGGAATATACATTATATTTAAATTTGTCTTAGAAAACCTATTTCCATATAGTGAAGCTCGGTCTTGTCTGAATTTGACCATAGTTTTGGTCCTTAATTAAGTTGTCTCTGATCATCAATGTCTCTTTGTTTTGATTAATTTTCAAAAGTGTAGACGAGTCTTTCATATATGAAATGCATATATTGGCATGCATCAGCAATTCTTGCGGAAACATTTTACCAGGAAGGACAGACAACGGAAGCGTTAGTCAGGAAGACGGGAAACCCAATGGACAAAGACAAACGAAAACCCGGGGACAAGAAAGACACAGAACGACAAACAATAAAAACTCAACACTAAAACTAAAGACAAATGAGTAGCACGGATCCCGTAGAAACAGGGGCGACCGTTGGTGCTTGCTCGATGTCAATAATGTTGGATTATCAGCCACCAAATGTATAGTTATTTCTTATTTAAAATGAGCTGATGCATTTTCCTCGATTAGCACGGATGATTATACATTACATGAGATACGGTTAATCACACCTATTGTATATGACGCTGTTATGACGCGCCATGCATATCATTTATTAGTATCAATATATACAAAACCCTTAAAATCGTTCATATTTGATAGACCGACTAGAACATAATGGATAACTGACACCACATTTTACTCATTTTTGATAGTTTGCCATAACACGTCTCGAATAAGTGTTTTGCTATAGGAGACATAAGCTAGTAAAAAATGTGCTTTGAAGAATCAATGCATACTTTACAAACTACTATGGAAATCCAATCAATATAAGATGTGAAATTATTTGATATGCATTTCGATTCAAGTTTATAGGTATTGTTTTAGATTCTTAAAAGAATAGTTGTGACGAACATTTTTAAATACATTATTAGCGTCGCTCCAGAACTATATTTATAAGAATACAAACTAAAACCAAAACAAATATATTTAGTTCTTAAAAGGAGAATGTTCAAGGGATTTAAAAACTTTATCTAAATTGTTCAGCGTTTTTCTTTAAAACATTTTGGTTACTGTAACAACAGTAACAAAATAACACGGTATGTCATTGATCATTTATCTTTTTTAAACAAGAGCGAAACATAAAGAATTCTTAAAACACAAATAAAAATGAAATTGAAATTAAAAAAACAAAAACAAAAACAAAAACAAAAAATACAAAAAGAACAGAAACAAAACAAATGAAGAAATACAAAACAACAAAACAGGTAATTATAAGCTTTTTATTTATAATATATAAACATAAAAATATATATTGTTCCTTTTCCATTGTCAGAAAGTTTTCTTTTGTTTTCATCGTCACTGTCATAGTCGCATTTACGTAGACACTGTTAATATATTTGATTTTGCATTTGTTACATTCTGGAAAATATGTCGTGTAATTGTTGTATTACTGTAAACAGGGAAATTTTCGCGGCAGTTTTATTTTCGCTATTTTCGCGGTAAGAATTGAAACGCGAAAATAAAACGACCGCGAAAATTTCAAGGAAACTCTATTCATAAGATGAATACCATACATTTGCGTATATGAATAGGATATGTAGAGGACCACTGTATAACACCGATTTTACAGACAACAGATCTATACCTAAAATTATAACTTTATTTCTAAATGAAAAGCAATGTTAGAAATCATGACTTTACTCAAATTAATCTTATTAAGATGGAAGACATCTCAAGCAAGCGGACATTGCGGACATTACGGATATTTCTATGTAAACAAGACTTGTTACAATTATGTAAATGACACCTGTCAAACAGTTTTAAAAGTATTACCTCGTTGAATCTTCCACAAAGATTAATCAGATCAAAAGATCGATTAATTAGCATTAATCCTGACAGCATTTTATTTTAATTCACTCTTAATTAGGTCTTCTTTTCTGTTATTGTGTATGTGTTTTTACAAGCAAACATGACACAACTTTTAATCTCCTTTAATATTAATGAACCGAAAACAAAATATTTCTGATTGATTTTATCACTTGATTTACAATACATGTAAACCTGTTCAATTTTTTAATCATTTATGAAAATATTTATATAGGTCACAGGGAAATCGCGAATTCAAAACGGCGCGAATTTCGATTGTGTTATTAAATCGCGAAATAAAGACGGCGCGAAAATTTCCCGGTTTACAGTAATATTACTATGAATAAATATATCATCATCAAATGAAAATGTATCCATCCAATCTTCTGTTTAAAATATGTTCCAGTGACTTCGTAATAATGTGAAATGGACTGCATTCTTGACAGTACAACAGCCCCATTCGGTTCCGGTGATCTCCTTCTATAAAGCATGGGACTGTGTCTTTTAATTCCGGTACGTAATTTCTAATTACTTTCATGAAGTCTAATAAATTTTAGTCTGTTCGTGACTCAATTGTACTCCCTTTCAAGTGGGAGCAGGTTCGTCTACATCGTCTGGGTATCCAGGACTGTCTAATGTCACCTGGCAGTCAGAAATACGCCACCCCGAGATGCTTCTGTTGTCGTTTTCTCTGCGTGTAGGGTGTTTCGATAGATTCTCGGATCCATTTATCATATTCTTCTAATATTTGCCATCTTGACATTGTCAGTGCGATGCGCCTCTTTATTGGATAGATGTAATCACCTTGTCTTTTGAATTGAATTGCCGACCGTGATTCAATTGTGTATCTCTAAAACGTGTTTCCTATTACGTATACGTTGTTTCCGAGATGTATTCTACATCTTTCGATGCTTTCCGGTTGAACGTCTATCAGGGCCGTCTTTTCTAATTCCATTTCCTTCGAGGTTACATCATCTGTTATTGACAGATAGAAGTGTATTTATAGTTATGAAAATAAATAATATGTATATTTATGCAAGACAATTAAAATAATATCCTTTGATGAGTGTATAAAGTAAAATAAAGACAAGATAAACATGTCAAATAATAATGTGTTATGTTAGGTCATTGTTATTAATCTACACACCAGTATATCTATTGAGAGAAAATTAATATGTTAATACAAAATGTCATAGAACTAAAGTACATGAACGGTCTTACCTAATATATCAAGAACATATTGTATACAAAGACAGAAATGAAACAGACGGAACCAATAAAACACAGATATAGAAGACTTCTGTAAAATAATTGTCGATTCAATCACGAAATCTGACGATTTGGAAGAGTATGCATCCTTAATGCAAGGTAAGTGTTTGACCTTTTGATTAAGTTACATTTCCTCTCACTTGGATATCGATGAGCAATTTCAAGATGTTTTAAATTTTACGTACCACCCAATTACAATTATATCTATACTTTCATAACCTTCGCTATGAAATATTAAAATATTTAATCAGTGCGTTTTAAGTTATTTGTATATTTTTCATTTTGATTGGCATAAAATTAAGCTGAAATTTAAAATAAAAGAACTACACATTTTTAGTAGAAAATGTATCCGTTCCCTCAGTTGGACTCGGTTCCATATTGCTATGTCATCTGTGTCATTTTCGATATGCACAAAGACGATTGATGAACTTTAATAGAGCAGGGATACATGCGTCAGAAAGGCGCACAAAATTGACGAGCTTTTCCGTTGAAGGACATAACTCGAAAGTGGTCTATTAGATTTAATTTAGCCAAAATTAGAGGCTTGTATCAAATAATGGGAACTATCTTACATTTTTTTTATAAAATTGTATCTGCTTATTTGGCATAACGTACTATAATATTCCTGATTTCTGTACAAATTGAGGTTGATCTGCACGTGGCAATGCAGGGAGGTGTGGTCTCCCTTTTGAAAGTGACCAATCAGAAATTCCTTGCGAGATTAAATGGCATTGATTAGTGTGACTTTTGATGTTCTGATATGTGGGTCGTTGTGTTTTGAACATTTCCCATATTCCGTCTTGTTTTTATATTAAGGTTTTTTACGGTGATACTTACTTTTTTGAACTGACAATCACTTTGACATTTTTATTATTCATTTGTATCGTTTAATTGTTTTACGGTGATTTTTTATTGTGTGTGTGTGCACATGGCAATGCAGGAAGGCGTGGTCTCCCTTTTGAAAGTGACCAATCAGAGGGCGGGATTAAGTTTGATGGATTGACAGTGAGGACCATGCAGGTAAGTGTGGTCTCCTTTTGAAAGTGACCAATCAGAGGGCGGGGTTGAGTTTGATTGATTTGAATGTGAGAACCCTCTTTACTAGTGCGTTCATTTGCATAATGTTATTGTTTTATTACTACTTATTTGTATATATCAATCATTTTTGACATCTTTATTATAATGTCGTGTGTTCATTTGCATAATTTTATTGTTTTATTATTACTCATTTGCATAGTTATGACGTCAAATCATCTCAGTCAATCAGATCGCGGGGGAAGACGATTACTTGATGTGGTCTGTTAACACTTCATTACAAAAAAAAAAAGCTGGGAAAGTCCCTACGCTTTACTAGTGCGTTCATTTGCATAATGTTATTGCTTCATTACTACTCATTTGTATATATCAATTTATTGATGTGTTCTGTTAACACTTCATTACAAAATATAAAAGCTGGGAAAGTCCCTATTGTTACCTTGCTTGTATTGAAATCTCAGCCAATCAAATCGTGGAAGTAGAGAAATATTTTTATTGTTTTATTATTGTTTTTATTACTACTCATTTGTAGATAGCAATCATTTTTGACATCTTTATTATAATATCATGTGTTCATTTGCATAATTTTTATTGTTGTATTATGCATTTGCATAATCATGACGTCACGATTCTCTAAGCCAATCAGATCGCGGTAGTGGACAACCATTATACTACACCTAAAATTGCAATGGAAGTTCATGAACAAGTAAAATTGGGCTCATAATGGTCAAAATATATTTCTCAATCAAAAAGTTTGATTCATATAAATTCATTTGCTAGTTTAAGTAAGCAGCAACATCAAAAGCACTATTTTTTGTCAGAGAAGGGCCACTTTTACATATTTTCTAAATGTGAGTGAGCGAAATGGTAGTGCGAAAGGTTAATAGATAAAGGAAGATGTGGTGTGAGTGCCAATGAGACAACTCTCCATCCAAATAACAATTTATAAAAGTAAACCAGTACAGATTAAAGTAATTATAGGTTACTAATTAAAAATGTAATTTTCATACATGTAAATCAATCATTTAACATATAATTGAGGTCATTAATTGTGTATTGAGTTGTCATATGTGTATTGTGTTATTGAGGGTCTAGAATTGAAGTGGATCTAGTGGCGGCAAACCCAGCTACATTGTTGGTGAGGCAGATTTTTAAATGAAATGGAACACAAGTGTTTGAAAAAAATGTGGGAACTACTTTGATATCAATACACACCTGGTACCCAGTGTTATTACATAAATAACACAAGTAATTTAATAACACAAGCATAAGATAAAATGCGTCCATAATTCTGATCAAGTGCTTGAATTTTATATCTTAACTTTTCACATTAATTCAGAAATAGTAATAATTCATAATTCGTGTATAAAAATAATAAGATGTGGTATGCTTACCAATGATAGAACTCTTCACCAGAGAGCATATAACGTTGACGTTAGCAACTATAGGTCAACGTACAGCCTCCAACAATGAGCAAAATAAATACAAGTCATTTACGGCCCTGACATGACAAATGTAAAACAGTTAAAACGAGAAATTAAGGACCTGATAAATGTACAAAAACAATATACTATACAGAATCAAACGATATTCACTATACTCAAGCTCCTGACGTTTATATTTTTATAAGGAAGTATATTTAATGTTTAGGTTACTTACCTAATTTTGTAAATATAACGGAATTGTCATAGAAGTGGGAGGTTTAGCTAACTATAAAACCAGTTGTTTCCACTCATTCCGTTGGTTGATCCCATTTGATTTTGTCAGCTTTTATACCAATTTGTTTTTTGAATTTGCCTTGGAGTCATATTTTTGTTTTACTATTAACAATAAAATTATGGAAATGAGTATAACCCTATTCCACCCTTTAATTAAGGTTAATGTTTGAACACAGAAATGCTCTCTAAATTTTGAAGAACAATGAAATGGGGGAATGTTCCTTCTTCGTTATCAGCCATTTGTCTTTTTGTCCCCACTATTATTGAATCAATTTGCCTAAACTAGAACAACAGTTTAACATGTACATATTCTTAGAATATTTATCCTAGTCAACACAATAAACTTTATAGACTATTTGTATGTGCAGATGATGAAAAGTTTACTGCCAGTCAAGTCTATATACAAGGCAACAGAAATCAGAATACACCAGAATGGGAATTCGATGATGGAACCCTCATATCATACCTGCCATGGAATCTGAACCAACCAGAAGCCTTTGATCAAATATTCTTATGTTTCAATGCTCAAAACCAGGGCATGTGGCATGATTGCATTGGGACCCAATTATTTAGATTTGTTTGTGAAAGATATTTGTTCTAGTTTGAATTTAAAAAGAGTTATCATTATTACTCACGTTTCAATTCGACATTCTGCAAAGAGTTCTACACTTGAACAAAGTTAGTATTTAATCAAAGATTTTTGTGTTTACAAAATCATACTATCAATCAACTTTATTGAACAATGTGTATATTGTAGAACTGATAATAAAAACATTTTCAATATACATGTATTACCAATAGATCATACCAAGTAAAAATATTGCAATAGAAGTCATAAAAATAAAACAGCGAATTATACGTAATTGGAATTATGATTATTAAAGTTTAATAAACAAAGAAAGGCGATGTGGTATGCATGATTGCCAATGCAACAACTTTCAACCAGGGTCATAATGACTTTAATGACAGCAACTATATGTCATCGTACGACCTTCAATAATGTGCAAAATAAATTCCATATAGTAAGCTACGAAAGGCACCAACATTACAAAATGTGAAACAATTCAAACAAGAAAATCAACGGCTTGCTTTGTGATTAAGCAATACAAATAAAACAAATATGATACATAGCAATAAAGGACAATCACTGAATTGCCGGCTTCTGACCTTGGACAGGCGCACAAAGAATGCTGTGGGTTAAAAATGTTAGTGAACGCCGGGGTATCCTCAAACTGTTTGTCATAAACGGACAAAACACTAACAAACTTAAACAAGGATATATTTAATAGGGTAAAACATGTGTGTTTGTTGAAATTTTTGGCCACAGTAAACTGTTCTAGACATGACTATGTAAAAAGCAAAATAACAAAAATACGGAACTCCGAGGAAAACTCCAAACGAAAAGTCCTGAGGCAAATGGCATAATCAAAAGCTCAAACACATCAAACGAATGGATAACAACTGTCATATTCCTGACTTGGTACAGGCATTTTCTTAGGTAGAAAATGGTGTGATATAGTGTACGTTTCATCTTTGAATCATTAATGCATTCATTGCATATCACAATTCATTTTCAAGTGATTTGTCGCTATGTTAAGTTAACAACACCCTTTTGTCTAAGTGAACACATAGATATATTTAACCATTCAAATCACGAAGAGTATAATTAGGTTTATTCTTCCATTGATACAATACTTTTGAGATATCAAAACAGGTCAATAAAAATTAACCAATAAAAAGGTAAAATTTAATTAACTTTAGTGAAAAATTGATGTGTTACACATGCATGGATATGATTCGGACAGTAGATAATTTAGAAACTTCCATTATTTTAAATTCAAACAATACAAAAACGGTTTTAGAATGAAATCATTAATTCACCTATTCAATAAAAATGTCATCTGATGATTACTGAAGTATATACTGTTGATCAAATAAAATGAAGAAAAACAAAGAGGTACTAAACAAATGAACTACCTATGCCTTGAAAATATAAGAGGATTTTGCCGTTATTTGCCTTTGATTGAATGATTCAGAAAATGTGAAATATAGTAAAATATTACAGTCTATTGGTTCAACAATAACGTGTGTCTTTGAAAAAGATATAAAACAAAATAAATGTGTATAAGTAAGTTATTATCCAACAGGGAAACATATCAACATTTGTTGACATTTTATAAAACTTATATGTACACGTGTAAATCAACTGAGATTTCCCCTGGTAAAATGCTGCCAATTTTCCTTTTCATTAAACCTTTTAAAGAAGGAGAAATTCCAAAGGGACAATCAAAATTCAGAAGTGGAAGAGAAATTGACAACACCATGACAAAAACACCAAAAAAACAGTCTACAAAATACTACATTGAAAAGAAAACACTTAGCAACACAGACCCCCTCAGGTGAAACAGAAGGGTAAGCAAATTCTGCTCCATATGGAGGTATTCAATATTTAATGTGCTAATTCTAAATATGACTCTCTTTAGTTGGTCTTGCTTTTTTCCCCTCCAAATAACAGATAAGTGTTCATGGCAGATCTTTTGAAGTCTTTTTTTAATTTATTCATAATTTATTTAGACTCCACACAGAACTTACAAATATGTTATGGACACTTTCAAGACTATATAATCTCAAATATTAAGTTCAAAATATTGTAAAAGAGAAGGAAAACTCATTTAAAAAGACAGGATATGATGGCGAGCTTGGACAATTTGCTTCATATAGAATAACAATATGCATAATTGTCAATTATCATTATCTAGTGAATCAACAGTTAATCTTTAATTCAATATACAAAATTTTTGGTGTGTGTACAAATTTCGGCAAATTTCGGCACCGTTTGGACACAATTAAAATTTCTGAATGCATCACTGGTCAGCTCTTAGGTGGTGAGTGATTTCATAAAATTGTTGGCAGAAGTCATAGATTATCTCCAAGATTCAAGATTCTTTATTTCTCAAACACCATATAGTTACAATGGTACAAAGAAGTTCATCAAAAGTTATAACAACATAAACACACATGACAAGATGAGATGAAAATAAATAAAATAAAATAATCAGTAGTGACTAAGAGTGGTGATTAACCAGGAAGACTCACTTGAAAAGTTATAAACCTGATAAATTTACTCAGCTTTTTTAATTTATGTTTGTATATTAACTGAAATAGTTTTCCAAACTTTAGAACATTAATTCTGTGCAAGAAAAAATATCCAAATATTGTGCTCGAAAATTTGCCAAAAAACTAATGAAATTCATTACCAATCTCGTTACATAGACATAAATTACAATATCTATAATTACGTTCAATTTTATTCCATCTACCAGTTTCTATGAGTAACTTGTGGTTTCCCGTTTTAAATCTACAATATATTATTCTATCTTTATCACTTAAAATATTCAGATATTCTTCATATTCAAATATTTGTTTAAACAATTTGTAAGCTAAACCTTTTGATGAACAATCAATTTCTGCTCTCCATTTCTATTGAAACCGATCAAATAACTTTTGTTTTAAACTAATACCCAACCAATTAGAATTAAAATTTCCTTGTGACAACCATATATTGCTATATCCACATCTATCTAACGTATCTTTAACGTATTTCAACCAATCTGACCTAAATTGGTTTTCAGAATTCTTCAAGAACATGTATCTGTATATTATTTTAGCAATCCTGTTATCATCCCCATTTACAATTTTTGACCAAAAAATAACCATTTGCAGCTGTATATATAAAGACATGTGATAAATAATAAGTTCACCATAAATCATAAAATTAGGTGTCGACTTCTTAAGATTTAATAATAATTTACAAAATTTCAAATGCTCTCTTTCTATAATATCAGTATAACTGAAACCCAAATTCTCACATCCATAAAGGATTGGCTTCACAATTTTATCAAAGAGATCATATTGAGATTTCACTGACAAGTTTTGCAACCTCCCCTTTTTCAATACTTCATACATTGCTTTATTTCCTTTTCGAACTGAAATTTTCTTAGCACTCATAAAGCTACCTGTTCTTGAAAAATTCAACCCAAGGTAAGTCAATTCGTTAACTATCTCCAATGCATTTCCATCATATATATAATTAATATTTTTGGGTAATCTACCACCAGAATCTCATCCATATCAATTAAAACACAAGAGAATCAAGTGCTTATTAATAGATTAAATCCAATCAGCAACAGGTAAACCTCATCAGGTAAATCGATCATGTGCTGTTGATGGTGCTTTAAGGGCCTGGGGAGAACACTGCCTTGCTAATAGCTTAACCACTTGGTCAAACTTTATCACACTTGGTGTAAGTCTCTTTCCCATCTTTAATGTCAGAGGTGACATGCCTAACTGAGGTCTAGGGTTGAGGATAAACCTTGTCAACACAATGCTGACTTACAAGTTTGTCAATCTTTATCGGAAGAGTATGTACATAAATGACAGTATTTGGCCTCCCAAAAAGTTCATCATTTTAAATGATTGATGGATTAATATGTCAAAACAAGAAATCAACAACTGTTGTGAATGCCTTCCTTAAAGCAGAGAATATAAATGAGTCTAGAATTGAGTCCCTAGTCAATATAGATAAAAACTGAAATAATGTCAGGCCTAGGAAACATAGAAAACAATGTGCCAATTTAACTAGTAAAATTGTGAGCTATTACTCACTAATGATACCCCGCTTTTAGTTGTTGGTAATCAGGATGTTAAAGGGAAAAAAAACTGAAAAAACAGAACACAAAAGAGCCACAAAAAGCCTGATAGAAATTTTAGGAAGCTCTTATTTGTAGTTAACAAGAAAAATGTAATAAAATTTCATACATGGCCTGAATGTAGCAGAATAATAAATAAGTATTTAGTAAACAGGATGTTACTGAGCAATGAATCTGAAACTGTGACATACAGTATTGCATGCTGATATGCAGTCGGATAACAAATTTTAGGAACCTCTGATTTGTACTGCCCTGAAAATATGTGACGACATTTCATACATGGCCATTGTGTTTAGCATATATAAGTAGTCTGTAAACAGAAAGTTGATGAGCAATAAATCTGAAACCATGTCACATGCTGAAACCATGTCGCATGAAGCCTGATAACCTCAGAAACTTCTCAATTGTAGTTTGTTAGAAAATTTTGAAATCTCTTTTTAATATACATATATATTTATTTGGTAAACAGGAAATTAACGAGTAAAGAATGCTTTATCATTCCTGAGAAAAATGCAAAGAAAATTTCATGGGATGGACGAACAGACGGACAGACGTAAAGAAAGGGGTAAAGCAGTATACCCCTTTTTCTTAATCCATGTAGTGCCATTTAAAATCATGCCCGCCAACTCCTACTTTTCTTGTCATAATTTTAATACAAATCATTTAAAAAGCAATTTTCACATCTTATAAAATCCTTGTTATTTTTTCATAGTTTTTGAATATAATTAAATAAGAGATATTAAGTATGCCAAGTCTGATGAAGATTAACCATGTGGTTAAGTCCTACAATATGACACGGTTTTAACCTTCAACCTCTGCTTGCTTTTTGATCTCCTCCAGGTGATTATGTCAACAAAATATGATGAGAAATTAACAATATGTGCCTCCACACACACATAAACACAGAGATGCACTGTTCAATAACTGTATCTCCTGGGGCAACTTTCTTTGAATGGAGCAGATATTCTATCTGAAATTGTTAATTATGAAAGCTGTGTTTTTGAACAGCTAACCAATACAATTGATCTCTGTCTTCATTATGTCACATGATTTACTGTACTGAAAACATGTCACATGATTTACTGTACTGAATACATGTTGTCTGTTTATGCAGATCTTTGCTTTCCGTCAGTGCTTCTCACTATTCTGGGTTCATTTCTAAAAAACAAACAAAAAGATAAATTAAATATCAGATATATTATTCTATATTCACAAATTTTTATATGCATTTATTTTTGCAATTGTTGAACAATGAACAACATGCAATATAAAATATTTTTACATTTCCAGGAAATGCTGCATACCAATAATTTATCAAATTTTGAAATGCAAGTTTTTACATGTATGAAACCTATTCTTTCATAATATTCCCATTAAAAAACTCTTTGCAAAATTTCTGAATGTACTGTTATTAAATCACCATACTTTTCAAACTGGCGAGCTTTGTTTATGTCAACAGTATGCCCCAGACTAGTAAAATTGTATTCGGACTTGCTAGTATTCGCAAAACTTTCTTTAGATACATAAAAAAAATGTCGAAATATTAGTCTTGCAGCAAGTAGTTGGTGCAGACTGGATAATATTTATCATATTACCCACAAGATGTTTTGGGACAGGCTTTTATACATGTTTTTACAACAATGCATTCACTGCTAAATCATGATAATTTTTCCTATCCTATTGAATGTAGCAATTTATGTAGCATTTATAATATTATATGAAGTCTATGATTTTTCTCTTCTAGTCTTTTGAGTTAGGGAACAAGACTTTTTATAGAGACATGTATGCCCTACAATCCTTCCATACACCAAATATAGTAAACATATTGCTAATAGTAACCAAAAACTTTAATTTTAACCAATCATCAATCTATCTCAATATCTAAACCATTATAAAAGATTGTTCAATCTATAATTAACTTTATTTCCACATTTAAAAAAAGGACTATTACTTTGTCTTGAAATACAAATGAAATTGAACAAAAGAACATGCTTTAAATTACAAAAACAAGGATCTGAATCGAGGTTATCAATCAGTTACATAAAATATATCAATGTGATAGAAATGTCTTAACTTGATGGCAATAAAGGCACTGCCTTTTAAAAATGTGCTTGATCAAGAGTTTAATGACTATCTTCCTAAAGGGGCAGTATGCCTAGAAACAATATACAATTATTAACTGGTTTTGAGGTTAACAGCCACTTTGTTTGACCTGATAACCAATATGTTACCCTACGCTAACGGGGATTGACAACTGGTAGGTTTGAGGGTAAAACAAAATAGCTGTTGCCACAGAACTCAGTCTAATACTGTTTTGTTATTATGCTGGCACAGTCAACCCATCAGATAAAGGACTGAAAAATGCTGGCAAGGAATTTTTACAAGAATTTAAAAGAAAAAAAACCCTCCAAAATCTGATTTAAAATGTATTGTCTGTCCTGAACACAACTTTGATAAAAATTTACAATTTGCAATTACTAGTTATAAACATCTTACTAAAGTAGTGGTACTGCCCAACAGTTACCTATCTGGGGCCATCTGCTATCTCCTCACTTAAAACATTATCATTACACATCAATATTTCAGTTAACAAATGATGATGAATATTAAATACATGTTTCAAATATTTACAGGAATACATTATATTCAGAGCATTCAGTGATATCTATTTAGTTACTAAACTAGATTACTGATTGATTGATGGTTGCCTAATGTCTAGAGGGAATTATTACAAACATATTCAGAACAAGAACATAATGATGGTAAAAAGTAAAATAACAAAAATACCGAGCTCTGAAGAAAATTCAAAACGGAAAGTCCCTAATCAAATGGCAAAATCAAAAGCTCAAACACTTTAAACGAATGAATAACAACTGTCATATTCCTGACTCAGTACAGGCATTTTCTGATGTAGAAAATGGTGGATTAAACCTGGTTTTAAAGCTAGCTAAACCTCTCACTTGTATGACAGTCGCATAAAATTCCATCATATTGACAACAATGTGTGAACAAAACAAAGACATAACAGGTAAAAATGTCAAAAATAAGGGTACAGCAGTCAACATTGTGTTATAATCTTAAAAACAAACAAATATGTCAACAAAGAAAAACAAAAAGGCATATAGACAAAGCACATAAATAAATATGAACCCTGCTTTGTACTAGACCGACATACTGAGCAAGATTTTTTAATACTCTAGTGCACAAGGTAACAGTCTGCAGGAAAACATGTCATGTTACCCTGACACTTTACATTTATTATGACTCAGAGGCAACAAGTCTTTGCTCCCTGCTATCTGGAGCAGCCGCAAGAACCATCTTAAGAGTCTTTAGTTTTAACCCATGACCTTCCCCATCAAGGTTTGAAAAAAGATATTCAAAAATAACTAGAGGCTCTAAAGAGCCAGTGTCGCTCAACTTGGTCTATGTGCATCTTCATCAATGGAAACTCTCCAACATTGTACACTAGAATATAATTCACGACAAAGATCTCTTTTTTGCTGATCTTGTATTCCTGATCATTTTTTCTGTTTACAGTTTCTCTCTATCTTCTTTAGTTTTTTGCCCAAAACACAAAAGAAGGTAAAAAAAATCATCATTTAACAGCTGTCACTCCTATAAAGAGTCTACTATTTCTGAAAATTTGACTTGTTTGTAGTTCTTGTCTTTCTGATCATTTTGCTATCTAAAAAGTGTCTATCTATCTTTTACAGTTTACAAGTACTAAAAATTGGTAAAAAGTGTCTTTACAGAGCAAAAACTCCAATAACAAGTGGACTCAAGAATGAGGCCATGTTAACTTATTTGTAGATCTTGTCTTGCTGATCATTTTTGCCTTTAAAGTTTCTATCTATCTATTAGTTATCAAGATATTAGGCAAGAATGCAAAAATTGGTAAACATCGTAATTAAAGGGCAATAACTCTAGTAAGGAGTTATCCGATGATTTTGGCCAGGTTGCCTTACTTGTAGATCTTGTTCTGCTGATCACTTTTGCTATTAAATGTTTCTCTCTTTCTATCATAGTTTTCAGAATAATAGGCAAAATTGAAAAAATGTAATTTAAGGGCAATAACCCCTATAAGAATTAGTCTTACAGTTTAGACTTAAAAGACAATGGGTAGAGCTCAACATTTTGAACATTTCTGCCCTTCATCATGTTCATTATATTTTCTTTATTTAAAGTGGTTTTCAAAATAATAGACAAAACTTGCATTTTACCCCTTTATTCTATTTTTCGCCATTTTGGCCATTTTGGGTGGCAGGCGGGCTCATTGGACACATTTTCAAACTAGATACCCCAATGATGATTGTGGCCCAGTTTGATTAAATTTGGCCCAGTTTGATTAAATTTGGCCCAGTAGTTTCAGAGGAGAAGATTTTTGTAAAAGATAACAGAAGATAGATGATGGACGACCAGTGATGAGAACAGTTCACTTGACCATTCAGCCAGGTGAGCTAAAAACTTGACAGCAATACACTTACATTTGATTCTGATAAGATATTGATTCAGTGTATCTACTCTACCTATATTGATAAATAAGTACACATAAATGTATAAATTTATAAATAAAGAAATTATTTATTACCTCACACTGTCTGCATCATCAATTTCTCTATGCCTAACAAAACAGGGATAAGATCCTTTCTTCCTTCCTTTGTTAACAAGTTACATTCTCTACTGTATCTCACATCGGCCCAAACATTTTTTGTTTTGTCCTTTTTCAGAAGATTAGCAAAGTACTCCTTACTGCTTTGGAGTGAAACAAATGTTACCTAAAGGCAAAAAGAAAGGACTTAATAAGCAACTGCTCTACCTAAAACAGCATTATACAGATAAGTCTTGATTTGTATGGGAATAATAAATGTAGGATGGGAGTAGTTCCTATGAAGTTAGTCATTCAGACTACTACAGTTCTTCTATTTACATATAAAATAATCATTATTATCAACAACTTCGTTTTTGGTATCTTTACCAATCTGTTCCCTAGCTGATAATGAAAAACATAAAAAAAAAATCAACATTTTACAGCCTACGACAGTAAGATTGTTCAATAAGCATTTTTCAATGTTTTGAGGTAAATTTTTACCTAAAACACCACTTAGAATGATGTATTCTGTAAAAAAGAAGTTGGTGACCCTATTATTATTTACATCATTAAAATGGAAATTTATGTATCAAACAACATATAATTTTTTAAGGAAAATCTATGGTATTTAATCAGAGATTGGACACGTTTCAGAACACTTTTCATCGATTTTATGTGCTTTTATACAATTGTTCCCCTTTTTTGAAAGAATTCAAATTCAATCAGAACATTTCAGAAAGAGAAAAATGCATTATTTTGTTTTAATTTTCAGTTATAGTTCAACAAGGCAAATTTGTGTGCAAAATTTTCACAAAATCTATGACAATGCCATTGAATTTGCTGTAAATTGACCAGAACTGGTTTACATTTTTGTAATCAGGTCTTTTATAGCTTAATACATGTATATGGGATGGGTTTTGGCTCATTACTGAGACTGCACGGTGACCTGTAATGTTTTTATATCTTTGTCCTTTGGTCTATGGATAGCTGTCTCATTGACAATAATACCACATCCTCTTATTTTTAAATGTAACGTGTGTCTAACTGGTTAGGAAATATTATAAATAGAATGATAATGATCAGAACTAACCTTTGTTCCCTGGACAATAAATCCAAATATTCCATTGAATTCAAAGTATGATGCTGCAGACTGAGTAACAGCTAACATATCTCCAATATGTTTTCCTTTCAATCTAGCAGGTACATGTTCAGCAATACTGTCTGTTTGTCTGCTTCCTAATCTTATTTTTTTGGCTTCTGGTGATGTATCAGAATCCTGGTCCAGTGAATGACTGTTCTCCTTTCTTAACTTAAAGCATATTCAAACACGTCAATTTTCTATCAACAAATTTAAGGTGGCTATAATAAGGATAATAAACAAATGTTGAAAAAGCCAAAATGTATGCCTTATAAAACTTAACATTAAATTTTGCACTACTGACATGTCTGACAGTGATCACATTTTTATGAACAAATTTATTACTGAAACACCTAAAAAAATCAGTAAGAGATCTTTATTTAACATTAACAATTAATTCAAAGAGTATTTTTCCAAACACATTTAAATCTGTGTTGCACTCCTGACTGGCTACACCCTTTTTAAAATGTGATGCTCCATGAAAAACTGTGCTGTAATAAGGTCTTACACAATTTTTAGAGAGTCATCAAAAATTGATAACACCTAACTTTCTTGAATGCAGTGCTCCATTCCTCTTTATGACAATGCTCCAGAATAACATGACTTTTAAAGTGCCACAAAAAAGTGTTGCATGCTGACAATTTATGGACTGTTTTTCTTTTATGCGCTCCAAAAATGTAGATATATATGTATACCAACAATATTTGCATAAATCAACTCTTATACTTAAATACAATTTCTAAAATATTTATATATAAGAAAAAGGCTACAGAAGATTTAGCCTGAAGGTACCATTTATTTTTAAACAGCCCTTTACTCTTTAGCAGGGTAACACCAGTGGCCAAATTCCTGCTTCCACCCCTGTTGTTGTACTTTGTAAAAGCATATTAGTGAAACTATTTTCATGAAAATTTTCTAATGTGAAAATTTGTTATTTCCTGGTTGGGGTGGTGGTGGAGTAGAACATTAAATGTTTTGTTATTTCCTGGTTGGGGTGGTGGTGGGGGTAGAACATTAAATGTTTTGTTATTTCCTGGTTGGGGTGGTGGTGGGGGTAGAACATTAAATGTTTTACATTGTTTACCTGGAACTAATCTATTATTGCCTACAAAAAAAAAAAAACAGTTCAAAGATATTTGTTTTCACAAAGTTGCCTGTTTATATAAATATTGTTTTTTTTTAATATTTTGGAGTTAATTAATATAAGTACATTTGTATTTTTTTTTATTTCATTGCAGTTATGCATACATGTATGTGCATACTGTAATTCAATGTCCTTTCAACTGACAAATTGAAGACTAAAAATTTCCAAAATGTCAATCTGCTATGCTTGACAGAGAAAAATGACAAAATTGCACATATTTTATCAGAACAGGTACTTCATTTGTTGATAATATGGCTTCAATAACATAACATTCATGTTTCATGCTTCAATAACATAACATTCATGTTTTCAAGAATATATGCCTTCATAATTGAGCTTATATACCTTGTTACAATGTAATATGATTCCAGAGAAAATATGGTAGAAAAAGTATTTCAAATGGTAATAACCTGTCAAAAAATGTCTAATTTACATTATTTCCCACCTAATTAATTTTTCCATTACCCTTTTAGTGTTTCCTGTAGCTTTTAGTAATTGAAGGCCCTAATCATAGCACAGGAGAACACTAATCAGATCAGAAAGCTTGATTGTGTAGATAATTCTCACCTCAACAACAGCAACAACTCTTGACACAAGTTTTGATGTAATTGAACCCGTCCCAGCTGTGTAGCTACTCATTACAGCACCTGGTATTGATGTGACAGTATGCTTTCCATGATTAAAATAATAACAGCAGCCTGGAGTACCTGTTGTGTCACTAAAAATACAAGGTGCTTTTCTGGTAAATGACCAATGTATCTTTATATATAGAACTCCCTTACTAAAGATTACTACGAAGAAAAGAAGTGTCCCTCAAATAACTTCTGACAGGATGAAATATGCATATGGAAAATATTAAAGGGGCATAACTCAACCATAGAGACTCATACAAGCCTGTGAATTCTCATCCTGTCCATATGAAATTGACAGCATTTACAATAATATAAAAATAAGGACAATCATTACATCAGTCATGTATAAAATTATTACATTTTGTGAAGCAAATTCTTGAAAAAGCTGTTTACATGATTTTTCCATAGGGTACAACGTAGAACTATAAAATCCATAGTAGCAGAATATTACTTTTCCAATTAATACATTGTACTTACAAAATTTTTAGATCAAATATCCTTACAAATGCCATGAAAAGATCCTTAAACATTCTCTCTGATGGATTCCCAAAATTGTCCATAACAAACAGCAACTGATCGGAAAAAACTTTCAGTTTGGCAAAGATTCTGTAAAGAAAATGAAAGTAATGACTAGTGCACTCATAATTGAATAATTTGGTTACAATCAAACATATATACTTCATGTACATGTGATGTAAAACACAATTTGAAAGTATGGCTAAGGCTATATATTACATACCAGCTGACTTCAATATCACATTTTATCTTACCTCCTATACATTTCTAGGAATATCATTGGTTAAAAGCAACAGCGTTGAGATCGTGTATATTTAATACAGTGTTAGTAGTGGTGTTATATTTGTACGTCCCTTTATAAAAACAACACAGCATTGATCTGAAATGTTTAGTCCGGACAAAAGATGAAGAAATTGATAAAAGATTGAAATAAACATGATAAATGCAGAAAACACACTAAAACCTAACTTGGCACTTGTTTTTGTATAGATCAATGGAAGTAGGTTCTTTATATTGAAGACTTGATCACTTTGATAGGTCACTAGTCTAAATGCCACATGTTAAGATAGTCTGTAAGATAAATTCGCTACACAGTGTGCTAGTGACCTAAATACAATATATACGGGGTCAGTAAATTCCATATGGGGTTAAAGCTTCACTTTGCTCTCACTCCATATAGAATTTACTGACCCATATATATTGTATTAGGTCACTATCAAACTGTGAAACTAATAGTATGCTAACATAACTGTCAAACCCAGTTGCAAGAGATTACATGTAAATAAGCCCCTTTTTTACTGTGAAAGTACTTTTATTTCTGGGGTACCAATTTTTGTGGTTTTTTCGTGGATGGCTTTATCCAAGAATTTAAGTGTCCAACGAAAGATAATAACTGTTGTCTAAATCAATACATGGAAAGATCCCCATGTTATTTTATGGGATTTAATCTAAAGAATACATGGAATATCAGCAAATGCACTATGAACTAATAATAATTATATTTCTTTAAGTGACATGTTTATTGCCCAATTAACACCTTTGATAATCATTAATCTGTTGATCATTCGATCTCGGGTTAAGCACTGTCATAACTTGCGATTATACGTGTGCAACAATTAAAATGTTTACTTTGCAATTTCCTTCAATCGAGACAATTTGTAAGCATAGATGATCAGTTTTTTTCAAAGCAATTATTTCATAAAAAATCATGAATGTTATCAGTAAGGAAAGATGATCAAGTAAGTTAAAATGAACACTTGATTTTGCAGTGTCCCACAAATTATTACAAAACAACATATGATTATTCTCAAAAATCTTTGTTTTGTGATGGCTTCAAATTCTTCACTGGATTGTTTTCCCCAGAAAACTAAAATCCATGAATTTAAGAACCCATGAACCTGTAACTGTTGCTCAAACCACACAAATTGATACCCACGAATAAAAGTACTTTCACAGTATACAAAAGATCTGTTTTAAAATGCACAAGACCCTTTTTTAAATATAAAAGATATGGCCAAAGAGCATGGCCACTTTTTTCCTCTTGTAGAATTGAATTGCTTACAAACGAAGTGATTATAGGTTAATCAGAAAATTATATTTTATTTGATGTTGTTCAACTGTTCTATAAATTCATCATATTAAATAGCTTCATATAGAAAGTACATGTATGGTACATGTACATGTTTATCACATTAGCATTAGCAAATCATGTGATCAATCACATGTACAATGTAGATAATATTTTTTTCATTTCTCTCAGATTTCACCTGTACAGCTAGCTATAGCAAGTTGAGACCTTAGTAGATGGCATAACTCCTTAAAATTGTTATCTACACTGATTTTCAAACTCTTCTGAGACATTGCTAACATTAAAAACATTTGATAATGATATACATTATATCATATATATAAAGTTTCATAAAAATCTAGCTAAGATTGGTTGCATGAAAATGCTTACAGTGGAATCCCCTGTGTCCGTGCAGCCGGTGATATCGCTCATTACCTGATTTCGTCATAAACGTAATGTAACACAAAAAAAGAATCGTTCTTTAAATTGTTTTAGTCTTCCAAAGGGACAAAAACCAATAAAATTGATGAGTTTAAGCATAAATTTATAATTGCAGTCCAATTAACCATCAGATAAAATTGGTTTCATTTAAGTCAACTTTTTTTTAAAATGAAATAAATTTTGCTAAGCATTATGACCTTGGCAGTCTGTTTGGTTCAAACTATTTTTCGTAGTAAAAAATCTTCAAAATAAGCTATTTTTAGATGGCATGCACGAAATCACCAGACATTAGAAGAACTGTCAAAACAGTGGTTTCCCTAATTTTTGACACACATTACATTAAATGCTAATTAAGGGTGAAACCACATATGAAGAAGATTTCATGAAATTAAAGTCATGAAAGTATGTCATGAATTTTTTCACACAATATTATCCAATTATCATGATTATAAGTTTTAAGAGATTACCAAAGTGAAGCCAAAATTCTTAGGTGTGGTGATACAGCGGGATTCAACGTATGGGTTCAAGTCAAATCGGCACCTATAGAAAGTCATTTAGGCATTTGGTTAGTCAATTTGGCAACAAATATTTTTTTACCTTTTTTCTTTTATTTTTTTTTTAGATATGGGGAGAATAGTTTTTGCTTTTTTATATATTGTGTTCATGTTGTTTGTAGTCAATTTGGCACCAAATATTTTTTTACCTTTTTTCTTTTATTTTTATTTGAGATATGGGGAAAATAGTTTTTTGCTTTTTTTTATATATTTTGTTTTGCAAAATGTACAATCAGTCAGAGCTTAGACATAAATAAGTCGTTTTTTGTTTTTGACTTACAGAAGTCAAAAAATGTATTTATTATAAAAATGTGTTTTCATTTTCAGACTTATTTAAGTCAGAAAATGACAGACTTGTTTAGGTCTACATGTATTTATGTTTATGAAAAGACTTAATTTTAATTGGTGGCCAAAGTGCACCACATGTATGACATCATAAACCTGTCTGAGAGTTCACAAGGACCTGAGCTAATTGAACATTTTAACTTAACATAAGATTATTTTCCTCATTTTATGTGGTCATAGATGGTTGCATTGTAAAGTAAATAAGCATTATCTCCGTTTTTTAGGCTCTCATGCATATTTTTCTTTAGGAGACAAAGCATTGTCTTTCAATGTTGTCATAATTTCATGCAGATGCTTGACCTTTTTATAAATATGCTTGGGTCTTGAAGTTGACCAATTTTGGTAACTTATCGACTTGTAGGAGTCAATATTTTTAACTTTTTAATTCAGGTCAAATATTTCTTGCTTAACACTAATTGACTTATTGAAGTCATAATTTGTTTTAAATTAAAGGGAGACAAATCTTTAAACCTACAAATTTAGACCTCTATGAGTCAAAAGCAGATTTAGACTTATTTATGTCTGAGCCCTGACTGACAATTGCCGAGGTTAATTAGAAAGATACATTTCCTACATCATTAAAAAAACGAGCGCACATGTAATTAAGCAGTTAGATAACACAATAAAAAATAACCCACTTGTTGTTTTAACCATTTTCAGGTAGTTTTTGATGTTTTATAAATAGAAATAACTTAGATTAAACAGAGAAGCCATCACTCAACATGCCCAAGCTATTGTTTAATCCACATATGAGGATAAAAACAAATTTAATCATTATGATCATGGTAATTTAAATTGTTTTTTTTCTGCATTTCCTGTCTACTTATATAAAATGAATAACACTGGCACCAATTTTGTATGTTTACTAGCAATGTACATGCAGTTGTCATGAAATGGAAGTGCCTTGATAATATAAGTTCCAGTAGGAACAGATTTTATATAACATAGTTCCATTGGAACTTCTGTCATGTCTGTTATGCTGATAAATATTGGTTGACACCTTGAGCAAAAATATCTTAAAAAATATAAAAAAACGGAGTCTTCAATAGTTTACTTTGCAAAACATAATACTAGTCATGGGTGCCAAAATAACTACCTTGGTGCTGAATTAACCAGGTCCTGATTTGACTAGGTGCCAAGTGACTAGAATTTGCATGTACAGTACGGGTACAGACTTATTACTATAAATAACGGACTGGGACATGTCGGAAATGAATAATCCGACTTTTTTATGGTAGGTAGTATGGTCATTAATCAACAGATCCAGGTGTGAACGGTAATATAATTGTCCTTTCATCTCAATCCGTGCTACTAGACAATTACGCTTCACTGATTTCAGAATCAGGTTACCTGTGATTTAAACCTCTCACTTTATTGATTAGTTCTACATCATATTTATATAAATATTTTTACAGGTGAAGGAAGTACTGGAGACAACTTTGTTTTAATAAAAATAGCCTTTTTGTTAATTATGGCATTTTATATTTCAAATGCTGTTTATATTCCTCAAAATATTATTTTTAATGTTCCCTGGTTTTTTTTTTTTTTTTGTTTTTTTGTTATGTATCTTTTTCGTACTTGTTGGCATACAGTTTTTAAAATATTTTCTTTTTTATTTCTGGAAGGTTATTTTTGTTTTACTGATTTATTTTCCACGTAAACCCATTGATTAGCAGAATGATGTGCAAAGTGCTGCTGCATACGTTTTAGTTTGATAACACTACATTTGTGTATTTAATTTTCAGTCTCCGTTGGGTCAGTTCTCAAATAAAAATAATTACAGTGAGCAATACTTGTAGACTAGTAGTTTCGTGATTCTTTATAATTGTGAATTTACTTTTTACTGTAAACAAATATTGTCCGAAAGCTGGTGATATATAACTAAAGTAGTACGCAAATAATAACACTAGAAGAAGATAACGATTCTTCTCGGAATCAGGTTTATTTTGATACTTCTGTGTTTGTTAAATATGCATGAAATAATTGCCACTGACATGAATGGACATTAAAACTAGAAGCATTCAATCGTTTGATGACCAGTTAATTAAATATTTACTATGATTTGTAGTCTAAAGAAATGCAATTACTCCCATTTAAATAATTTTATGGTTCTGCATTTACTCATAATTGAATAATATTAATTTACGCACAATGCATGTTAACTTGTATGTTGTATTTTGACACCAAATACAAATAGTTTATTGGCACAAAACAATTATTATAATTGGCAACACATTTTACAGTACATTGTTAAAATCGTCTTTCTTTCATTTTTCAAGTTAAAAAAAAGTTGATCCCATATTCATGATATTAAATTTTTATTTTTATTGTAATTTTTTCTTTGAATACAAAACAATATTTTACATTTATTATCTATCCTCCATAAATACTAAAATATCTGTACAGGTAAAATTTAATTCTAATCAAGCTGGTACAGATTGATTTACGACCTTCCACTCGGATATTGTACAGGTTAATATCACAGCAGGTGTTAATTACACTGAGACAACTGTCCGACCAGTCTGACATCTAGACGGATTAAGACATCCATAATAATAAGTCGCTACCCGTACTGTACTACTATACTAGATCATGTAAAAAAATGTACATGTAGACTGCAACTTACTTCTCACAAGTACTCCTAAGTAATGCCAATTGTTCTCCGTTTTCTACTTCCTGTTTCTTCTCTTTTAACTCTACAAAGTCATGATACAAAGAAGATTTTTCAAATGGTTTGTCTAATACATTGTTCATTTTTATGGCACTTGAAACCTCAATATTATTAATAAATTCGCTATCTATCACCATGTCGTCCCAAGAGTTTAATGCAAACTGGAAACATTCGTGTTTTGTTTTATATTCCTGATCCGGAGATTCAAAATGGTTTTTCATATATTCGATAAGTTTGACATTTTGCCCAATTAATTCGAGATATCCGATAAGGAAAACAGAACGTGGATCATCATTATATTTAAGTGTAACGCTGAGATCGTAACACACTTCATCTGCTGACCAATCACTTGTTCTTTGAGGTATATTAACATGATTTTCGCTTAAGGATCTGCCTCGAGAAAGATTGGATGACATATCTTCGTATTTAAATGGCTTTGTTTTCCTCCAGAGTGTATATTTGTGGTAAAAGTGTGTTCACCCAATCCTCGGCTCGATGCGCTGTCAGGGAAATTTTTGTAAAAGGGAAAGAAACCAATGTATGTATATATATTTTTGTTCTGTATAAGCATCCGTTTTTAGGAGCACCGCCATGAGATAACATGGGGTTTGGAGTTGGTAATCAAGTGAACAAGATGGCGCATTGAGTAGTTGCAAGCACTCCCACAAAGTTTTAACTTTTACTTGTTTTAATTCACATTTACGTCTTAAAAACTGTATAGTAGCACCACCCACTCATTATGTATCCTGTTTTCCGGTTAGTGATTACTGCCAAACATTTTTAGTGGATCTTATGAACATTTTTATAGCGACAAGCATGGATAGTTTTACGTTTTATCGTTTTACAGATATATTTTATAGTTAAACAGGAATACTGCATACACGCACTGTCCTACATGAATCACATTATTATTGAACTAAAAACATTTTGTGTTGCCATACGATTTAATAAGAAATTCAACTTCATATGAAATTGGCTGAAAACTAATCACAACGCCGGACGGCGGCCATTTAATATGGCAATTATCAGAAGTCCATTACTAGACGAAATGTGCAACCTGTGCTATATAGTAAGGCGATCACGATGTCCCCTTTATCAGAGGAAAGCGCCATTGGTGGTCCCCCCAAATCTCGTTTTATAACTATGGAATCATGGGTAAAAATATTATCATCCATCGAACAGATAGCTGTTAATTAGTCTCCTTGAGCGTTTGATTAATTATCAGTTTGGTGTAAATGAAGTCAGTCGACTTAATGCGGTGGTTTCTTATTGTCAGTTAGTTAACTTCTTCATTTTAATTCAATATTTAGAAAATGATATAAAATATAAAATTTTATAAACGAATTCATTGGTACAATTTTTCATCGCGAAAAGGCAAATGAGAACTATAAAATCTGCCGTGTCGGACTTAAAATCTATCGTCTATCTAAAAGATGTAGTCGTTTTTGTCAAAATAAAGTCATAACTGTCTCCTTTTTTAAATAGAACCGCGTTGTGTTGACGAATTATGTCTCGGTCATTTACGGCACCAAGGAAGCTATATATTGTGATGAATAAGCAAAAGACAGGGTTTTTTCTTCGCTTCTACAGAAAAACAATAATATCCGACCATTTGTTGCTTCAGATGACTTCGAAACAATTTCGAATTTCAAAAGTCTCTTGTTTTTTCATCTTTTTTAAATTAAGAGAAATACTTTTCTCATGTTGTCCGTCGTTACGTTCGCTATCACAAGATCACGGTATACGTGAGTCAGTGATGCAACGCGTAAAAGTCCCTTTTTGTTGTTTTATACTCACAAAACTGAAGGCATCTGTAGATCATGTGGATTAAAAAAAAATGATTTATCGCGTGTTGCTAGCGTAACGTTCAGTGGGAAATATAAATATGCATATCCCATCACAGAATTGTCTCAAGTGTAATTTAACATCAGAGATCGTAACATTCATCCTGAATACGCGAGGTACTGGATTTCACTTGAAGTAGCTTTGGATCCTGGCTAACTGCTCGACGAAGTATTAGACTGGGTCAGGATGTCAGACTAGATCTGAAGTCCCTCCTCCGACCTGACGCGGCTGCTATTAATGTATACATCCCACACTTGTAAGAAAGGGTTTTACTGTTGCAACCGGACAATTCCAGGAATTACTGACTTTATTTCTTAACGGCACAACTTAACCCTTGAGATTGATTTAGTATTTGAACAAATTAAATCAAATTGTCCTACAGCTAGGTTTTGGAAATAGGACTTCGTCTTATTTCAGTATAAAGTATACTTACATAAAGAATATATATTTATTACTCATTTGTTTACAAAGATCGTGATCGCATGCCAACCTTTCCTACAATTTTAACCTATAAAATTCATTTGTCGAACGCACGTGTTGAGAACTGCATTTTATACATGTATTTTAACGGATAAATGTAACAATATCTGACTGAAATGATAACCTCTATTCGTCCACACTATCACCGAGGTCACGTATTACCGTCAAGATCTCAGTTCAACATCGAAGATATTCGAAATTGAAGAAAAGCCATACAATTATTTGCCCCTCTTTTTTCAAAATTGAGGATACAATTTGTTAAATTTGCTAAAAATGGTTATATCTACAGAAATCCCTTGTAACTTAAAAAAAATCTTATTTCTTGAAATATGTAAATCGTAACATATATTCTTAAAATAAATATAATATAATGTTTATTTCTATTAAACCGTCATTCTTAATACGTACAGTGTTACTTGTACTGTTTATGGATACACAATTTTCCGACCTAAGTTTTCCTTGCCAACTTTTTAATGGCAATTTTTTTCATAATTAACTCTAAAACCAAACGTTTATTGTATTAAGAAGTGAGGTTTTTGTTATTCCGTTTGACAATTTTACTTCGTTATAATTGTAGTTTTTAAATTGATAAATTATACAAACATTTTTATCGTTTAATATTTAAACCATCATAATGAATCATGACACTGATATAATATCGCATCTAGGATCTGCTATTCATTAACACGTCGATGGTCAAACATCATATTCAACTGTGTGCTAACTAATGGATAGGGTGTTTTGAATAAATTATCTCTACCCAGAATGCATCACAAAAAATTTGGCCATTGATTTTTGTTACTATTTATAGCAATCTCGCTCATATCCCGTTTCAATCACAGTTGGAAGTACGGGGACAACGTGATCGCCTTACTATATTGCGGGTTGCACACTTCGTCTAGTATTGGACTTCTGCAATTATTTAATATGATATAAGAATATTTCCATATAACTACAGCCTTGTAAACAGTGGCGGATCCGGGGGGGTTTCCGGGGGTTGGAACCCCCCTTTTTTTGACGATCAATGCATTTGAATGGGGACATATAGTTGAACCCCCCTTTTTACCTGAGTTAGGAACCCCCCTTTTATAAATGGCTGGATCCGCCCCTGCATAAACATTTATCAATTTATTCGAAAGTGCATTTGACTTCTTCAAAAACAATTTGTACAAAAATTTCCGCAGAATCAACTTAACCAAAAGCAAGGATTTGTATAGTAAGAAGGCTTCTTACTATACAAATCCTTGCCAAAAGTTTATTTGACAAGTAAAAACCATTCATACTTTCTCACCCTCTATGAACGGATTGCAGTAACAACCTTGTAACCGCTATATATATATAATCATCATAATCATAATCATCATATTAACATTTGCTTCACGTGCTAGTAAATCTGATATTTCCTGCTTGACTGTGTAGAATAGTGTGATATAGCGTAAACTTTTATGTGTATATATTTGTTGTGTATATAACATTTTAACAATATTACTACGAACAGATATTTTAAATAACTATTGAACAAATCTTAACAGAGTATAGAACTGTGAAAAACAACATACTCCTTGCCAATCCGTCCGCCACTGTTATAGCAATTGATTGCCCGTATTTCTCAATCTATATCTAGAATCAACCTCGAGGTTTTCAATTCAATACTGAAAGTACAGTCCGATACAAGGATACTGATACCAAATTAAAATCTGCTATCGATTATTTCAACCAACAGTTAACTCACCTCAATAGTAACGCATTGGTACCACATATTGCTCAAGACCAAGTTATTTCATCAAAACAACGTCGGCCATCCAGAACACAATATAAAATCAGTTTCAAATCCTTATTTGACAGTATACACCAAAACGTCCTATTTCACGCCTCTGGCTACACCGATTTGTTAAGTTAGCAAGAAACCTCAGAAACAACCAGTGAACAAGGGAAGCCCTATTCACTGTCTATTCTGTTCTACTTGTTATATATAGGAAGTGGATATTATTCCCATGAATACGTACCACAATCATACATGTATCTGATTTATATCTTGATTTTAATATTTGGAATATTTTAAGAGATCGATTCTCATCACAGAAATATTTTAATAGCCGTATAATCCATTTTTACAAGGAAATATTTTTAGTTCATACAATTTCCTTTGTATTCGATCTACTTTTTACCTACAACATATTAATCAAAAACGAAAGGTACAACACTATATGAATAAGGGAAGCCCTGTTCAATACATAGTGTACCATATTGGATAACATGAAGGAAATTTAATCGGATATCTGAATTCTAATAAAGAGTATACTGGACACACAGAGATTACATATTATTTGAAAATGGCGGCCTCCATTGCCCTGACAAAAAAGATAGGAGAGTTACTCCGAGAGATGTATACACACCAAGTAAGTCAGAAATGAACATGAACTATAGATAAAACGAACGAAAAGCATTGTTTAAAAAGTAGAGGCAACCAAAACAGACCTGAATGTCGAAATTCAGCTGAAACGAGGCACACTTGTCATGACCTATAGTCCAGCTGCTTATGAAATATACAAACAAGCAATATATAAATATTATGATAATAGTACAACAAAATCATATACTAGAATAGATAAAACAAGCAGTACAAATAATAGAGCTCTGAGAAAGGCTATTGTTGAAGAATCTCTTTCTGTAAAGTATTAAAACAGCGGTGATAGGCGACAGCAATACCGAATTAACATGTTCAACACCACAAGCAAGATGGACATTAACGGCCGATCTTACCAAACATTTATAGAACAAGATCTCCCACAAATAATCAAAACAATCAAATTGGACGGGGTACACGAAATGAATAGACGAAATGAACTCGAAAATAATGGAATTATGCAAGGCTGTCATCGTAAACCTAGATACAGGTAGCACGAAAATAGAAATTCACAACAACAATGATCCAAACTCTGAAATACCAAACAAGAATGAGAGTCCAAATAATAAGATCAAAAACGTAAATCAAAAGGCAATCAAAACTCTTCACACAGATGTAGTTTGTGTTGTAGCCCAATATAACAAATCACCCAGTAACATTAGCATTGCAAATACGTCAGAAAATATTTGTCCTATATGTGAAAAGAATGTCGTTAATGGTGACTCTATAGAATGTTGTACTTGTAACATGTGGATCTATAAGGAATGCTCAAACCTTTCAGACAAACAATTCAAGAAACAAACAAGCAATGAAAACATGGTATACAAGTGTGCGTTATGTGACAATTTGGATCTTGATCCTAATGAAAATAGTATGTTTATTTCTGAAATGGATATCGACAGAGAAGGTACATATACACCTCTAGATCTCTCGATCGACAACAGTGAAGATAGCACTATCATAGAAACAAATCCTTACAACTCAAGTAACACGCTCTATGAAACAAACGGTGACCTATAGTTGTTAATTTCTGTGTCATTTTGGTCTCTTGTGGACAGTTGTCTCATTGGCAATCATACCACATCTTCTTTTTTATATTTAGAACCAAAAGCAATAAAATCTGACCAATGTAATGACTATGGAAATGTTCCATCAGAACAAGACGAGGAATATATAGTGTTATGTCAGAAAATTGCCTTTTAATTATAGCCAACAAAAGACACAAATCAATAATAAAATTTAACAAGATTTATTATACACTAGTTTACAAAAAGTATTACACAAAAAGAAATGTCAACTTAACTGTCAAAATATGAGTCCAATCTTTTATCTTTTCTTTATCCGGAAATCTTCACGGGAATCCACAGAATATTATATCCAATTGGTCACAATCTAGTATGATGTAGTTTGTAAATAAAAGTGTCAATCCAACTGCAGAGAGTGTTGATGTCTATCGATGTCTAAGTCTATCTATGTCTATGTCCAAATCTCTATATATATTTTACTAACTTTTGGGTCTGCATTTAAATACTCAAACAGAAATTTCTAGACAACGCTAGAAATATAAATTACGCATCTTTTGTTATGATCATTCTGGAAACGTTATGTAAGTGAAATAGAAAGTTCTAATCATTCCATGAGTATCAATGAATGTTCCAGTGAATTCTAAACTGCATAGTTGTAACACAATGTATTTTATTTTGTACACAATGTATATAAAACAATGTAAACATTCTTAGGCCACACAAAACAAATTAGGCCAACTAAATAAATATAATAGTTACAATATCATAACACCTCCCCTTAAAAAGTTTGAGTGTAACAAAACTTTTCATGAATAATATGTACAAAATACATAGTATATACAAATTGTTTCAATAAGTTCTAGATAAAGCATCTGCTATTACTTTATCTTTACCTTTAATATGTTTTACAATAACATCATATTCCTGTAACAATAAACTCCACCTAGTCAATCTCTGGTTCTTGTTTCTCATTTTATGTATGAAGGTGAGAGGATTATGATCAGTATAAACAAGAATAGGATGCACAGTGGGATTTAAATATACATAAAAATGTTGAAGTGCAGACAACAGTGCAAAACACTCTTTTCAATAGTTGAATATTTTTCTGATGTTTATCTAATTTCTTAGAAAAATATGATATAGGTTTTCAACATTATCATCTGTCTCTTGATATAAAACAGCTCCAACTCCTACATCGCTTGCATCAACGGCAAGTTTGAATTGTTTTCCATAGTCTGGAGTGATCAGAACTGGACTATTAATTAAAAGTGATTTGCTATTTTCAAAAGCATTTTGACAATTTTCACTCCAGATGAATTTAGAATCTTTCCGTAAAAGATGAGTCAATGGTTGAACAACAGTAGCAAAATTTGAACAGAATTTCCTGTAAAATCCAATCATGCCTAAGTATCTTATAAGTTGTTTTTTATTTGTAGGAGGAGGAAATTTAGTAATTGCATCCACTTTAGCCGTAATAGGTTTCACCTGACCTTGGCCAACTGTATGCCCTAAATAATCAACAGTGGCCTGACAAAATTCACTTTTACCAAGATTAACAGTCAAATTTGATTGTGACAATCTATCAAAAGTATCATATAAATGTGTTAAATGCTCTTCCCAGCTATCACTACATACAATAAGATCATCAATATAAGCATAACAACAGTCTAAATCTTTTATAACATTATTGATCATTCTTTGAAATGTAGCTGGAGCACTTTTCATGCCAAACGGCATTACAGTATATTGAAATAAGCCGTCTGGTGTGACAAAAGCTGATATTTCTCGAGCTCTCTGTGTCAATGGGACTTGCCAGTAACCTTTTAATAAATCAAATTTGCTCACAAATTTTGCTTTTCCAATTTTATCAATGCAGTCGTCTATCCTTGGAATCGGATAGGAATCAGATTTTGAAACAGAATTTACTTTTCTGAAATCAGTTACGAAACGAAAGGTTTTATCTGGTTTGGGCACAAGCAGACAAGGAGAGCTCCATTCACTGTTACTCGGCTCAATAATATCATTGTCAAGCATATATTTAATTTCTTGTCTCATAAATTCAAGTTTGAGTGGATTGAGCCGGTAAGGATGTTGCTTAATTGGAGAAGCATCACCAACATCGACATCATGACAAACAGCAGTGGTTTTGTTTGGCACATCTGGAAAAAGATTTTAAAAGAAAATACCAAAGCTTTTAATTTTTCTCTACGATCAAAAGACAGATGTGCAAGTTTTGAATCTAAATTTGACAAAATTTCTGAATTTTTCAATCTAACTGTCTCTTCTATAGTTTTAGAACTAAAAGGTGGTTCAATTACATCTGGTTTGTCATGATTGTTCTCCAATTTAACCATGGCTAAAGTGGCAACTGGTTTACTCTCACCTTCATTAGTACGCTCAAAATATGGTTTTAACATATTAATGTGACACACTCTATTTTGTTTACGACGACCTGGTGTTTTACAATATAATTCAAATCATTAATTTTACTCTCTATGGTATAAGGACCACAATATTTAGCTTGTAATGGATGTCCAGGGACTGGCAAAATAGAAGTACCTTATCACCAGGCTCAAAAATCTGTCACTGGCATCTTTATCATACCATATTTTCATCTTATTCTGAACAGTTTTAAATTGTTCTGAGCAATTTGACAAGCAGTATACAATTTTCTTTAAATCTAGATACATAGTCTAGAAGATTCAAGTCAGTGTGTTCAGTAAGCCATTTTCCTTAATCAATTTTAAAGGTCCCTTACAGTATGACCAAATACCAACTCAAAGGGACTAAAACTAAGTGATTCTTGAACAGCCTCTCGGACCGCAAAAGTAAAAGTGAACACCATCATCCCAATCCCTGTCAAATTGAAGACAAAAGTTCTAATCATGTTCTTCAATGTTTGATGAAAACGTTCTAAGGCACCTTGAGATTCTGGATGGTAAGCACTTGATCTATACTGAGCAATCCCTAACTGGTACACGACTTGCTGAAATAAACCTGACATGAAATTTGAACCCTGGTCGGACTGTATAGACTTTGGAAGTCCTACTAGCGTGAAAAATTTGATCAGAGCTTTGACAATAGTAGGTGTCTTGATATTCCTTAACGGAATAGCCTCAGGAAAACGAGTGGAGGTACACATGATTGTCAATAAATACGCATTTCGGTCTTGGTCTTCGGTAAAGGTCCAACGCAATCAATGAGTACTCGGCTAAAAGGTTCTTCAAAGGCTGGAATAGGCAGAAGTGGTGCTGGTGGTATTTTCTGGTTAGGCTTACCAACAACCTGGCATATATGGCATGATTTGCAGTATTCTGCGACATCAATTCTAAGTCTTGGCCAGTAGAAATGCTGCAAGATTTTAAGGCAAGTCTTCCTTATACCTAAGTGTCCAGCCAAGGGGGTGTCATGGGCAAGACCAATAATTTCTTGCCTATAAATTTTCGGCACCACCACTTGGTATACCACTCTCCATTCCTCCTCTGGGGTAGCATCAGGGGGCCTCCACTTTCTCATTAAAATGCCGTCTTGATGGTAATAGCATTCGGCCACTTTGTCTGCTTCCTCCTGTGGTTGAGCCCTCTTGCTGAGCTGAAGAACTTCAGGGTCTTTATTTTGTTCTTCGACAAATTTCCTTCGGTCTAATGAATGGCTGTTTACTTCTGGCCATGGCATAATTACATTCTTGCTAATACTAGGTGGTCTTATTACGGCCTTCTCTGAGCTACCGGGACCTTCAATATCGGCTAGAAAGGTGTCAGAAAGGTCCATGTAATCAAACTGGTTTTCTTGCAAATCCTCATTTTGTTGTTTTCTAGACATCGCCCTAGTAACGACACAAGCTGGATACAGTTCAGCATCATCTTCAGGTGATTTAGCATCCACCACCGGTTCACTGGTAGCAATTGGTTCAGCAACCACTTTGTTCCTAGCTAGATCATTTCCTAGCAATAATGAAACACCCTCAACAGGAGATTAGGACGAACACCCACAACAACCGGTCCAGTTATCAAATCTGACTTCAGATAAATACGATGGAGGAACATCTATACAACCTAACTCCACACCTTGTAACAAAACGGAGGCACCAACAGAAGTCTCCTCGGACAAAGGCAACACACCTTCTAACAATAAAGACTGAGAAGCTCCAGTGTCCCGTAAAATCTTAATAGGCTGAGGAGTAGTATTATCAACAATAGAAACAAACCCATCAGACATAAAAGGTTTATAATCCTCCATATTATCACAAAAACTGGACTTAAAAGCCTGACTCGCAGGACATTCCAACGTATTGGTAACACGAGGTGTCGTACAAGCACTGGTCTTGGGCTTATTATCTCTTTCATTCTTCTTCTGAGTCTGAAACAATCAGCCATCAGGTGACCATTCTTCTTACAATAAGCACAAGTCAGTGACTTCTTCTCAAAAGTATCAAATTTCGGACTAGACATATTATAACTAGACTGACTCTTATTCTGTGCAACAGGCTTACTAACAGTACGCTCAGAGCTTTGATTCTTGTAATTTCCACTGAAGTATTAAAATTGTGACCTTTGAAACTTCTTTTATGTGAAAGGGTATAATTATCGGAAATAACAGCTGCATCTTGTAATGTCTCAACAGTTTTGTCATCTAAATGTGTTTTAAGTCTAAATGAACACATTGCTTGAACTCTTCTAATAACATCAGTTGTCTTAGGTTCTTAAAATTGTTATCTATTTTCTTTGACGTAAGCCATTTATCAAATAGGTCTTCTTTTCCTAGCAAATTCAACATAGGTTTGTGAATCAAACTTTTATAAGATCTAAACTTCTGTCTATATGCTTATGGCACTAGCTCATAAGCTTTCAAAACTTCCTTTTAACTGTGTCATAATCAGAACTTTGTTCGGATGAAAGTGCTGAGTAAATTTCAGCGGCCTTGCCCTCAAAAACACTTTGCAGCATTGTAGTCCAAAAGGCTTCGGCCATTTCAAATTATGAGCAATTTTCTCAAACTGTGGAAAATATTTATCGACTGTTTTTCACAAAATCTGGGAACCAAACGTATATTTTTGCTGCATCAAAATGTTCTGATTTCGACTGTACATTAGTGTTACTTTCTCCTTTGACCATTTCAATTTTATTTTCTCCATCTCTAACCTTTCCTTCATTTCAAGTTCTGCCTGTTTTAATCTAAATTCATCTTCTTTGTCTTTTCTTTTCTCCATCTCTAACCTTTCTTTCATTTCAAGTTCTGCCTGTTTTAATTTAAATTCATCTTCTTTTCTTTTCTTTTCTCCATCTCTAACCGTTCCTTCATTTGAAGTTCTGCCTGTCTTTCTTCTTTTTCCAATTGTTTTATTTTGAGTTCATGTTCTAATTCCAGCTGTTTTAATTTGATAGCGTCAACATTTTCGACCTTAAGAACAAGAGCCTCTTCACCTAAAATTTCTGCGTCAACTAATTTGTCTATTACCAAATTTTTATAATTTGTTTTCTCATAGATACTCTAAAGTCTAATTTCAGATGTTTAGCAAGCAACACTAATTCCTCTTTCTTTAAGTTATCAAACTTCTCCAGGTCTGGCGTTTTCAAAATTTACCGGCTTCAAATGCCATTTTGTAGAATTTTGTTGGCTATTTCTAATAAAAATACTGAACAAATATTTTTTAAAATAAGATATTAACGTTATCCCGGACTTGAGCCCCAATTTCTGTTATGTCAGAAAATCGCCTTTTAATTATAGCCAACAAAGACACAAATCAATAATAAAATTTAACAAGATTTATTATACACTAGTTTACAAAAGTATTACACAAAAGAAATGTCAACTTAACTGTCAAAATATGAGTCCAATCTTTTATCTTTTTTATCCGGAAATCTTCACGGGAATCCACAGAATATTATATCCAATTGGTCACAATCTAGTATGATGTAGTTTGTAAATAAAAGTGTCAATCCAACTGCAGAGAGTGTTGATGTCTATCGATGTCTAAGTCTATCTATGTCTATGTCCAAATCCCTATATATATTTTACTAACTTTTGGGTCTGCATTTAAATACTCAAACAGAAATTTCTAGACAACGCTAGAAATATAAATTACGCATCTTTTGTTATGATCATTCTGGAAACGTTATGTAAGTGAAATAGAAAGTTCTAATCATTCCATGAGTATCAATGAATGTTCCAGTGAATTCTAAACTGCATAGTTGTAACACAATGTATTTTATTTTGTACACAATGTATATAAAACAATGTAAACATTCTTAGGCCACACAAAACAAATTAGGCCAACTAAATAAATATAATAGTTACAATATCATAACAATAGAAAATGGAACAAACATTATAACACAGACATCCACCAACAGAGATAGAGAAAAGGGTAATAGTTATAAGCACACTCAATGATGAGACATGTGTAAAATCAGCTATAACAGAAACACCAAAAGTAAAAGGAAAGAGCCTAGCTAGTGATGAAACAAAAGTAAAATCTGTACCTGTACGACACTCGCCAACAGTGAAAGTGCCAAGCGTTACAGCTGACACACAACACACTCCAAATGCACAAGTCTACCAAAAAGTAAGAAAAATAAAGACCAAGAAAAAAGACACCAATGAGCAAGACGAACAGATTGCAGCATTTAAAGCGAGAATTATTATGCTCGAAGAACAAAACAAAGATTTCTCAAATACAATAAATCTACTTCATAAGAAAAGGTGCATATCAACAGATGAGGAAAAAGTGAATTTGCTGCAACCACACAATGATGAACAGATGCATAGCTTGAACTACAGAATGCAAAAATTTGAGGACACAGTGTCAAATAAGTTAAATATCATGAATATAGAGATGTAACATAGAGTACACATGCATGAGCTCAATATGAAGCACCAGATAGAGATCAATGAATTAAAGACAAAAATTAACACTCTTTCTCAAGGACATGAACAACAAACAACAACTGTCAATCGTCCACCAGCTCAACAAACACCAAACTATTCCATTGCACCACCAGCGATGCAAAACGTGCACAGTTACCATCAAAATCTGAGGATACCAATATACATAAATGTACTACCACAAAATTTGTAAAATCAAATTCCGAGACCTCCACCATATGTACATCCAGGATTTATTAGACCAGCAGTGACAGTAATAAGACATAAGATAATTACGCCAATGTTACATCAACATAATATGAACCGTCTTATGCAAGAGCAAAGCAATGAACAACAATACGTTTATTATACGTATACTTGTCAGCAGACAAGAAATCCTACATCCCAAGCAAGGAGCAGCCATTTAATAAACCAATCAGATGCACGTCATAGGACAAATGCCAAGTATTATAACGATAAAAGAAATCTTAATCTAACAGCTAAACACAGCACTAACAAAATACATGTAGCTTGTCAATCACATAAGAACATCCAACATAATGATGAAAGTGTTGTACACAATGGAGTGGCTAAAGAGACCACAAAGGAGGAACCGCAACAAAGTTCCCAACTTAGAGAAAATGATACCAAAAAGAGTAAACAGGGAGGACCTAAGAATGAACTCCAATATAAAACCAGGCAACCAATTGCATCTGGAATAGAAAAAGTAGAGGCAACAGCTAAGAATCATTTAGAAACAGCAAATATTCATAAAGACAAATCAAATACAGGAAATAGTCAAAATCACAAAGAGCATTTTTTAGAACATGGCCGAGCTTCGACCAACAAGGGAACGAAAAGGAGATCGTTATATGAACACTCAATGAACAAAACGCAATCTCAAATCAGCTATATTTGAATCAAGTGTTAAAAAAGTGTGACATTTTATGCATACAGGAGCATTGGCTTTATACCTTTGAAAAAAATTAATTGAATGAAATATCACCTATACACAGGGAAATTTCTCTCACATCAATTTCATGTGAATTTGAATTCATGTGAATCTCACATGAAATTCACGTAAGTTTCACCTCAAACGAGCTTATACGTGAAACTCACATGAAATCAGTTCATGTGAGTTACACGTGAGTCTCATGTGAAAGTCACGTGAATTTCACATTAATTTTTTTTTTCACGTGAAATTCACGTGAATCTTTAAAATAACGTAATTCAAATAACATCTTAATTTTCAAATTTAATCAAAACCATTAAAAATACCATTTTTTTGGGGGGTAAAGTTCACGTGAAATTCATGTGAATAATTTCACGTCAGATTCAGGTGAATCTCAAGTCACGTGAAATTCACATGAAAATTTTCACGTTAGTTTCATGTATAAGCTCGTCTGAGGTGAATTTCACGTGAAAATTTTCATGTGAATTTCATGTGAGGTTCATGTGAAATTCACGTGAGCAAATTTTGCCTGTGTACATAATGTTGAAGCCAAGTCTGTTGATGACAGAACAGACACAGAAATTTTCATTAAAACAGAGGTTATGGAGGAGTTGCCGTTTTTTGGAGAAATAATCTGGACCATGCTATTCAATTTGTGCCAGATGGAAATGAAAGAACAACAGTTTTACTTTTTAACATTAAAGAGAAATCATTATGCATTATCAATACCTATATTCCGTCAGAGAACAAAAAAAAAAAAAAAAAAATGACGAACACTATAATGATAATTTATCTCAACTAGAAGAAATAATCGACAAATATCAGAAAGAATACGATACATTAATTTGTGGAGACATGAACACTTCTCTCAATAGGGACAACAGACCGAGAGACTCAACCTTAAGAAAATTTAAAGATGAGAATGAACTACTAGTAGTAGAAAATTTTCCAAACAAAAACACGTTCTACCATCATAATGGACTATACAAATCTCAGATAGATTACTTATACACTAAGATTATAAAGTCAAAATTTTAGACATGGAACCGCTTAATGTTTCTGATTATACACTCGTATATGCAGTTATGCAAACAAAAGTTATAAAAACAACGAGAAAAACGGCAAAACTAATTAATAGGCCAAGCTGGAAAAGATGCGACAAGAACAGCTATCAGGCCTCCAGTTTGAAAAGCCTCGATGAAATTAACATTCACAAACTTAGGTCATCGGCAGAAGAAAAAGAAAAATTAACAAACATATTGCATACAGCGGGAAAAAGCCATACCGAATTACAGGAAGCTGGTAATTTCAAAAACAGTTGGAAATAGAATTTTGAACAACGAATTTAGTCTGGCCTCAAAACATTCTAAAATAGTTTTTTACGAATGGAAATCAGATAGGCAAAACACAGGGAAAAAGCAGGAAACGGTAAAAGCTAAAAGACTATAATTTTCTAAATATTGCTTTACATTTCACAGTGGTATCATACTTTAACTTTGTTTAAACCTGTTTATTTACTTTTGACCTTAATTATTTATCCCTTATAATTTTTATTAACTATGTATTTGCATTCAGGTATCATAGATCAAATTTATTCGTTCGTTGTGTGTTAATTTACGTTTTTTGATTGAGTATAGCCTTCCAATTGATATTTATAGTGTGTCTTTCTATGTTGTGGTGTTATACTACTGTTTCAGAAAAGGGAGAAGGTTTGGTACCATTAAAACGTTAAATCCCGCTGCAAATGTTTGCGCCTGTCCTAAGTCAGGAATCTGATGTACAGTAGTTGTCGTCTGTTTATGTAGTTCATACGTGTTTCTCGTTTCTCGATTTTATATAGATTAGACCGTTTTCCCGTTTGAATGGTTTTACACTTGTAATTTTTGGGACCCTTTATAGCTTGCTGTTCGGTGTGAGTTAATGCTCCGTGTTGAAGGCCGTACCTTGACCTATAATGGTTTACTTTTATAAATTGTTACTTGGATGGAGAGTTGTCTCATTGGCACTCATACCACATCTTCCTATATCTATTAAGAAGTGCGCAACGAAGGGCTAATGCATCTCGTAAAAACTCCTTCATAGAGAAAATTATGATGGCTTCTAAAAATGACAACAAGCTATTCCATCAGCTTATACAAAATCAAAGTGGTGTCAAGAAAGTCACCACAGACATTATGATTTTTGATACAAAAGAACAGACAGAACCTGAAGATATACTGGCAGGGTGGAAAAACTACTTCGAAGATCTGTATATTATAAATCACAATACTGACGATGAAACTTATTACAATAACGAAAGGTTTATACTTGCCTCTATGCAGAATGAAATTACTGAGCAAATAGAAACCATTAGGAATGAAGAAATAAAACAAACAAATGAAGAGGAAGTAAAACTATCTATTCAAAAGATCAAAACTGGAAAGAGTCCAGGATCCGATGGAATATCAGCTGAACACCTCCAAAATATGCCAGTTGAACTACTACAATACACCCTTAACATCATTAACCTCATTTTAACAGAAAAGGATGTCCCTTTTACACTGAAAGAAGATGTGTTAACTCCTGTACTAAAGAGTGGGAAAGATAAGATGTATGTTGAAAACTACAGAGGCATAACGGTGACAAACTCCTTCTCCACATTGATTGAAAGTATACTTAAAGACAGAACAGAACCAAAGCTTCTACCACAACGAAGTAAACTTCAAGATGGATTTACTGAAAAATCATCCTCACTAAATGCAGCCTTCATTGTAACTCAATGTGTAGACTACTACAAAGAAATACTTGTACAACTTGTTCTCTTGACATTAGATAATCAAAAAGCCTTTGACAAATTAAATCATGAAATACTGTTTAATAAACTGTACCACGATTTTATAATTGGAAACACCTGGATTCTATTGAAAAACATGTATAAAAACGTTACAGTTAAAGTTAAATGGGATAATACTATGTCACAGCAATTTATTCAGAGACAAGGAGTAAGACAAGGAGCAAAGCTTTCCACTATACTCTACAAAAGATACAACAACAACATCTTAGAGGCTTTGGATAGAGCTGGTTTAGGGGCAACAATAGGCAACATAAGTGTAAGGGCACCAACTTGCGCTGACGACATATCGCTACTAGCTAGTCATAAGCATGAGATACAATCTTGATTAGATATTGTACATGATACCACAAAGAAAGACCTTGTCACAATTAATCCAAACAAGTCAGATCTAGTGCCATTATCACCAAAATGTGAGAACTTTTCTGTTCATCTTGGAAATGATAAAATTGAGCAAAAGTCAGAACCAAAACATCTAAGACTAGTCAGAGACTCCACAAATAAGTTAAACATTGAAGATAGGTTAAAAACAGCAAGGAAAACTGTCTACGTAATGCGAGGACCAGGCCTTCATGCACGTAAAGGAATGTCACCAGTTGTTTCACTTAAAACATGGCAAACATATGCAATTCCAAGATGCTTGTATGGTATAGAGATTATGAACTACACAAAACTGACATTCAAAAGCTAGAAAGATTACAGCTACAAGTTTGTAGACAAATACAGGGACTGCCAAACAGAACAGCAAATGCCGCCACCTATGCTTTGCTTGGGGTAGAGCCAATACAAGCAACCGTCGATCGACTTGCCCTTACTTTTTCGGAGGCATTATTCAGGATCGTACTAGAATCGAATTTGCGATCATAGAAAGGCAATCATGCATGTCAGCACCAAACAATAATAACTTTGTGAACACACTAAAAGCCGTTCTGGAAAAATATTGTCTACCAAAGGCACATGAAATAATGAATAACAAACCATCAAAAGAGACATGGAAAAAGCCTATAAAAGAGGCTGTAAACATGTATTGGGAGAAACAGTGGTTAGCAGAAAAAAGGAACATAACAACAATGCAATATCTAGAAATAAATTCACTACCTATAGGAAGGCCTCATCCCATCTGGCAGATAGTATCCAATACACATTTGAAGTAAAAAAGGCAGAAATCAAAGCGAGGTTAATTACAAGAACCTACACCTTACAATCAGATCGCGCAAAATTTACAAGAGGTCGAGAACACGACAAGTGCTTGCTATGTGAAACAAACCGTGAAGATACAAATCAATTTCTGCTGATGTGTCCGGCCCTAAAGACAGAGCTAGATAGACATTTATCAGTTCTAAAATCATATATGAGTAATAACACACCGCTTGGAACATATGATACGATAGAGGCACAAGGATCGCTTATACAATTTATCCTAGATCCATCTGCAACCAAATTTAATGAGCTTTTCAAACTAAAGAAATTCCAAATATAAGGATATTGAAGCAATAACAAGAACATTGTGTTACAATCTGCATATCAGACGTACCATTTTAAATCAAACCAAGGCTTAACTGGACTATTACATGAGGTCAGATTATAATAAATATCAAAGTGACAATTTTAAGTAACAGATATTTGTGACAGACATGTTTCAAGAGAGATTGTACAAAGAACGAATTTTACAGAAGTGACCAGTGCAACACACTTTACATATTGTACAGTGACGATGGCTTTTATATGGGTGATGGTGCTACTAACAGTAAGTTAAAACTAAGTCCCTGTAAATAATCATATTTGTAATAATTTATAAACTTATCCTTCGGGAGTGCTCCTTAGATAGGAGGAACCTACCAGTAAACAGTAAACAGTACCATTTCGGTGAATGGTGAATGGTGAATGGTGGAGGGAAATTTGTATAGAAGAACTTTTTACCTTTTAATGTCGTCGTAGAATAGTTATTTTATAAAAACATTAGCAATTTAGTCTTATATTAGGAAACAAACTACAATTTAGTTCATTTAAAGTTTCATATAGTTTTTTTTTGTACATTTTCATATGCCGGATTTCCTCACGCGGCGTGTTGTGAGTGTTGGTTCCTGTCGTCTGCCCTCATTGCGTCAACCTAGGGATTGCTTTGAGACACTTAAAGTAACTTTTATCGTTTTAAGTAAAGTTGTAATTTTTACAGACAATTGAATATTTTAATTTGTACTGTTTGAGCTTTTCTGATTGCCAATATGGCGGCCGAGTGAAAAGTCCGTGCATCTGAGTGGCGTCAGTTTTATTTTTATTTTTATTTTCTATTTTCGCTTAAATATCATAGACCAGCATATTCAATATACTGCTTTAATTAGATCTACTATGCATTGCTTAACCAACTTATATATGTACAAATTTTTGCACCTCATGTTTGCGGTATACAATCTTTTCCGCAAGTTTATTGTTTTCTGTTTGGTATTAAATTAGAAATATAGATCCATTTTGTTATATCTTATTATCCGTTTATTTGGCAATCGCCAATGACAATCAACAGAGTTTAAGAGCATCCGTTGTTCGACCTATTAGTCAAATGCGTTTTGTTTAAATATACTTTTTCACTTTTTTGGTCTTTTGGAAAATGTTGTTTGTGCTGTATTTAGACCCCTCTACCAAGAAATTTGTTGTGCATGCACACGTATAAAAATTATTTATCCAACGCAATCATAGGTTTGAACGTTGTTTTCAATTTAGCCGTATTCATATATTTTCGTTAGGGCTTGTATTATATTTGCCTTCGGGTTTATATGATCCGTTCATCCTATTTCGTCTCTTCAAAATTCAAGAGTCTTTCTTAAATTGAGGTAAATTGTATGGCCTTCCAAATACCGTTTCGATTCCTAACATCACTGAAGAGACATTAATTGTCGAAATCCGGATATGGTGTACAAATTTTTGCACCTCATGTTTGCAGTATACCATCTTCTCCGCAAGTTTATTGTTTTCTGTTTGGTATTAAATTAATAGTTAAGATCCATTTTGTTACATCTGGTGATCCGTCTATTTGGCAATCGCCAATGGCAGTCAGCAGGGTTTAAGAACATCCGTTGTTCGACCTGCCAGTCAAATGCGTTTTGTTAAAATATACTTTTTCACTTTTTTGATCGTATGAAAATGTTGTTTGTGCTGTATTTAGACCCCTCTACCAAGCAATTTGTTGTGCATGCACACGTATAAAAATAGCGGTTTTTATCCGACGCAATCATAGGTTTGAAGGTTGTTTTCAATTTAGACTTGTATATATATGTATACATATATATCAGCCGTGCTTATAGCTAAATAGAGTGTTCAACATATAACTTGCACAATAACAATCTGTAATCTATGACATCAGAAACACTCAGAAAGTACCTAGCTAAGATACAACATTCCGTGCATGGTGTTAAGTGAAGAACACCATTCTTGCTTGCAGACAGCAAAGGCACCCGTCTTGAGAGGGAAATCTTGCCAACAAATTCTATACATAATAGCATTCTGTTTCGCTGCAAATCAGGGGCAAAAACACATGAATGCACAGATTGGCTAAGACACAATATATAACACAAACCAATACCCACGGTGACATTCATATATATATACCTGGGCTGCCACATGTGATCTAACTTCAAAAAATCAAGACCATAGTATCGAATTAACAACAAAGTCCAGTGATATTGTAGGGAGTGTTATCACTCAATATAGGGAAATTGCAGACATTGTGAGCTATTATCCATCTTCAAGAGTAAGATTTTTATCCATCCCAGTCTACTCAATCGTAAAATACAACAAATATAACAAACTCGATATTCTTGATAAACACTACGAACAGGACTCAATATTACTATATCAAATCCACTTGCTAAATGATCAGATTAGTGATTTAAATGAATTTCAAAAATAAACTTCACCAGACTTCAGTAAAGATTTATGCAAAAATCCACGACACACTACATGTAGAGGGCAAGATCGATCTACAAAACTTGATTACAATTTTGAATTATATTAGGACGGAATACATCCTCGCTTCCTATTAAATAAAGTGTGATTAACACATTATCACTCCAAATAAATATGATTGCTGGTTTCCACTTGAATGAATCTGGTTAGTGTGGATGTCACCACGCTGTACCAAAACCATAACAGCTGACACTCTTGCCAATAGTGCACAAACTATCTGAGTATATAAATATATATATCCGTTGTTCGACCTGCTAGTCAAATGCGTTTTGTTAAAATATACTTTATCACTTTTTTGGTCTTTTGGGAAATGTTGTTTGTGCTGTATTTAGACCCCTCTACCAAGTAATTTGTTTTGCATGCACACGTATACAAGTTGCAGTTTCTATCCATTTTTATACCTGTGCATGCAAAACAAATTTCTTGGTAGAGGGGTCTAAATACAGCACAAACAACATTTTCCAAAAGACCAAAAAAGTGAAAAAGTATATTTTAACAAAATGCATTTGACAAGCAGGTCAAACAACGGATGTTCGTAAACTCTGCTGACTACCATTGTCGATTGCCAAATAAACGGATCACCAACATGGATCTTAACTATTAATATAATACCAAACAAAAAACAATAAACTTGCGGAAAAGATGGTATACCGCAAACAAAAGGTGCAAAAATTAGTACACCATATCCGGATTTCGACAATTAATGTCTCTTCAGTGATGTTAGGAATCGAAACGGTATTTGGAAGGCCATATAATTTACCTCAATTTAGGATAGACTCTTGAATTTTGAAGAGTTGAAATAGAATGAACGGATCATATAAACCCGAAAGCAAATATGATACAAGCTAAAACGAAAAAATATAAACAAGTCTAAATTGAAAACAACGTTCAAACCTATGATTGCGTTAGATAAAAACCGCAATTTTTATACGTGTGCATGCAAAACAAATTTCTTGGTAGAGGGGTCTAAATATATATTAATAGATTATCTAACATAGTAATAGGATTCTAACTCACTATCACTGTATATTAAAGAAGGATAGACTGGTAAGTGTGGGAGTTACCACGCTATACCACAGTTTACCTGCTCAACCAAACATAAGTGCTGACTAGCTCTACACCAACCTGATTTATTTTGAAATATTTCTAAATTCTCTCTTTGCAATAATCACAGGATCACCAGAAGTGGATAATTCTGGTAAGTTTGGGAGTTGCAACGCTATACCATACTTTCCTGCCTGAATCCAAAATCTGTACCGCCTAGCTCTGTTACAACTTTATTTATACTGAAATTTGGTGGATAACTCTGGTAAGTATGGGAGTTACCACGCTATACTATACTTTACTGCCTGAAACCAAAATCTGTACCGCCTAGCTCTGTTACAACTTTATTTATACTGAAATTTGGTGGATAACTCTGGTAAGTGTGGGAGTTACCACGCTATACCATACTTTACTGCTTGAAACCACAATTTGTACCGCCTACCTCTGTCGCAACCTAAGTTATACTGAAATTTTGTGAAAAACTCTGGTTAGTGAGGGAGTTGCCACGCTATACCATATTTGCTGGCTGAACTCAAAATCTGTATCGCCTAGCTCAGCTGCAATCTAAGTAACACCGAAATTTGGTGGATAACCCTGGTAAGTGTGGGAGTTGCCACGCTATACCATACTTTACCGCCTGAACTCAAAATCTGTACCGCCAAGCTCTGTCGCAACCTCAGCTATACCGAAATTTGGTGGATAACCCTAGTAAGTGTGGGAGTTGCCACGCTATACCATACTTTACTGGCTGATCCAAAAATTTATACTGTCTTAACTCTGTCGCAACCTAAGTTACACTGACATCTGTTAGATACCTTTGGTAAGAGTTGCCACGCTATACCATACTTTTCTGCTTGAAACCATAATTTGTACTGGCTTACTTTGTCGCAACCTATGTTATACTGAAATTTGAGGAAAAATCTCTCTAAAGTGTGGGAGTTGCATCGCTATTCAATACTTTATGGCCTGAACAAACATGTCGGATCCATTAACAGCATTGAGTCCAAGAAGGGATAGAATTCCAACCCAGGTGTTCAACCCATCAAAAGTAAACATTAGTGCAAAAAGTTATATTTTAAACGAACAAAAAGCCCTGGATAAAATAGCAAACACTACTTTCAGACCAACCGATGTCAGTGTTCAATACAAAAAGGGAAACATAATATTAGAATTCATAGCAGCTGCATTCTTGCATTTAAGTAAAAATTTGGCCCAACATTTTTATTCACAACCAGATGTCATAGTTGAATCACATGACATGCAGGATGGTAGACACCCAGATGTCACAGTTGAATCACATGACATGCAGGATGGTAGAGGAAAAGTTGTTGAACAGTCCTTTTCAATAAAAAAATCAACAAAATCAAAGGCAAATCTACAGAATAAATCTCTATAATACGATATGTAGAGCTGAAGTAAACCGGCGTAACCATCAGCAGTTCTTTAATGAACTTCAAAGCATTGCTACAAAAATGGACGTTATAAAAGACTACTCAGTAATGAATGAAACAATAAGGAATGAATGTCTGAAACATACTAAAGCATCACCACTACATGAACCGAACAATAAGTCTGTTAGTGACTCGTTTATTAAACCACAGCTAGACCAAACTCCAACACTCTGCACGATGATGATCAATCTACATCTGATCATAATGAGACCTGTCCGAAATGTAAACGCAAAGTTCTATCAAGAGGGGTGTTATGTGCAAAAGGTAAACACTAGATACATTACGCTTGTGAAAAGCTCATAAAAGTAGAAATTGACAAGCTAGAAGATCCATCCAGTAGTAAACACTACATTTGCTCTCTATGTCTAGATACAGACAATAACCTTATAACCCCTTGCTGCAATTCATTGACTAATTCAACAAATGAAGACGTCTTAAAACAAATTATATAAAAGATCACTAACCAAACTGACCATTCCTTTATTACCATGCCAAAGCAATTCAATCATAAAAGGACAATGCCAATAGCCACAACCATCAGGTACACACCAGATAGGTGCAACCTTAGATGTCCTATAGAAAAGAAAGCAACTACTACAGCGAAAGCCTTATAAGATGAAGTGCTCTCCTTAAGAACATAATTTATCGAAGGATTTTCAACACCAAATGTACTGCATTGCCACAACAATCCAAGAACCTTAATCACAAAAACAATGGGACTTCTATAAGCGATGCCCTTAAAGATCAGTCACGACTTAAAACATATTCAGTAAACATGGAAGCCAAAATTAAGGAGCTAGAAAATAATAACCATATATTACGTATGAAAATTGTTGGCTCTCAAAACCAAGCTCCATCGCAAGTTGCAGAATCAACTATAGAAAATAGAAAAGACAGTAGCCAGACAAAAAACTTCCAAGAAGAGACAAAACTCAGTATAGAAACTCATATTTCAACATTAGAAAATAGTCTGTTAAAAGATAGAATAGCAAACATCGAAAATACTAGAACTTTATATAGACAGATGCAAGACATGGAAATACAATCTATTCAAAATAGACTTAAAAACCTAGAAATGGCTTTTGTACATCAGAAATCTTATACCGGTTATCAACCATACCAAACTCTATATAATCCAAAATAAACCAACGTTTACTATGCACAACCCGCCTTTTTCAACGTCTACCTCACAGTTCCACCGACTCCCTACTCCGATGTATGTAGGTGTGCCACAGCTATTCAATCCAGTGCATCAAATTCATACACCAGGCAATCTACTTTATGGGGTATCACCTCAGGCTATGAATATTCCAACACCAACAGCCACCAGGCGTATCCAATACAAAATTGAGACCCTGTATCTCATTTTGATGGAGCTCATATCAAATACGATCGCATTAACGACCAGACCAAGACAAAAACTCAACAAGCTCATGAATCTGAGGCAATACCTAACCCTGAAAATAAAGTTTGTCCGCCACAGGTAACATTACCAACAGTTATTGAATCAATAGAGATACCAGAGGAGGCCGTTGTCCAACCTGAAGTTCCTTAACACGACAATCTGTTTATTAACACTGTTGCTGACAGTACTGAACCAGGAGAAATACAATATGCTGACTACAGCAAAAATTCGATTATTGAAAACACGACCATTAATGATTTGGAGGAAACTCAACCAGAAATGCCGCCAATCAATGTACACTTTCAACAAACAACTCAACAGAATGTCTTTTTTAGCGAAGCGCAGTCAGAATCTATTGATAACTTAGAACAAACCTCGTCAGATCTTTTCAGGATATCTACTTTTAATTGTAAAAATGTATATAATTCACAAGACTGCATAAAGGATATTTTAGATTTAACTAATTTTATTTGTATACAAGAACACTGGCTTTTTAAATTTGAGCAGGAAAATATGGAAAATCTTTTTAAGAACCTTTCGTGGGCGATTAAATCTGTAGATGACAATAATCCCATACCACCTATACAAAAACCAAAAAGTTATGGAGGAGTTGCCATTTTGTGGAAAAAATAGTCTTAATCATATTATTGAAAAAGTAGATGATGGCTCAGAAAGAATTGTTTGCATAAAACTGAACATTAACCCGAAGCCAATATTGCTTATTTGTGCCTATATGCCATGGCGTGGTACAAAACATGTAAATGAAGAATTCAAAGACTGCCTAAACCAACTGCATGAAATAATGATAAAATACTCAGGAAAATACACCCCCATTCTGTGCGGTGACTTAAATTGTGACCTGATAAATAGCTCTCCAACATCAGCCAGACAATCATGGTTGAAAGAATTTATTGAAACCACAAACTTAAAATTCAGAACTATGCCACTCACCTTTATTCATCGGAATGGTCACGAGTCTTCCTCTATTGACTATATCCTAACTCACGACTCCATCAATGAATAAGTCTATAATACAATAAGACTAGACATGCTTCATAATAATACATCAGATTATTATCCACTATTAACAGAAATTGAAATAGATATAAAGCTAGAACAATACTGTGATCAACCAATCAAATTACAAAAAAGTCAACTGGGAAAAAATTAACATTTCAAAGGACGAGGCTGAATTAACAATTAGACTCGCTGTTAATCCAATTGACTATGCAGCTGATCCCTTAGTTATTGAAAAACTGCTAGACATCATTAAGCAATCGCAAGATTCCGTTGTTACTGTAAAGAAATCTTCGAAGCAAAGAAACAAACACATTTGGAATGATGAAATTGGGTTGGCACTAATAGAAAACAAAAAGGCACTATATCAGTGGAGGCAAGGTAGTGGCAGTAAAATGTTCCATAAAATTAGTAAATGCGCAAAGGAAATCAGGAAAACCCATATTATCAGAGCTTAATGTACAAGGAGAAATTCATTCGTCTAAAGAAGACATTCTTCAAGGGTGGAACAAACATTTAACACAACTTGCAACACCACAAACGTCACAAAATAATGTGGAATATACAGATAGAGAATTTGATATTGACGTAATTGAAGAAATTTGCAAAAATAATGCTACCCCTATAAATTTTCACGGAAGAGGAAATCAGCCAGGCAGTCGGCAAACTAAATAATTAAAAAAGCTCCAGATATTTATGGCATTACTGTAGAGCATATCAAGTTTGGAGGAGAACCACTGATTAAGGCAGTTACTGCAATTATCAATCGCATATGTTCAACAGCGTCAGCACCTGATTGCTTGAAATTAGGCATACTTACTCCAACCTTCAAAAATAAATGTATACTATCAGAATCGAAAAATTACCGTGGAATTACGGTTCTACCAGTTATAGGAAATTTTTAGAATGCCTACTCCGTGATCTTATCAAGGACTTTATTAAAATTCTACAGAACAGGCTGCAAAGAGGATTTACTCCTACAGTTTCCCCACTTCACAGTGCTCTTTTTCTTTTAGAAATATTTTGGAATCTTTGGATCAGAAAACACCAATTTTTATAGCACATTTGGACGCAAAATCTGCATTTGATGTTGTGAACCATTACAGCTTGTACCGAAAACTATTCCTGTCAGGTGTGGGAGGTACATTCTGGTTATTAATATGACAGCTTAGTACCAATGCATTCACCTCTATAAAATGGAATGGTCTTACGTCTGAACCATTCCCTATACAACAGGGGTATCAGACGGTGGAATTTTAAGTACTGAACTGTGCAAGCTCTATGTGAATGATGTACTTGACCAACTGGAGGAAAACGGTTTAGGAAAATATATTTGAGATATTTACTGGGGAGCACCAACATGTTCTGACGATATTGCCTTGATAGCAAACTCACCAACAGAACTCCAAGTAATGGTTTCGACGGTGGAAAATTATAGCAAACAAAAAAATATGTTCTCCAACCAACTAAAAGTGTTGTCCTAAAATACGAAGGTAGTAACACCAGATCAGTTCACTCCAAGAATTTTCAATTAATGAGCAGAACATTATTCAACCAGATTCAGCTGTACACCTTGGTAGAAAGCATAATGACAATTTAAAAAGACAATTACCACGCATATAAATGAAAACATTTCCAAAGCAAGACGATGTATGTATAGCCTAATGAGCGCAGGACTCCACGGCAAAAATGGCCTTAATCCTACAAGTCTTCATATATTCCATACTTATGTTCTACCGGTATTAACATACGGCTTAGAAATTCTCCTTCCAGACAAGCAACAACTAAATAATATGGAGGTATTCAACCGAAAATCATTAAAGCAAATTCTGTCCATGCCAAATAATACAGCAGATGTTGCTATTTATACGCTTGCTGGAGTTATTCCTATAATTGGGACAATCCATAAATCTGCGTTAAACACCTTCAATAAAATGTGTGCTTTGGAGTCATCTGTGGAGAAAGATCTGGCCGTAAAACAACTTGCCCTTGTTGGATTCTCAACCTTAAGTTGGTTCGGAAAGATTCGAAATCTCTTGCCATTTATGATCTCCCATCAGCGCAGGATATTCTTGATAACCCATACAGCAAGGACCGGTGGAAGTCAATAGTGAAAAAAACGCAGATGACAATTCATACAAAGCTCAAACGCATCCTCTGCTCGGCTTTATTCATCTCTCCGCTTCTTATCAACGAATAACCTGTTTTGGAACAAACCACATCCAAGTTTAGCCAGCGTAAATACCTCTTCTCAAGATATAAGTAGATTATCTAATAAGCTGAAACTGCTGACAGGTACTAGCTATCTACAAAGCAATAAATCCGCCTTCTATCAGAATACAGTAGATCGAACATGCCTATTGTGCAAGGGAAAGCCAGAAACAATCGATCATTTCCTTCTGGATTGTCCAGCACTGCACGAAATCCGTACACCTTATCTTCACGAATTATATAACTTTATATGTAGTATTGATGTGTGCATGAAATGTAGTACTCACAGTAACGTCACACTAAACACACACTTTATATTGGATTCTAGTAGCTTTATTTGTGCTTGTGGTTGGAAGTGTAAATGTACTGATGCTTGCTACGCTTTGCTCTACACGAACTACGAACTCGTATAATCAAAAGCCTTCCGCCTAGCAAACGTAAGGGTCTTTGATAGTAACCAACACTCATCCCACGAGGCGTACATAGTATGTCTTTTTAGGTTTTTCTTAAACATTTTTATTCGATATTGTGCGAAGTGCTCCTTTGAAGGAGGGATTTCCTAGAACAGGACAGAACAGATATGGCGTAATGGTGGACATTTATCATACGTTTTGACACAGATTAGTTTGTTATACCTACATGGGAAAAGATTCTACATTCTATAAAGAAACAATGGAAGAGTATAAAACATATGCAAGATGGAAGACAAAATCAAAGCAACAAAACACAAATTCGATTATGAAATCACATCTGATGAAGTAGAAGATGCCATCCATGCACTTGAAATAGGCAAATCACCAGGAGCAGACGACCACTTCCCGGAATTATTTAAATTTGCCGGACCAAACTTCATAGAAGCCATGAGAGTTATGATCAACCTGTCATGGAACAAGGGACAACTTCCTACAGAATGGAAAACTGCCAACGTCAAATTCCTTCGGAAACAGGAAAAGGCCAACTTCTACTCTCCGTCATCTTATCGACCAATCAGCCTTACTAGTGTTATGTGTAAAATAACAGAGAGGATAATCCTAAACCGACTTGCAGCCTTTATAGAAGGAATGCAAATATTGATGTAAACCAGGAAGGCTTCAGGAAAAACCACTCTACCTCCAACTGTCTACTGAGATTTATTCAAAACATCATAGAGAAATACAACAAGGGAGAAATAACTTTTAAGTACCGAACATGACCTATTCCCAAATATGACTGTTTTGCTGAGTGTGAATTCGCATTACTATAAGATGTGTCGAGGTATTTGTTATCCAATATTCATGTATTTAGTTTTGATGTTGTATTTGTAATTCTGATCGGATATTGTTAAATGTCTTATCGTTTGTAGTTGTAATTCTACCCCTTTTTTATTTTCTATTCGTATGTAAAAGTAAAGATAATTAATCACCCAGTTCATTTCTAAGATTTTAGTTTAAAGCAACAATATGTACACTATTTATTTGTTTTACAGTTTGATTAAGAAATAATACCGACATATTATTAATACAATTAATTATCTAATTACTGACACAATTCTATATTAATATTCTTGTAATTGTTATAAAATAGATCAAATGACATAGTTACAAATCTGATCTTGAACAGTATCAAATTTTGTTTTGAAATTTACCTGTGACGTCACTTTTGTGGCGTTGACCCAGTCGTGTGAAAGACAGTTCGTGGTTCTGTTGTGCTGTTTTGTGTGCTGTCCTATGTTGTTTTACGTGTTCGTTTTTATTCTGTGGTTAGCATGTCGAAATGTACTATTGTATTGTTTATTTGTGTATTTCTCTGTCCTGAATGTTCTTGCATTTATTTGTACTGTATGCCTGTCATGTAATAGTGTCATTTTAGTGTTATATTTAACATTGCCATAAAAGTGCGATGTTTAGCTAGCCACAAAACCAGGTTCAACCCACCATTTTTTTCTTAAAATTTCCGTAACAAGTCAGGAAAATGGCAGTTGTTATCTTATAGTTCGTTTCTGTGTGTGTTACATTGTCGTTTGTTTTTTGTTCACTTCAGTGTTTCTGTTGTTTCGTTGTTTTCCTCTTATAGTTGATGTGTTTCCCTCGGTTTTAGTTTGTAACCCGGATTTGTTTTGTCTCAATCGATTTATGACTTTCGAACAGCGGTATACTACTGTTGCCTTTATTTGGCATGTTTAATTGATTTGGATAAAGCATATGATTCAATCTAGAGAGAGGGACTAATGGTAAAATTACATAAACTAGGAATCCGAGGAAAAACATGGAAATGGATTAAAAACTTTCTTAATAACAGAATGGCAAGATGCATATTTGATGGATTCATGGGAACTGAATTTGAAACAAGGGACAATGTGACAGTCCAGACAACCAGAGAAAATTGATGAACTGAAAGAGAATATGGCACAAGACATCACAAGAGCAATAGAATGGACCAGAAAATTGAGAGTTAACATCAGCATTGAAAAGACAGAAGTGTGTCTGTTCACAAAAACGAAAATCAGTGAAAATGACAAAACCATCAAATTAGATGGGAAAGACCTAAATTATAACCCAAACCAAAGTTACTTGGAGTTATACTGGACGAGTAAATGACATTCGGGAAACATCTGGAAAACTAGAAAAAAGAGCAAATAGAAATCTATCCATACTAAGAGAAGTGAGACAAATTAGTAAGATAAAAACCCAGAAACTGCTACAACTGTACTTCTGTCTAGTAAGCTCTGTTGTGGAAAATAGCTGCCCAGCATGGCAGGTAGCTGAACAAAAAGACCTCCAAAGACTGGACAGGGAACAAAGGAAAGTGCTGACTCTATGGGTTGATATGCCATCAACATCAGGCAGAGAAGTATTAGAAATTGAGGCTGGATTCCTACCAATTGACCTGAGGATTGAAGAGATTGTTATTATAAAAATATCAAAAATCCAATCAAAGTCAACAAAGAAGCCAATTAAACAACAACTGATCTTCGACTTTCCAACAAAGAAATTCTTCAGTATCTTCTCACAGCTAAGAACAGGAAATACCACCCCAAATTACTATAAATACCGCACCGGGCAAAAAACCACCGAATTGTACAGCTGTGGAACCCCTGAAACATCACAACACTACCTCACGGAGTGCTCCGACTATGAAGATCAAAGAGAAGTTATGTACCACCAAGTAACAAAATGACTAGGGATACGCAACATCATCACAGACACCCTACTTGCAAGACTACATCATGAAAGTACAGACGAGTTTAAACGGAAGTTAGAAATCGTCTCCACCTTCATAACGCAAACAGGACGTTTTGAAACACAGAACATCCTCAGCCTCAATCGTAAACAGCAAAAACAAATCACATGGAGAAAATTACACGGAGGAAGATTCATATAGTGTATAAGATGCACCAATTAGAACAGTTGTGCCATAAGGCCATAAGATTGAGGATTGAGGATGTTGCTGGTATTTTAGCTACATGTACTATCTTTTCTACTCAATACTATAATTACAAAAATCATGCAAATAAAATAGAAAAAAGAAAAAAAAAGCATAACATAAGTAAAAAGTAGAGATATGAGACAATTTCTATAGTAAAAACAGCGCATGTTCTAACACTGCGAGCATTTGAATCCTTAAAAATGTTGTTTTTGAATAGTGGGCAGGTTTGTAGCAAGCGTTCCCAAGTCATGACGGATATAACGGAGTCAGTGAGCCTTCCACAAAAAACCATTACATGAGAGTCTGGGCTGGGTGCCCTTAATTTCTGTCTTTTAAAATTTTTAAGGTCCTTTTTCTCAAATATACATATTTTAAACCAATTATTCTTTCTTCATATTTTAGCACCCCATTATTCTGTATTCTTTTTTTTGCCCATTATTCTGTATTATTCGTGTTATTAGCCCATTATTCTGTATTATTCATGTTATTAGCCCATTATTCTGTATTATTCATGTTATTAGCCCATTATTCTGTATTATTCATGTTATTAGCCCATTATTCTGTATTATTCGTGTTATTAGCCCATTATTCTGTATTATTCATGTTATTAGCCCATTATTCTGTATTATTCTGTTATTATTATTCTGTATTATTCATGTTATTAGCCCATTATTCTGTATTATTCTGTGTTATTAGCCCATTATTCTGTATTATTCATGTTATTAGCCCATTATTCTGTATTATTCATGTTATTAGCCCATTATTCTGTATTATTCGTGTTATTAGCCCATTATTCTCTATTCTGTAAACACCATCCAGAATGCAATGCATATTGAAGGTGTAGCAAAGATTCCCTCTCTTAAAATTAGACCCATGAAACTATGGACCTAGAGTACTAGAGACTATTATATTCATAAACGGCCTAGCTCCTCGATCCTAGTGTAAATGATCTTGTCACTATAAAATCAAACAACAATTGTTAATCTATTGAAAATTCCATCAATAAAGACAACTATTTTTGGAAAAGAAATTGTTCAATATGCTGCACCCATATTATGGAACACACTGAAAACTTATAAAAGGCAACACATTTTAATCAATTTAGAATTATGATTTTAAATTGGAATGGGAATGCTTGTGGTAGATGAAAACAATTATTTTTAATTTTTCTTACCTTTTATTGTTTTTTAAATACATGTACCAGCAAATTTTCAATGCGTTAAGCTTTTTATTATTAGATTTTTACACAATATGCCTGCCATCTTTATTTCTGTTATTAACTTTGCATGATTTGTTTGACTGAACAAAAAAATATGTATCTGAGAGCTTATGTGTTCTATATTGACTTAGTTATACAAACCCGACTTTAAATGAAATTTATCTTATCTATCTATCTTACATACATTGTACACACACATTCATCTGATTCGCTTATCCTCAAAATATTCCGAAGAGACCGTGCAACTGCACCACAGATGCCTGTCACAAACATGATAAATTTACCGACAACGAGGGGAATTCAGATGAAAATAAACTAGCTAGGGTATGACCCGTTTACAAAAAGAATAGTAGACTTGAAGGAGGAAATTACAGACCTATGAATATTCTTGTTACAATTTCTAAAACTGTAAAACTTTAGAAAAATCAGTATACAAAAAGCTAGAAATACATTTGTTAGATAACCTCTTGTATGACTTACTGTGGAGAGTTGTCTCATACTAAATCTTCTTATTTTTATATTTACGCTCAGGTTTCAGATCTCATTGTTCCACAGATACCTGTATACTAGTAATTCATTTTTAAATTAAAACATTGAGTGGGCTCTGCACTGGAATGAAAATGCTTTACCTAGACCATACCATGAACATCACAAACATTGAGTGGGCTCTACACTAGAAGCGTTTTACACCGTGGACCACTAAATATTGTGAAAATAACTGGAATACATGATGGCATCTTGAATACTATATTAAACAGGCATGAAGGCCAAGGCTCCGTGTTGAAGGCCGTACTTTGACCTATAATTGTTAACTTTTTACACATTGTGACTTGGATGGAGAGTTGTCTCATTGGCACTCATATCACATCTTCATATTTCTATAAAACAAAAGGTTAGAACAAACGGCTGTGAATGTGATTTTTTAAATGTAAATTGTGGGGTGTCGCAAGCTAATGACAAGGATCTCTTCTTTAATAATCCTGTCAATGATAGATGGTAGATTTATAATACATTTAGAATTCAAGGTGCCAGGGTAGTGGCCTTATCATACCCTTACCTTTCCTAGGCTTTGATTTTGCATTAGATGAAAATGTTTAGGTAGATGTGCTTTATGCTATTCTCATTTCAGAAAGGTCTTCAGGAAACCCGAGAAAGCTTTTTCAATGGTAGGTGACTTCCGGAAGAATATCGGTCACTCAGTGCATGATTGAAAATTGGCAAATTAAAGGTGACACAGGAACAAACAGAATATCTATATGGTTACAATGTAGCACTTATAATAAGGTAAAACATTTAAACAGCTGTAAAATTGAAAATTATGTTTGAATTTATCATGACTATAACCAATTTATTTTGGTTGATATTTTATTTCTTTTTTTTTGTTGAGTTTAGCTCTCCAGTTAACTTCGTGGCGATTTTTTGTCCATATTCGTACTTTATTTTCATATAATAGACGATCGAAGTTTATTATAAATCGCGATAATTTTCAACTCTCAAATATTGCCTAAAAATAAATTGCATAAATCGCTGGTATAAATTTTTCAAAAAATTAGATTAAAAGGGACGGAAATCCCCTAAAACTTCACCCAAAGCATTAGTAAAATGGGTATTTTTTCATATCATAATGCTGAATATGCTAGTATTATAGTCTTTTAATTTTTATTTCCTAATGCTGCGGAAATCTGATTACTGCAGTAAGTATGTTGTGTAAATTCACATACAAATGGTAGTTCGGACGCCATCACGAGTTGGTTAACCATTATGGAATATTTTTTCACAGATGACGACGAATATGTTCAGTCGTCGTAACCACAATCCCGTCCTCCTTTTCCCCGAATGTGACCTACCGAATTAGACTTATAACGGGGTGTTACTGACACGAGCAACACGACCGGTGACACATGTGGAGCAGGATCTGCTTACCCTTCCAGTTGAGCCCTGGTTTTCAAGTGGGTTGGGTTCGTGTTGCTCAGTCTTTAGTTTTCTATGTTGTGTTTTGTGTACTGTTGTTTATCTGTTTGTCTTTTTCGGTGATAGCCATGGCGTTGTCAGTTTATTTTCGACTTATAAGTTTGATGGTCCTTTTGGTATCTTTCTCCTCTCTTTTGCAGGGCTAAAATGATTATTTTGAATTGCTAACTATGTAACTATCTTCAATAAAATCCTTTCAGTTACATCTCTAAAGGTGCAGTTTAAAAGTTGTAAATAAAAAGAAATCTACCATGCAATGTAGTAGGAGTATTGCTAATACAAAGTTTATGTATGGAAGGACATGTTAATGGACAAACAAACAAACAAACAAATATTTTATTTGCCAATCACGGCGCCCAAAATGAGCAGAATAATTACAATATAATTTCAAACATAATATAAAAGTAATTTAAAAATAGGTTAAACAAAGTACATAACATGATTAATTTTGATTTAATTGATTAATATAGAATATCAAAGTAACTGAAATAAGTAATTTGTTATAATGGACCCTTTATTACATGTTAATGAAAATCATAAAGACAGACGGACGTAGGGACAAGATTATTTCTACATTTCTGCAAAACACACACATATATCTTTAATTATATATATCTTGGTTCTAGGGTTTTAAGTTCCACTGTGATCTCATTCAGGCACTGAACTTTGAACAATAAAAAAGTTGAACAAACAAACAACAGTAAACAAAATACTACACCGACATGTAAAGTCGAACATGGAGAGATGTCTACCTGTAGTTTATACCGACATGTAAAACCGAACAGTGAGAGCTGTCTACCTTTAGTTTATACCGACATGTAAAACCGAACAATGAGAGCTGTTTACCTCTAGTTCATACCGATATGTTAAACCGAACGGAGAGAGCTGTCTACCTTTAGTTTATACCGAAATGTAAAACCGAACAGTGAGAGATGTCTACCTTTAGTTAATACCGACATGACAAACTGAACAGTGAGAGCTGTCTACCTTTCGTTTATACCGACATGTAAAATCGAACAGTGGGAGCTGTCTACCTTTAATTAAATTACATCGAAATGTAAAACCGAACAGTGAGAGCTGTCTTTCTTTAATTTATACCGAAATGTAAAACCGAACATTGAGAGATGTCTACCTTTAATTTATACCAAAATGCAAAATCGAACATTGAGAGATGTCTACCTTTAGTTTATACCGAAATGTAAAACCGAACAGTGAGAGCTGTCTACCTTTAGTTTATACCGAAATGTAAAACCGAACAGTGACAGCTGTCTACCTTAAATTTAGTTTATACCGAAATGTAAACCGAACATTGAGAGCTGTCTACCTTTAGCTTATACCGAAATGTAAACCGAACATTGAGAGCTGTCTACCTTTAGTTTACACCGAAATGTAAAACGAACAGTAAGAGCTGTCTACCTTTAGTTTATACCAAAATGTAGAACCGAACAGCGAGAGCTGTTTACCTTTAGTTTATACCGAAATGTAGAACCGAACAGTGAGAGCTGTCTACCGTTAATTAACACCAAAATGTTCAACCGAACAGTGAGAGCTATCTATCTTTAGTTTATACCGAAATGTAAAACCGAACGGTGAGAGCTGTCTACCTTTAGTTTATACCAAAATGTAAAACCGAACAGTTAGAGCTGTCTACCTTTAGTTTACACATAACGAAATGTAAAACCGAACGGTGAGAGCTGTCTACCTTAAGTTTATACCAAAATGTAAAACCGAACAGTTAGAGCTGTCTACCTTTAGTTTACACACAACAAAATGTAAAACCGAACAGTCAGAGCTATCTACCTTTAGTATACACCGAAATGTAAAACCGAACAGCGAGAGCTGTTTACCTTTAGTTTACACCGAAATATAAATCCGAACAGTGAGAGTTTTCTACCTTTAGTTTACACCGAAATGTAAAATCGAACAATGAGAGCTGTCTACCTTTAGTTTACACCAAATTGTAAAACCGAACAGTGAGAGCTGTCTTCCTTTAGTTTACACCGAAATGTAAAATGGAACAGTGATAGCTGTCTACCTTTAGTTTGTATAGTTACTTAAATCCATTTTTTTGGACTATGTGTATATTCAATCTTTTACAGTAATAATTTTCAGTCATACTTTTTTTAAAAACAACTACTCATAATATTCTTTTATTCACAATAACCTGGCCTTGTGATTGAAAGCTCATAGCTCAAACAGTATCAAATTGAATATTAAACCGATTCGTTTGAATATTGAACGAAATGAAAACTTGTTCACATATATAACACTTTTCTTTGTGATTTAACACGACTTCAGAGGCTAATATAAAAATAAGAAGATGTGGTATGATTGCCAATGAGACAACTCTCCACAAGAGACCAAATGACACAGAAGTTATCAACTATATGTCGCCTTACGGCCTTCAACAATGAGCAAAACCAATACTGCATAGTCAGCTATAAAAGGCCCCAAAATGACAAATGCAAAACAATTAATTCAAACGAAAAAACTATCGGCCTGATTTATGTACAAAACAATGAGTTAAACACAAATATGATATACAGTAACAAATTTAACGACAACCACTGAATTACAGGCTCCTGACTTGGGACAGGCAGATACAGTTTATAAAAACAAATTGATCCTCATATGCAGATAACGATATTTTGGACAACTGTAAAAACTTCAATAGAATTGCAATTGAAAATTCTGAAAATATTTTCTTAACCTATAACGATAGATTTTATTTATATTGGGCATATACATATTGATCCCAAGAAACATTTTGATTTTAAAGCATTTTTGGAGGTTTTTTTTTTTAAGAATTGCAATGTTCTGTAAATATTGCGCAATTATCTTCTTTATATTTACACATAATTTTAAGTTATTGATTTCTGTTCTATATGGTTTTTGAGATTAAAAAAAATACAAGAACCAGAAAAGGGCATTTAGTTTAATATTTCGGAATGAGAATCTTTGACCCTTTTTGAACAAAACATATTGAAACAACAAGCCAACTTACTGCTAAATAATTAGTGTCATCTATATGTGTTTTAGTCTTTCTTTTTAAGGGAACAATAGTTGAAATATTTTTGAATCTAACACTTGGATTATCTGTTTTATTTTTTATCATGTTCACAAGAGTTTTTATTACACCAAGGACCCTACTGGAAATAAGCCTAAACTGGCTTTGATGGGCTATCCTTAGTAAAATGTCAACACGTGAGAAGGTTATAATAATTAGTGACAATCAAATTTCATCGTCTTTAACTGTATCATATTTTTATATTTGGCTTTTTTATTTGTGTATTTTATACTGTATAATATAACTGCCATTTAATCGAATGAATTTATCTATCAATTTATCCTCAACATATATACAAATTAAGGGACAACGTAACCCCGGATGTTCCACAAATGCCATGGCAATGAACGAGAAACCGGTAAGGACAAACAGGAATCATAACCAATACCACTTATTTCACAGCTACATGTATATCCCTTGTAGAGACATCCTCATAAAATATCCCGGAAAGTAGATACCGATCAAATAGTGGAACAGCTTAAACCTTTAGACATGAACAGATTCATCCGATAGTTTTCAACATTAAAACTACTAATTGATCAAATCTGGTGAGCACGTGTCTCTTACAAACCTGAATTATCTACGGAGGCTTTCCTCAACAAAACATTATTATCTAAAACATTAAAATAAACGGTGTACGGATCATGCCGTTGAATTGAATAAACAGAGAATACCTTACATTTCAGGTATTATTCAAAGGTTTTTACTTTAATAATTGTTTCAATAATATATATGTTTAGTTTTCTAGTAAACGGAAAAGCGATGCATAATAGATATAGTACTGGTGCTGTTTGAAAAGGAATGCTCATATATACAGACTTGAATGAGATTCCTAACCGATATCTGTCTCTTTCAACAGAATCAAAGATCATCTATTTTTTATATGACAGATATTCGTGCATTGAATCCAATTTAAGTGTTTTGTTAGTATAATTTATTGTGGTTTCAGTCAATAAGTTTGAATAAATATGGAAATTGAATTACAAAATTACGTTCAAGATTAATTTGTTGATACTATGCATTTATGCAATTAATTTTCCCTATTTGTTTATCTGATTGTCGTTGAAGTACATAAGGATAATGTGAAACATGTTGAACACCATTATTACCCCCGAAAAGATGTAGAATATCCCTCAAAATTACAAAATAATTGATATAAAGAAATTTTCACCTAAAACGATTAGTCCCGTAATATACATTAATAAATTCAGGCGACAGTACTTAAACCGATTTTCAAATTTCGTAAATCGTCTAGAAGGAGACAAATCAAGGTAAGAAACAGAAACTGAAGGAATCGTATGAACTCCAAAAAGAAGCGAGACCGGGTTAGTCGATAGGGTAAGTGTCACCTACTTTGTATGCATCACCAGCCATGCTAACTCACACTCAGTAAAAATGTGACAATCGGGAATAGGAGACTATCGGTAAAATTACAAATCAGACGACTATACTGGTATTTTTTAAAGACTGCGCAAATACGTCGCTACTGAGATAAAACACCGACATATCGTGATGTTGACCAAAAGACGTATTTAGTGTCGATATCAGTCGTTCTTCCTCATACAGGAAAGGGGAAAGGTACTAAAGGGATATTACATATAAAAATAAGGAGATGTGGTATGATTGACAATGAGACAACTATCCACCAAAGTTCAATTATAGCAATTATAGGCAACCGCACGGCCTTCAACAATGAGAAAAACCCATACCGTATAGCCGGCTATAAAAGGCCCTGAGATGAAAAATATGAAACAATTCAAGTCAAAAACTCTGTTGGGACAGTTTTGCGTACATCTCTGTCAATAAAGTTCGTATATTTTGAATAAGCACGAGCGTAACGTATCAACTGAGATATGTAAACGCCATACGATGTAGCAGATGTTATTTTACTGCTAAGAAATGGGAAGTTGATAATTGGAAATTTGGAATCATCACGTTTGTCATAGAATTTAGCTTCAAGTCGTCCATCTGTGATAATGTCGATGAAAAGATCAAGAAATGAAGCATACCTTCTCCTTTCGATAATATCCTTCAATTCAAGTTCACTAGGATAAGAAGATGTAGGCACTAATTGAAATGTATGTTATTGTGTGACAGAACACCGTCAATATACCTATTTATCTATCTGAAAATGAAATTAAAAAACTTTGCAAAATAATTTTTCTGTTTGTCTTTGAGAAGTTTCTATATGAATTATGCTTCATATGAGTACAATAACAGATCGGCCAGTATAGCAATGCACAATTTCTACTCAGTGGAATACCGACTGTGCTAAAATCATTCCACCATCAAGTGGCTCCCATCATGTTGCTCCTAGCAAGTACAAACACGGTTACATGTCTATAGTTTGATGATATCACAATCCAGGAAAACGGGAAAAGATTAAAGTTACAAGGATTGGAATATATCCGTGGTCATTTTAACACAGATATCTCATAAAGTGCAACAAACTCGTAATGGCGTCTGTAAAACGTTCGAAGCATGACCACTTTGAATCATTGGTATTGCCGTATGGTTCTTACAACTGGTTTCCTTCGTTACCTCATCTTTGCGAACCAAGGGTTACATGTACGAACTGGCCCTCAGAGGAGTCAAATCGTGATCCTATGTACTAATCTATGCCTACTGCTTAAATGTTCACGTTGTCACGATCCAGATGAATTTTATAGATATTTAATTCAGGTATTTGTTCAGTCACTCAGACATGTATATAAATAATATAATTTGTGAAATTGTCGTCAAGAACAAAGAATTGCACTTGCGGTTTTTGCGCAAGACGCCTTTTCATAGTTTCTATTATACATAGTTTTGCATTACGCATTTATACATATATTCACGTTTGGCCTAAGTTTAGTTCACATGTGTTAAAACGCACACTGATTAGGCATGGCCTAATTATATACTTGTTGGCTATTTTTTATTAAATAGTGGTCAGTCGAGTTCGTCAGACAGGTTTACAAACCTATTCAGGTAGATTTATTTCTGCTCGAGGTTCCGGTGTGGAAGGATGCCACACCCATCAGACGATTTATATTTTGATGTTTAAATTTTACCTACAGTAGTTCTGCTGTTTTTTTTTGTACATAGTGCATCAATTCTGAGGTTCTAGCCTGCACCAGAGTATTACTATGCTGCGGTTTTGAGGAGTGGGTCCTACAGTTATACCAACATGAACAACACCAACAACATATCTACAATTATAGTTTGAAGCTGTCGCGCACGTTACATATATTCGTCCTACCGGACTGGCATCTATGATATAAAGGAAAGTAATTTGAACTGTGAACAGACGAAAATCTCAGCGGTTATTTGGGACATTTTGTGGACTTTAAATCGTTTGTAATGATCTTTTTTCTAATTGATTCTGTTTTGTTAATTAAATAATTTATTTAGTCTTATAGTTGATTTTTGATCATATTGTAAAAGAGCATCGAAAGACTGCTCTATCCGTCCATCCGTGACAATTGGTGTCAGAAGTGGGATCAGTCTTCAGTATTTTCTATTAGATTTTGAAGTAAAATTGATAAAGATTTATACTTTTCTATAGAACAATTGTCTAATTTGAATATTATCATGTGTAGTATAGTTAACTATTGTATTTTTCAGAAATTGTAATGTCGACAGTTTGGAACCTCAGAATTTATAAAATTTCTACACCTCTTTGCCTCGGTGTTGTTGCACGCTTGCAAGTACAAACAGTAGATATGATGTAGGTATTGTTATTTAGAGTAAATTTAGACAAAGGTTATTGTTTGTTTTGGTGTTGTGATTAGAACTTGTGAACCGAGCTATGGTTAACTATGATACTTGAGCGTAGTGTTACATGAAATAAATATCTGATGTATTGGGGCATTGTCCTTGGTCTAGTTTATTGTTACAATAACAAGTAATATTGGCAGGAATCAAACACGGAGAATCTTAAATAGTTACGAGAGTATGGTGAGTCGTTGGGGTTAGGCAATGAGGACTTAATTAAGTTCATTGAGACACAGCAGGCGAGACAACATGATGATAGACGTATTGAAAGAGAAAAAGAGAAGAAAGATGTGAAATTGAAAAGGTAAGATTAGACCATGATTTAGAACTCAAAAAGCTAGATAACACTCGAAAATTGGAAACCGAAAAACAAAAGGAAGAAAAAGAACGAGGTAATGTTTACCCTTCAAAAGTACCTAAATTACCTCTTTTTGAGGAAGGTACTGATGATATGGATGCATATTTGCGTCGCTATGAAAGGTATGCAATATCGCAAAATGGGACAAATCAATGTGGGCCCCTCGTTTGAGTGCACTTCTGAAAGGTAATACATTAAATGTGTATGCTCTACTCCCATCAGATCAAACACTAGATCACTAGATTATGACGCTCTTGTTTATTGAAGAGATTTAACATGACTGAAGATGGTTTTAAGCAGAAGTTTAGATATTGTCGTTCAGAGTCTGGTGAAACGTTTCAACAGTTTTCTGTTCGTTTTGGGAAGTTGGATTGATATATCTAATGTTTTAAAGACGTTTGATGGACTTTATGATCTTATGTTAAGAGATCAGTTTTTATATATATGTAATAACGAGGTAATGTTGTTTTTGAAAGAGAGAGTTCCAAAGTCTAAAGATGAGATGACTAGGTATGCTGATCAATTCAAGGAGGCAAAGCGAGTAAATATAGTCTCACTTACGAATAAGACTCAAAAGGTAAATGACAGCCGCCCCCCTACTGAGATAAAACACCGACATATCGTGATGTTGACCAAAAGACGTATTTAGTGTCGATATCAGTCGTTCTTCCTCATACAGGAAAGGGAAAGGTACTAAAGGGATATTACATATAAAAATAAGGAGATGTGGTATGATTGACAATGAGACAACTATCCACCAAAGTTCAATTATAGCAATTATAGGCAACCGCACGGCCTTCAACAATGAGAAAAACCCATACCGTATAGCCGGCTATAAAAGGCCCCGAGATGAAAAATATGAAACAATTCAAGTCAAAAAACTCTGTTGGGACAGTTTTTGCGTACATCTCTGTCAATAAAGTTCGTATATTTTGAATAAGCACGAGCGTAACGTATCAACTGAGATATGTAAACGCCATACGATGTAGCAGATGTTATTTTACTGCTAAGAAATGGGAAGTTGATAATTGGAAATTTGGAATCATCACGTTTGTCATAGAATTTAGCTTCAAGTCGTCCATCTGTGATAATGTCGATGAAAAGATCAAGAAATGAAGCATACCTTCTCCTTTCGATAATATCCTTCAATTCAAGTTCACTAGGATAAGAAGATGTAGGCACTAATTGAAATGTATGTTATTGTGTGACAGAACACCGTCAATATACCTATTTATCTATCTGAAAATGAAATTAAAAAACTTTGCAAAATAATTTTTCTGTTTGTCTTTGAGAAGTTTCTATATGAATTATGCTTCATATGAGTACAATAACAGATCGGCCAGTATAGCAATGCACAATTTCTACTCAGTGGAATACCGACTGTGCTAAAAATCATTCCACCATCAAGTGGCTCCCATCATGTTGCTCCTAGCAAGTACAAACACGGTTACATGTCTATAGTTTGATGATATCACAATCCAGGAAAACGGGAAAAGATTAAAGTTACAAGGATTGGAATATATCCGTGGTCATTTTAACACAGATATCTCATAAAGTGCAACAAACTCGTAATGGCGTCTGTAAAACGTTCGAAGCATGACCACTTTGAATCATTGGTATTGCCGTATGGTTCTTACAACTGGTTTCCTTCGTTACCTCATCTTTGCGAACCAAGGGTTACATGTACGAACTGGCCCCTCAGAGGAGTCAAATCGTGATCCTATGTACTAATCTATGCCTACTGCTTAAATGTTCACGTTGTCACGATCCAGATGAATTTTATAGATATTTAATTCAGGTATTTGTTCAGTCACTCAGACATGTATATAAATAATATAATTTGTGAAATTGTCGTCAAGAACAAAGAATTGCACTTGCGGTTTTTGCGCAAGACGCCTTTTTCATAGTTTCTATTATACATAGTTTTGCATTACGCATTTATACATATATTCACGTTTGGCCTAAGTTTAGTTCACATGTGTTAAAACGCACACTGATTAGGCATGGCCTAATTATATACTTGTTGGCTATTTTTTATTAAATAGTGGTCAGTCGAGTTCGTCGGACAGGTTTACACACCTATTCAGGTAGATTTATTTCTGCTCGAGGTTCCGGTGTGGAAGGATGCCACACCCATCAGACGATTTATATTTTGATGTTTAAATTTTACCTACAGTAGTTCTGCTGTTTTTTTTTTTTTGTACATAGTGCATCAATTCTGAGGTTCTAGCCTGCACCAGAGTATTACTATGCTGCGGTTTTGAGGAGTGGGTCCTACAGTTATACCAACATGAACAACACCAACAACATATCTACAATTATAGTTTGAAGCTGTCGCGCACGTTACATATATTCGTCCTACCGGACTGGCATCTATGATATAAAGGAAAGTAATTTGAACTGTGAACAGACGAAAATCTCAGCGGTTATTTGGGACATTTTGTGGACTTTAAATCGTTTGTAATGATCTTTTTTCTAATTGATTCTGTTTTGTTAATTAAATAATTTATTTAGTCTTATAGTTGATTTTTGATCATATTGTAAAAGAGCATCGAAAGACTGCTCTATCCGTCCATCCGTGACAATTGGTGTCAGAAGTGGGATCAGTCTTCAGTATTTTTCTATTAGATTTTGAAGTAAAATTGATAAAGATTTATACTTTTCTATAGAACAATTGTCTAATTTGAATATTATCATGTGTAGTATAGTTAACTATTGTATTTTTCAGAAATTGTAATGTCGACAGTTTGGAACCTCAGAATTTATAAAATTTCTACACTTCTTTGCCTCGGTGTTGTTGCACGCTTGCAAGTACAAACAGTAGATATGATGTAGGTTTTGTTATTTAGAGTAAATTTAGACAAAGGTTATTGTTTGTTTTGGTGTTGTGATTAGAACTTGTGAACCGAGCTATGGTTAACTATGATACTTGAGCGTAGTGTTACATGAAATAAATATCTGATGTATTGGGGTATTGTCCTTGGTCTAGTTTATTGTTACAATAACAAGTAATATTGGCAGGAATCAAACACGGAGAATCTTAAATAGTTACGAGAGTATGGTGAGTCGTTGGGGTTAGGCAATGAGGACTTAATTAAGTTCATTGAGACACAGCAGGCGAGACAACATGATGATAGACGTATTGAAAGAGAAAAAGAGAAGAAAGATGTGAAATTGAAAAGGTAAGATTAGACCATGATTTAGAACTCAAAAAGCTAGATAACACTCGAAAATTGGAAACCGAAAAACAAAAGGAAGAAAAAGAACGAGGTAATGTTTACCCTTCAAAAGTACCTAAATTACCTCTTTTTGAGGAAGGTACTGATGATATGGATGCATATTTGCGTCGCTATGAAAGGTATGCAATATCGCAAAAATGGGACAAATCAATGTGGGCCCCTCGTTTGAGTGCACTTCTGAAAGGTAATGCATTAAATGTGTATGCTCTACTCCCATCAGATCAAACACTAGATCACTAGATTATGACGCTCTTGTTTATTGAAGAGATTTAACATGACTGAAGATGGTTTTAAGCAGAAGTTTAGATATTGTCGTTCAGAGTCTGGTGAAACGTTTCAACAGTTTTCTGTTCGTTTTGGGAAGTTGGATTGATATATCTAATGTTTTAAAGACGTTTGATGGACTTTATGATCTTATGTTAAGAGATCAGTTTTTATATATATGTAATAACGAGGTAATGTTGTTTTTGAAAGAGAGAGTTCCAAAGTCTAAAGATGAGATGACTAGGTATGCTGATCAATTCAAGGAGGCAAAGCGAGTAAATATAGTCTCACTTACGAATAAGACTCAAAAGGTAAATGACAGCCGCCCCCCACACACACAAACTTTTTTTTTATAGGGAACAACGGGAGCCTTATGATCCCGACATATCTCCTTCGGTAAGTGTAGTAATTCGACAGCAAGCGAGGCAGAGGGATAATCTCTATCAGAAATTAAAGGTTCCAGGAAGTATTAAGGATGTTATGACATTGAGTGTGAACAGCAGTTTGATGAAAGTTTGATGAAGCTAAAACGGTATGTTGCTGAAGGCAGAAATTTTGAAAATACCAATGGAACAAAGGTAAATTACATAGTGAAGAAAAAACTTATATATAGAGAATTTATGTCACCAAAAGTAGAAAATGGTAAGACATTCCGTCAGTTGATTGTTCCCGAAGCTTATAGGATTGGGATAAGTATTTAAGACCAGTATTGTTTACCCACAGAGATGTACCTCAGGAGAGCGTTTTATTTTTCTCCATTAGAATTGGTATACGGTTGGCCAGTCAGGGGTCAAATGACAATTCGTAAAGAATTGTAAACTAGAGAAATCCTGATGTGAGATCCACATACGAGTATGTCATCAATCTACGAGAAAGATTGGAATCGACTTGTGAATTTGTCAAACAAAACTTGGAGAAAGCTTCAAGTAAGCAGTCACGTGTATATAACAGAAAGTAAAGCTAAAGAAAGATGAAGGTAGGGCAAAAGGTATTGGTGCTACTTCCTACTATAGCAAATAAATTACTGATGCATTGGAAAGGACCATTCTCTATAGTGGAAAAGATGGGTGATCTTGATTACAAAATTGATATGAGAGGTAGAATACAGATGTTTCATGTCAACATGTTGAAACTGTATGTTGAACGTGAGCCAACTAATCTGTTTATTAGTTCACCAGAGCACAAGGTAAGTTTTGTTGCTACAGTCTCAGTTATAAATCTTGAAAATGAAGATACAGATGGAGTAAACAGTTATTAGATTATTTACCGGGTTTGTAATAACATGAGCAACACGACGGGTGCCACATGTTGATCTGCTTACCCTTCCGAAACACCTGAGATCACCCCCAGTTTTTGGTGGGGTTCGTGCTGCTTAGTCTTTAGTTTTCTATGTTGTATTTTATGTACTTATATTTGTCTGTTTGTCTTTTTCCCTTTTTAGCCATGGCGTTGTCAGCTTATTTTCGATCTATGAGTTTGACTGTCCCTCTGGTATCTTTCGCCCCTCTTTTATGAAAGTGAGTTGATTGAAACGCCCACTGCAGTTGCTAATGAAACACTACGAGATGTTCATATCAACGAAGCTTTAGAACCAAAGGAAATAGTTAAGGTACAGTGTCAGATATTCCAGCACGATATCAAGTTGACTTCTGATGGTCCTGTTCGATTTGAACCTTATCCCATACCATATGCTATGTTGGAAACGGCGAATAAGGAAGTTAATAAGATGATAGAAATAGATATCATTGAGCGATCAGATAATCCTTATTTGAGCCTATTTGTGATTGTGAAGAAGAAGGATCTGAGTAATAGGTTTTGTATAGATTTTAGAGGTTTAAACAGTATTACAATTTTCGATGCTGAAACGATGGGTAATATAATATAGAGATGTTTTCAAAGTTGTCTGGTTATCAGTTTATATTTAAAACTGATTTGACCAAAGGGTATAGGAAAATCGGGCTTGTGGATGCTGCAAAACCTAAAACAGCATTTCAAACACCTAGAGGATTGTTCCAATTCAAGGTTCTTCTATTTGGCTTGGTCAATAGTGGTGCTACCTTTGTACGTGTTATGAGAAAAGTTTTAGAAGGGTTGGAAAACGTCGACAATTTTGTTGACGAAATCATAGTGTATACGCTTTCTTTCAAGCACCATCTTGAGGTTTTAGGGAGTGTATTTGAGAGGTTAGCATCTGCTATTTTTTTCAGCAAGACCCTAAAAGTATTATATAGCATAAAACAGTCTTGATGTTTTAGGTTATATTGTTGGAACAGATCGTCTTTCCCCAAACCAAGATAAAATTGAGGTAATAAAAGATGCTCATAGGCCCACAACCAAGAAACAAGTCAGACGTTTCATTGGTATGGCTGAATTTTACAGAAAGTTTGTTCCCAATTTCACAGATATAGCTAGTCCGCTTACTGATCTGACGAAAAAGAACGAAACAACCAAATCAGGTACGTTGGGAAGATATTCATGAAAAAGCATTTTCAAGTTTGAAGAATGCATTAGTACAAGCTCCTGTTTTAAAGTTGCTAAACTTTTCTCAGGTGTTCATTCTTCAGACCGATGCTTCTGATAAAGGATTAAGCGCTATACTGCTACAGGATTACATTGCCTGTATCGTACGCTAGTAGAAAGCTGAAAGCTAGTGAACGGAACTATTCCACTATTGAGAAAGAATGCTTGGCCATTGTATCGGCAATCAGCAAATTTCAGAGGTATTTATATGGTAAACAGTTTATATTAGAGACAGACCACCAACCTTTGATATATTTGCAAAAGTATAAAATTGCAAATGCACGGTTGATGAGGTGGTCACTCTTGTTACAGCCATACAGGTTCAGGATTATTGCCATTAAATGAAAAGACAACGTCGGAGTAGATTTTTTAGTCGTATATAGGATCGTAAGCTAAAGTAGGTAAGAATACTTTCTCAAATTGGGGAGGTGATGTCACGATCCAGATGAATTTTACAGATATTTATTATAAAACATCCCCACAACAAAAAAGACACTTAAAACAGATCTGTGAGTACTCGCAGTTACTGACAGCTTATGCAAAGTCAATCACAACTAATGAAAAATTATGCATTTTAGACTAAATATCAATCAGTAAACATCCAATATCCAATGAATTTAGTGTAAAGACGTCATTAACAGTCATAGAAAAACATGACATTGTGCCATGCCAATATGCAGGTATCGACAAATTGAAGAGCCATGAATGAGCATATGTATATAATAGTAATATTTAATTTGATTTTAATTTACTTTGATTTTTTTGTTGTTCAAATATTGGAAAAGAAATAGATATTGAGCGTGGAGACCATTTTTGCAGTAAATAAAATTTACTTTGATTTTAATTTAGTTTGTTTTTTTCTTGTTCAAATATTGAAAAGGAAATAGATATTGAGCTTGGAGACCATTTTTTATTTTGCACATAGGATAACAGTGTAAATAAATTACAATCAATGATAAGTGCTGTCAATATTAAATCAACAATCAAACTACATTAACGCTTTTTTAATTCGATACTAATTATAGAAAATTTAATACAGGCAATAATCATTAGAATTAACTCCATTATGACAAAGTTGTCATTAGTTGAATCAAATAATCATACTCAGAGCAATAGTAAAAATGAAGGGAAGTTTCAAGAAATATTTTTGTTTTATAGTGACCAGTTTTATTACTTTAATTTTTAAAAGTGTTGATGGAGATTTTATCAAAATGACCGAAAGAAAAGAACTACGGAATAAACATTTACAAGGCAATCTAGTTAAATCTTTGACGACAGAGACCAGTATAGAGTGCTTTAGACAATGCAATAAACTTACACAATGTTCATCAATGTCTTACAACCCACAAAATAAGATCTGTTATATGTACTCTGGGTTTAATACATATTCAGATGGTACTTTGGACAATGGAAGGATGTACTATTTGAAAGGTTAGTAGGAAATGTATAGATATTTTATGTTTACCTCTGTTTAGTTCATTTTGAATCATAAACAACATAGAGGTAATATATTTTAAAAACTACAAGGAAAATGATATTTTTAAAGGCATAAGACATTTTTTTTCATTTTTCCACCACTAAAGGTGAATAAATTCATCATAGATACAAGGATTAAAATCTGTACGTCAGACGCACGTTTAATCTTCAAAAGGCCCATCAGTGACGCTTGAATAAAAAAAGGATAAAAAGGCCAAATTAAGTACGAAGTTGTAGAGCATTGGGGACCCAAAATTCCGAAAGATTTTGCCAAATTCAGCTTAGGTAATCTATTCCTAAGGTAGAATATCCTTAACATTCCGAAAATTCAAAGTTTTGTAAACTGTTAATTTATAATTATGGCTAAATCAATAATAATTCATGTCAACATAGAAGTGCTACTTACTGGGTTGGTGATGCAATCGGGTAGAAACTTCAACCAGCAGTAGCAGTAAACAGGAGTATTAAAACATTGTAATTGGAACATCATTGGTTCGACAGCTTAACTTATGGTTTTGGGCTTTCACCTGTGTAAGTTGTAAATGACACAACAACCTAGGCAGGAATAACGAAATTTATTCAAATGCCTCTTGTAGGGATAATACCATGCCCTCTTAAAGGTGCTTAGGGAGGATGATATATCTTATCAACATTAAAAATTAAGTATTCCAAGTGTTATTTATCAATTATGGACCTTTGGCGAGGTCAATACGTTATATATGGACCTGTTCAGATTATATTAACCGAAGACGATATCCGAGGTTCAATATTATCTAACAGGTCCTTATATAACGTATTGACTGAGTGAAAGTACTTAATTTATATATTACATATGTAAACAGTGTTAAGTTTAATAATGATATTGACTCGATGTTACTATTTTTGGAAAAGATATTGACTCTATGTTACTATTTTTAGTAAGATGGAGTCAATATCATTTTTAAGAATAGTACGTAACGTCGAGTCAGTATGTCAAAAAAGTGAAAAAATGCAAAATATATATTGGGGAAACACGTAACCAAATAAACCAATGAGACACAAGAAACATAAACCATATGAAATATATACATGGTTAGTCGTATGTTTTTTGTAGTTAAGTCGTGAGAGTTGTGTCCCTTTGTATAATGATGCATATTTGTCATGTGATGTAATTTGTCTCTTCTGAATAAACGTGCCATGGCAATAGATGTGATTTTGATTCTCGCAAGTAAATATAAGTTTAGCGGCATGGGGAGGCAAATATATGTCTCCCCATGTACGTAATACAAAGAGGAGCTGTATCGCATGCTGTCTACGAATACTTATAAGTGGAAATGCATAAAATATTTTGGGGTAGATATGTGACCTGCGCAATACATGGCACACTTTCTGTTGCTACCAACTTACCAATTTTCAATTAGAACTCCATATATCATGACCTATATCCCATAACCTCGCAACTCGTTAAATTAGGAAAAGGTCAAATATTGGGTGATATTTACTTCAAATGAGAAGTTTCCAGTTTAAGAGAAAAAAAAAAAAAAAAAGCAATCGAACTTTGAATATTTATGACTATGTGTTTTGGCTTGAAAAATATATTCTCAAATTGTGTACCAATTAAAGTAAAAGTCTCAACTGAATCTAAGTGTCCTAGTAAATTTCACAGTACCATATATTTCCTTTTAAATATGAATAATAACTATCATTTCATAGTTAGAATGCTGTTATATATTGATTATTGCAGCTGGACACTCTTAATATTCTCTTATCGTAGACTGTCTGGGAGGAGCTTTGACCATATTTGATTATGTTGGTCAAATCTGTGACGTCAAACTCCCGCCAAATGCTAAATTATATTTTTTAACAGATGGACAATGCACAAATAATGCAAAATTTACAGTTTAAGTATGTAAAAGACTTATATTGTGTGGTTTTATTGATAAATTGATGGAATCAGAACACTCCTGGGTGTTACGAGAGGATTGTTTATATCTATTTTGCTTTTATAGGGGTTCAAAGGGGAAATTCATTTTTTAGGAGATTTTTCAAAACAACTTTTCTTTGGAATTGTTATCAAAAAATGAAAATAGAAACTTTATGGGTACCCCTTTTTGGATAATTTGTTTCTGAACAAATGTATAGGTCTCCAAAGATGAAAGATGGAATAAGGTTTGGCACCCAGTCAAATCGATATAACTTCTTATTTAGGGCATGTATAAAAATCTGAGACACGGTCTTGAAGCTTGTGTATGGTCAATTAAAGGGATGAAAACAAATTTTTACTACCATTTGACCTGAATTAGGTATTTTTGTCAAAGTTGGAAGAAAACTATTGGGACAGTTAAAAAGCTATATTCTTTAATTGATTAGACCAATAAAAATCATCTAAAAGTATGTATAAAACAAGAGTAATGTTTCAGCTTTAAAATGAGTTAAAGATTTAAAATATTCATTGAGCAGTTTTGGAAAATTTAATCTTTAAAGACTGTTGGTTGGAGTCAGAAAACTCAGAAAGTAATGCTACCTTAATGTCTCATTTTGGGAAATGATAATAGTCCCTTATAATATTGGTGCTCCTGATTTACCTTTCATTAGGAACGCTCTAATTCAAAATTTGAAAACGAGGGCTGTATAAATATCTGACCAAAAAGAACCCAAAAAACAATAGCTAAAACCATTTAGGGACCACTTTGTCTTAGGGAGTTGGAACATCAGTTTTTTTTTTATAACTTCATAATTAATTATCGGAATGTTTTAAGAAACGGATACTGTGGATTCATTATTATTCGTTAGATATCAATTTTCGTGGGTTTCTTGGGTACAAGAGAACCACGAATTCATATGATCAACGAATTATAAATTTTCTATAGGCTTTGTATGCAGAGATTACTAAAACCACGAAATCAAATATCCACGAAAATGGAAGTTTTCCTCCATCCACGAAAATTGATACCCACGAAAATTAATGAATCCACAGTATTTAAAATCATTTCAGTGGCATAACACTTACAACTAGGCTGATGATACCGTTGAGGACTAACAGTCCGCAAGCAGCAGTCTCACGAACAGTGCTGGAAAACGAAATTAACGCTTCATAAATTTGATTTGAACTGTTTTCAATTTGGTGAATAAAGTCATCATAGATACCAGGATTAAAATTTGGTATGCCAGAGGCGCGTTTCGTCTACATCAGACGAATCAAAAAAGTAACACAAAGTACGTAATTGAAGAGCATTGAAGTCACCTGTCGTTTTAAATAAGTTTAAAGTATTAAATATCTATCGTTCGCACTCCTTTTAATTGATAGTTTATCCTAATAAGAGGTAAATATATTTATGTATGACTTTTAAGCATCTAGGATGTAAAGCTCATATATACACACAATGTTTTGGATGAGACTTCGACAACACGGAAATTCTGTGAACAAACTCAAAATTTTAACTGACTATCTAAGTCATCTGTTATTATACCAAAAAAGTGAGAAATGTAATAATAATAGGCATTTAAATTATCAATCCGCTGATAAATTGACACACTAAAGTTCTAAAGCAAACCTGATCTTAAACGGATTTGGCCATTATTGCAAGGTCCTTTTTTGGCAAATAGCTCGTCACCTGTTTCGGTATTTTCAAATTTAGTTGCTTTGAGCGTTCCTAATGCAGACAAATCCAGAAAAGCGATTCGCAAGCATACTATTCATAGTGATATTTTCATTTACAGATGTAAACAATTGTCTGACAGAAGAAGGATATTCATACAAATCGAATGTCATGCTGTGTCTTAAGTTTTATAATGTTAAGGTAATGTACCATGAAGCTGTTTCTACATGCCAATCACAAAATGCATCACTAGTCAGAATAGACAGTCAGGAAAAACAAAACGTTTTGTATTCTTTTTTAGTAGGTACGTATTGTGTTCATGCTATATATCATATGCGGTTTTTGGTGATCAGTTCATCAAACTTTAATAGTCTCGTCCTTTTTCTAAAAAAGTTCATCGGAAGGTACCAAGACCTTGTTGATAAATATTCCGTATCATATTCACAAATAATACATGATAGTCTTGAAGTATAGGTTCTGCGTACTGACGCTGTTTATCATCTTAATAACGTATTAAAGTGTTCTTTTATTTGTCTTTATTAATATTGCTTTTACTGTTTGATCTGTTTTTGGTGATATACATTTGACGTGGCTCTATACTTATGCATCCCGTCATTGTATTGTTTGTATTATTTTTCATTTTTACTTGTGTGCTTTGTCCGTGTGACTTTTCATGTTTCTTTGATACATATGACGTGTCTCTGTACTTTAAACATCCCGCCATTGTGTTATTGTTCTATTATAATTTTTGCATACTTTGAACGACAAGATTATTTTATATCTCTACCTGTGTGACGTTTACATTCTGACGTCAAACACGCGATTCTACGCCAGAGTTATTGTAAAAATTACGATTCGGTCCCAGTGCTTAAAATCCCTCGATCCTTTATGGGTTGATTTGGCATACATACATAAAATACTAAAATAAGTAAGCAATGAACGAGGTTGTTAAATGTGATATATGCTTTTTGTGCTTCGTTGTTAAATATTTGTTTGTTTTTGTTGTGATTAAGATTTTGACACGGTGTTGACTGCTGTACCCGTATTTTGACATTTTTACCTATTATGTCTATTTGTTTTATTTACGCATCGTTGTCAATATAATGGAATTTGATGCGATGTCATACAAGTGAGAGGTTTAGCGCTATAAAACCAGGTTCAATCCACCACTTTCTACATAAAAAAATGCCTGTACCAAGTCAGGAATATGACAGTTGTTGTCCATTCGTTTGATGTGTTTGTGCTTTTGATTTTGCCATTTGATTAGGAACTTTCCGTTTTGAATTTTCATCGGAGTTCAGTATTTTTGTGATTATGATTTATCAAAGGTATGACGTTTACAAAAAGGTATAATACTTATTTCTGGCAGCACTAGAATTGTTCCTTAAATAGCCTACATCGGGTATGCTATAGAAAAACGTTCGGAGAGCAAAACAAATAATATAGTTTGATAGAATTTCAAACCAAAATCAAAACTATGTTACTAAATCATAATCCTTTCGTTGTCGAAACGCGCGCCTGGCGCAACTTATTATAAACCTGTAATATATTTGATGAGTTTTTACAACTAGGTCGATGCCACTGCAAGCGCTGGTAGGCGTTTCGTGTCCGAGGGTTTCACCAGCCGAATTGTCATCAGTTTTTATGTGCATATGGAATATCGATGATACGTTAATTTTCTGTAAATGGACTGTTTATAAAATGTTGAATTATTTGGAACACTTAGGGTTTTGTTCTCCATGCATATATAACCTTAGCCGTAGTAGGCACAACTTTTTGAAATTTTTGGTTTGCAATGCACTTAACTTCGTACTTTCATTTGCCTTCCAACTGTTTTCAATGAAATATACGTCACTATTTAGTCTTAAATATGTAGACAAAAAACGCACGTCTAGTGTACCAAATTATTATCCTGGTATCTTTGATGAGTTTTTTTGAAAGCGAAAATGTCAAATGCACGAGGAACACGACAGGCGCCTAATGTGCAGGATCTCCTAACCCTTCAGGAGCACATGATATTACCCCTCCCCGGTTTTGGTGGTGTTCGTGTTTCTCAGTCTTTAAGTTTCTATGTTGTGTTTTCTAAAATGTTGTTTATAAAACAAAGAAGATGTGGTATGATTGCCAGTGAGACAACTTTCCACCAGAGACCAAATGACATAGCATTGTCTTTTCGTCTTTTTTTTTTTGTTTTTTGCCATGTCATTGTCAGTTTATTTTCGACTTATGAGTTTGAATATCCCTTTGGTACCTTAAGCCTCTGAATTAGAATTACTGAATGTAAAACAGTTTTCGATGTGCATTTTTTGTTGGTTTTACTAATATTAAATTTTGATGTTTGTCGTTTTGTATTATGATGCACAACGTATATACATTTACGTATAACTCAGTATAACCTGAAAAACAAATTTTGAATTGAGTTTTAGTCAATATAATAACTGTAATATATTGTATGTATTTATAGATGATGAACAGTTCGCTAAAGGTCATGTATACTTGCAAGGTATGAGAACCCAGAATACATCAGAATGGGAATTTGATGATGGAACCCCTATAACATACTTACCATGGAATCGAGGCCAACCAGAAGCGTATGATCAAATATACTTATGCTTATTAGCTCAAGACCAGGGACTGTGGCATGACTGCATCGGGACACAATTGTTTGGATTTGTTTGTGAACGTAATTTGTTCTAGTTCGAAAAGAGACGATATTTGAATTTAATTGATCAAAGTAACGACCTTCTTACTCGACGCTCGGTTAATGAAAAATACACTCGAGTAAAGTTAGTGTTTCATTGCATATCTGTATGTTAATATATCAATACTAACAATCATTTGTATCGAATCAAGTGGAAAAATAAAAAAAAAAAACTTTTTTCAAATTCATGCGTCTGAAGCGCGATTCTCGACTTAATATTAATCAGGGACGCTCAAACCTAAACATTTGAGAGCCAGGGATGCGTAAATACGCTTCAATGTTAATATACGTAGAATCTTTAACAACTCTTAAAATATGTTTCTCAAGATCATGTTGTGTATCCATTTTGCAATATAAGCCATATAATTAAACATCGAAAGATACGAAGCTAATGTTTGTTATTCTTTTTTAAGTATTTTTGGGTAATATAGCTCCTCAAGTATTTATACCTTCTTAGATTTCAATTTGTGGGGTTTTATCGTTCCTGATGAAGGGTTAATTAAGAAAATCTCTTCGGACGTACAATATTTATAAATGGTTATTATCATTTGCATTATTATTATAAAATTTAGTTTATAAAGGAATCTTAAGAACATTTTTCTATTTTATATCATAACAGGAAAAACGAACGTTGACCAAATTTTTCTTTTTCTTTATAAAAGCTATATCTTTTCTTATTTTTTAAAAATTCTATTATTTATTCTAATTACTATTCAAATAATGATGTTTTTCTCTATATAATCCATACAATATGTGTCATTTTTTTTACAACATGTATCTTGAAAACAAGCTCGAAGACCCATAATTTTATTACATTTGTGAACATCTCACACTACATACTACATTTTTGACAAAATATGAAAAATTCTATCATTTTTCGTTTATACTCCCATACTATGTGAATATTTTTTCCTTGTATGTTTTGATTCTCAGTGGCTTACTTAAGATATGAGACAGTAAATACCATTTCTATCCCAAATTGATGCATTAAAACCTAAATCAATTAAATGAATCCAATAGCAAAGATGCTAACAGTTCCCATCAATTTTGAACATACACGTTTTTGTTTGTGAAAACTTTATTCTAAAAATATCTGTCCTTATAAAACAAAGTTTGCATGTTTAAACCTATCAGATAGTCGTTATCATCAGATAAAATCACATTTATTCTCTTTTTAAAATTAAAATTCTTCCAAATACATTACATAGTTTTACGTGGATCAAAAATTGCTAATGTTATTAAAAGCATTGACCAAATATTTGGTGTCGCTTGCAATCCAAGATGGTAAAACACACCATTACAGCCTTAAGATCATTGTTGAAAAAAGACAACTGACATTTTTTGTATTTTGGATATTTCATAAAACGTTTGTATCATATACATTTACCATATATCTATCATTTCAAATTTTGAAAATGGTTTCTTAATTTTGGAAATTGGAAATATTCTTTGGGAACAATAAATCGCATTGTCATTCATAGTGTATCTTTAGAAATAAATAAGTTAATTGATGATGATCCCCTTCGATCATAGTTTTGATTTCTACAAGTGTCCTTTTTTCTGTCAAGTGACAGTTGTTCTTGTTCCTCCTTGTGTGTTTTGTTTTATTATAAAGATTCCAATTAACCAGGGCCGTCACAGAAGAGGCTGTTGTTGTTGAAATGAGCATTAGGCGTATCAAATTATTACCCTTTTATGTGTATTATTCGAGATGCATATCCATTGATCTGATGAATATCTCCAAGAAGACAAATAAATATACAATAAACGGCAGATACGGTGTTGGATAGTTTGTTTATTCATAATAAATTACAGCTTGTTTTTGAAGAAAAAATTATTATAACGTTTTCATTTGATTCCACATGTAAATGTATTTTGGAATTACTGGTGTGTCAGTTTTTGGTGTTTTTCATGTTATCTTTAATGTTGGATTTTTTATATTTTTATTTTCTTCCAAATAAAGTCGTTCAATAGCTTATTATTAATGTGTACTTTTTATAACAAACCAAACTTTATGACTTACAATAAATTAGAATTAAGAAGACCACACACTAAGAAATTAATATATATGGATATGTCTGAATGTTCAGAACAGCAAAACAAATTGAGCCAAGTCATGAAAACAGACAATACATTACTGGATTACGTAACATAATTAATATGTACCAATTGATTTGAGTAGAAACAGACAAAACTCACTATCATCACGTCAGACTTAATCAAATCTTGTATATACGGTCAATAAATCTACACCGCTACAGAAACATGCAGTATGGCACGTAATCATAACCCAGGAAACAGTTAGTCTATCGCCAGTACTTGACAGGAAAATTGTTTTTGAAAGCTATTCTATATGTTAAGTTGGCATTGGAAGCCGTGCACTGCTGTTGTTTCATTTATCAAATTAAATTCAAATGTGAATATTATTCCTATCACAATGTCAGTACGTATGCTCTATGATGTGATTTACCGTTCTTAGTAAATATGTAAATTGTTTTCCGTTCTAAATTTTGTGCTAATGTGCTAATGACATTGAAATACATTTTGTTTGTATAACACAATTTATGACGTAAATACATGAGCGCTATTTTGAAAGTACAGTGACCCATATCTGAATAAAAGAAGTTCATAATTATGAGATTACTTCAAGTATCTTAGATTAGGCCTTATACGAACCTTTATTAAAGGAAATGATCAAATTAGACCCTAGACGGATAACTTAGCATGTGCAATACTGAAAGCGTTGCCCTGTTGATATTTACAGCTTTTTGGCCCATCCAATACAGAAAAAAGCCGTATTGGCCAATTAACTAATACATGATATTCACTTCCGGTTGCAAACGTTTCACGCCTCACTGAACTTTGGATGAATTTTGATGCATAATAAATTGTTTCATCATATTTTGAGACTTAAAACGACTTGAAAAAGTTAAAATTATGTTTGTTGTTTTATTGCTATTCGAAACGGAATTATTCCACAGCCTTTCTGATTTACTTTTCGATTAACATCACTTTTCATTTCCGTCGATCATATGTAACAGAACGTGGACAATAAGAATAAGTATGGTAAAAGTCTGATTATGTGTCCCGGGTTCTTCATATTTGCTAGATCAATATTGACAAAAAGTGTATTTTGACTCAGAACAGATAAGGTCAAATACGATTTCGGGTACCTGCTTAAAAATAAGTTTCTTAGTTTAATCGAAGAATTTTACTCATTAAATGAAGTGGTATGAATTGACTGCTCTGTATTGACCCTGATAGAGATCCTCGATCAGCTGCATTGAACCTCGACTCTTCGAGTCTTGGGGCCAATGCAGCTTACATCGAATCTATCTCAGGGGTAATAAAAACCAGCCATTTAATAACACTATAATAAAGTACTTTGTATATTTGTGCAATTATAGTAATATCGAATGGTTGAACTTTATTGTATGTTCTAAACAGAATGAAAAATAAGGGGTATGGAGAATGCAATAATAAGACAGCAAAGAATAATCACACAAAAAAAATCTAAAAGACACTTCAACAACAGACAAGACATGATATATTTCAAAAGGAACAGTATTGATATATTGTGTAAGAGAGTATGAGGCATATCATACAAATGTGTAAAAGGTATGAAAGGGTTTTAAAGTCCCTCAAAGCAGAATCGGGACTTCAGATTTTCAAGTTGGCTGTACACTTTCCAGAATTCACATGAAGCGGATGCCCATAAAATAAGTATAAAACTGAATTTCATGACAGCTTTTCTTCGTTAAATATTGATAATATTGTTATTTTGTAAGAAACAACATTTTCTTGTATTTAAATTCCTCTATCCTCGCTTTGCGAACAAGGATATGAAAACAATCTATTTAATAAAATTGGCCTTTGTAACAATTACTAGAGTAGAAAGCCGAACGGATTATTGTCAGATCTTTGTAAGCAAGGTGTGGGCACATGACCTATTTTTTAATCAAAATGAACCAGAAGACGATACTTACAAAATCAGTAATATCAGTAACACTTACACTCTTTTAAAAAAACAACTTTATTCAATCTGTTGGTGACTCTGTGTTTTCCTACATTTGTAGTAGACCTGGTCGATGTCCTGTTAACTCACCAGCGACATTTTGCGGTCCTATATCATAAGAAGCTAGAATAATCTTGTGATCTGTAAATTTAATGATTGTTTCCTGTCCTCTTTTATGACATTTGACAAAGTGTGGATTCCCAAGGCGGGTGATTCAAGCAAAGCCGGAGATGTTTCTCTGTCGACATAATCGGTTGCGCTCAGTTTTGTTCTTTACATTCATGTTATTTTTCGGAAATGATTGATGAGATTTGAACATATGGAAACTTCTGTTGTTTCTACAGTGCAAAAGATAGTCACAAGCAACAGTGTTAAAAAAAATTACAAAATATAAAATTCTAAATACAAAATTCGATGTTTTATATTATTTCATGAATACTTGTACTTTGAATTAGAAATATGTTTCATGGATAATCTAATAAATCAACTGATGTATAACAGCAGAAATAAATCATGGAAGATAAAAAATATAAGATAAAAAATATTCAAAGTTGATCCGGAACAACTTGAGAAAGTCAAAGATTAACAAATAAGAAAGGATCTAAGCATCCCGTTTCAGGTCAAATGCCTGACATTTTAATTTTATCTTTGAAACTTGGACCTCATCCAGTATTATTGATTACAGTCTATTGTCAAAAGATTTTTTTTTTCAGGGTTGGAAGTTACAAAATCGATTTATGATATAATATGTCTACAATGAATTATATGTGTTTGTAGAATGCATATATTTGTTTGGTTATAGTTGATTTGCAATTCTCTTTGGTTTTAATTTCAATACATGGTCGTTTTCGATCGCCTTTGTATTTGTTTTTATTTGAGATAAGTATGTATTATATATATAATGTAAGTCTGAAAATAACACCCAATAGTGTTAGAATTAGATTTTTATGCTGACAAATTTTTGTCCCTCAACGGGATTCGAACTCACACCTTTGTGACACTACAGCACCATCGCTCAGTCTCATGTCCAGTGCTCTAGACCACACGACCACATCCGCTATATAAAAATATAACTTCAATAGTCGTAGTGTTACCTTGTCACGGAAGACGAATCTAGAGATAGACATAAGACACGTGTTTTAAGCGTGTGAAGATGTTATATCATTATTATTTACACAATGTATTTTTATTTGCCAGCAATCTAACTCAGCAATTTTTATATACCGTATGGGATAATGATTCAATTCATTATACATTCACTAGAAATAAGTATATCATACAAACAAGTCTAAGCAAGTGACAACCATACAGTATATATACCCACTGGATCTCAGTGTGATTGAGATACAGAGTTAATACAAATATTTATATAAGTCTGAAAATTACACCCAACAGTGCTGGAATTAGATTTTTTTATGAACTCACATCTTTGAGACTGACAAATGTCCAGCGCTTTTGTCTCTCAACGAGATGCGAACTCACATCTTTGAGACACTACAGCACCAATAATGTATATATTTCTTAGGACGTATGTTTTCAAAATTCATTTATGAAATTCATTTAGGGTTATTTTCATTCATCATATTATAAATGTGTTGATCAAACTGTATTGGCATCTTTTAAAAAGACATTTTGATTTCTCTTTCAAAAATCAATGGCTCGGTTGTGTGTGTACCAACTTATTATTTTTAGAGACGAAAGCTGTTTATCATAAGCTTATTATATGTTTGGTTTATTCATTTATATATTTATCAAATTATGTTGACAGCTTTTGATAGTATTTGAACATTCTACTGTTCTACCTTTACACAAGTGTTCCTCATTCCAACCGTTCGTAGCGCTTGTCTAGATTTACCTTCATCAAGAACGCTCAAGCCGAATACTTGTATACGATGTATAAAATTCGTTGAAGAGGTATATAAACAAAAAGAACCTAATGATATAACCAAATACATCTAAGGTCAACTTTGCCTAGAGTAGTTAAAACCAAAGTTTTCTTTATAATTTAACAAATTATAAAAGGACAATTTCTAGAAAGGTTAGACAGGTATAAATCGTTTTTTTGTAAATACAAAACACTCGGATTCAATCAAAACGTTCTCGGAAAATGACATTCAAGATGCTTGAATTCAATATACTTGAAAAATAATCGGCATTCCCATGGGAGCCAATACTGCTCCTCTTCTTGCCAGGTTGTTCCTTTATTCATACAATATATGAGGCTGACTTCATACAGGTGCTACTTAGGAAGAATGACAAGAAGCTAGTATTACCCTTAAACTGCACGTTCCGCTATATAGATGATGTCCTCTCAATTAAATAATTCAAAGTTTGTTGACTATGTAAAAATCATCTATCCCATCGAACTAAATATAAGGATACAACAGATACAATGACGCCTGCCTCTTATCTTGACGACCATCTTGAAATTGACAATAAGGGTCGGTTTAGAACAAAACGAAAGAGATGATGTCAGCTTCACTGCGTTGTGTATATAAAAAAGAATTATGAAACACATGGAAATATTTTCTTCACAGGCGTCCATATTTTCTAAAATTTGGTGTACAATGACGGTTGCTATGGATAGTACAAACAAGCCCTCTTGGAATATGGTCATGCAACCATTTGACTTCAACTTTTGAAACAGAAGAAAATAATACTAATATCACGCATAACTGTTTTTCCCTGGTAATATTATGAAAAGTAGTCAATTTAAAACACTTAGTATTGTCGCCTATGGAGGAAAATATACTACCGTTTACCGTAATTACTTACTATGTAACAGAAAGGCGAAAGATACTAAAGGGACATTCAAACTCATTAGTCTCGAATAAACTGACAAAGCCATGGCAAAAAAAAAAAAAAAAAAAAGGCATACAAAAAGAAAAACAACAGTACACAAAACACAACAGGGAATACTTAAGACTGAGACACAAACTTTTGCAAACCACGTTTTTCTGTTCGAAAAAAAAAAAAAAAAATAAAATCGTAATATCTGTACTTTTATTGTCTATAGCATGCTGTTCATACAACTATTCATATAATTGTATGAAGCCTGGTGATCGGTGTTCGTAATTTTGACTAATTAAAAAGGAAGGAAATAAAATTAAACGACAAACTTTTCCCCATATCAAAGAGCAACCAGCTAGGTTGCACCTATAAAGAACTTATACAGTTTTCAAATATGTATAATGATAGATCGTAGGAAATCAATAGTCGTATGATATTGATGTTAATCAAATTGCACTTAAAACTTTCGTGCAGATAGCAATTATCTAGACATAATGCCATGCAAACAATTTTATTTGCATTAAAATAAATCTTCCTAATATTACCGCATTAAAATCTAACACTCAATAATACACAAGAATACATTTAATGTTTCTATTTAAAACAGATAAACGGAATGCACATTTTATTTTCAGATCCATCACTTCATTTTTTAATTACATTCCTAACTATTTGACGGAACTTCAATTTACTGAACACTTCAATATTTTTATTATAATAGCACTGCTTTGATACCGCTGCTGTAAACTATTACTCCCTGTTAATATTATCAGGTCAGTAGTCATTGCTTAGTCACTGACATGATTTATAACATACTTTTGCTCAATTGTCCGTTTATTTATTCATGAATTATTAAAACAAAAAGGTTCCAATGCCGGAAGCATAACATTTATAACGTTTTTTTTTTTTTTTTTTTTTTTCATTTTTATGTGAAATAATCAAGAGTTATGGAAACACCGTTTAGAATGATACATTTTTATTCAATCATAACTATCGTAAAAGGGCGCATGATAGAATTGGACTATTTAATTAAAATCTACTGACGAAACTTGAGCCAAACCCGGTTCATATTCATCGATGATTGAATTATCGGTGGAACTAGAAACTGAAATATTCTGGATGACACTCTTAATTAAGAGTTTCACCCTGTTAACTTACATAATGGATTGAAGATAATCAATAAGAAAACAATTTGATGTACGCAAACATGATAACTAGCTGTCAGTATACCATTCATTGGAAAAATTCAAACATGCCTGTCATAATAAAGTGTATTACAAATAAAAACAAAAAATATTGAATATATTCTTTGGTCATAATATTGCTAGTCTCTATTCGATTGTCCCATTATACTCTTCAGTTTAAAAAACTGATCAGTTTGGACAGATCAAATGTTGATCATTATCATTTTGTCTTTCAGGGTTTTCGGTCAAGACGATGTTCAATGTCTTAATTAATTTCGAGGCAAATATAAATTTATGTAATTGACGGATTCATTAAAATAAAACGTACTAAATGTAGATATTTCAATATGCATTTGTTTATTTACCCTCACCAGAAACGCTTTTAGCTAAACGTTGGAGAAACCACAGATACAAAATAACACAATTAGCTATTTTAAAAACAATTGTATGATTGAATGAGTGATGCAGGCTTCTTTTATTATATTTCGTAATAGTTTGATACCTGTTGCATTGTGAACAGCACGAGTCTTTGGAATGATGTTCATATTATACGTTCTAGAGATTTAAGTTTATTTTAGCAAGTAAGAAATAAAACAATTCTAGTCAAAGTCCTAACGTCAAGAATATCAAGGGAGCGATATCATCAAACGTTCAAAATTTGATAAGAGCTTTTGTTTTCATATCAGGATGACTTTGATTAAAAATTCCATATACATGTATTTTTATTTTTATTTACAAGTCTTCGATCCCATGTCCTTGGCCCTTACTAATTCTTAAAACAAATGTGGCTGTGTAAACATACACATATTATTCTCAAGAACTAAGTTTCTGGCATTATCAAGAGGTTTTTTTTTTTTTTATCTTTCTTTATAAATGTGATGCTTTCAAAGGCGAACTTAAACCATCAATACATCTTTTCTAGTATCAAAGTAGTATCTAAACTAATATTTCTTAACATCAACTATGGTAAAAAGACTGCATTGTTTAATTATTTATTTAGTTCTGATTGATTACTAACCGTATGATAAAATAGAGAATCAGAGTTATCTTGCATTAAGCAGTACATTTTTTTTTATGTGTTCTGTATTCTAATACATGTCTAAAGAAAAAGTTATATTAATATCAGGTGCAGAAACATGATTGATTAAAGTAGGGCGACCATTTCATTTCTTTAGGTAAACAGTTAAAATCAATAATAAGTAGATATTGGCATTACAAGACATCCGAACAAAAAAGGATGTTAAGATTCCCCAGCCCGAAGACCCCGAAAAACAAGAGTTTATTTATGAAATGAGATCGTTTTAGGTGTCTTAGAGAATTGTTTTGTGTTGAATTACAATGAAAAACGGACGAAAAGACTTGTAAGTGTTATAAAATTGTCAAAATTTGACACAAACAAAAGGATTCAAATATCCTTCCACAAATTATAAATCGCTCCGAGTGTAAACAGTTGTGGATAAATTAAACTGAAACTTTTGATGATCTGCCATTAATGCTTACATAAAAAAAACATATCCCTCTTGAAATCTACATTATTGGACCATTGTTTTGTTGGGCAATAAAGGTTCATAAAGAACAAGATAGAATCGGGCTACTAAAAAATTAGGGTACAATAGTTTACATTTCTATTACACCAATGTGGCTTGATCTCAATTTGGATTGGATTCATAACCGGATATTAAAAACGGCATTGATTTTAAATACTGTTGTGTGCAGAGCAAGATATCATTACTGAACAGAATATCTAATATGACCGCATTTATTCCAATGAACTTGCATTTAGGGATATCACAGATACATTCTGCCATGTGCATTTTTACTTACATCTTAAAATTGACAATTATGGTCGGTTTAGAACTAAACTCGACAACCAAAGTATTTTTAATTTCAATTTTTTTCAAGTTTTCTATTGTGAAACTTTCCATATCTTTGGAGAAACATTCCGGGAGTATATATATGTCTCAGTTTATACAATTTTCCAGGCCTGGCGTTTCATATTATGATTCTCTTGATATTAGTTTACTCCTTACAAGGAAACTTTTAAATCAAGGGTTACAAATAAAAATCTTAAGTTGTCTACCTGAAAGTTCCACCGCCGTCATCATGATTTCGTTGAACGTTGGACGTTTGGTTCTGTGTCACAGATTACAACAAATATATTCAACTTGTAGTAACCACAATCCGTCCTCTCTTACTTTATTGTAATATTACCAGATATTACTCAATACCATATTTTACTAGCAATGAGTAACACGACTGTTGCAATTTGTGGAATAGGAACGGTTTACCCTTCCAAAGCAACCATGGTCACTCTTGAATTTTGGTGGGACTCGTGTTACATCTTCAGCTTTTGTGTTGTCTTTTGTAATTGTTGTTTGTCTTTTAGTCATACTGATTTTGGCCATAGTGTTGTCTTGATTTTTGTTTTGTATTTTTTTGTATATGTTTTTTTGGGGGGTTGGGGGTTTGGAAAAGGAGGGGGGGGGGGTGATTGTGTTATTTGATTACAACGACGGGTGTCACATGTGGAATAAAATATGCTTACTATTCCTGAACACACAAGATCCCCGCCCCCCGGTTATTTGTGGGGTTGGTGTTGTTCAGCTTGTAGTTTTTTTATGTAGTGTGTTATAGACGTGTTTGTCTTTTCCTCGTTTTTTGTTTTTATGCTATGACTTTATTGGTCTCTTTTTCAATTATGAGTTTCGATTCTTCACTTAGTATCTTCCGCTTCTTTTTTTGGTATTCCCTCATTTTTGTCATGTTTTATGGGAGCTTGTCCTGTGCTATTACAAGTGATGGTCATAATCCTTTTACAATACTGCTTCCAGCTTGATTGTTATTTGTCTTTAGGATTGTTTAACACCCACTTATTATCTGTATTTTACCTTTGATTTACTCTGCTTCTTATCATTATATAGAATCTATACAATGTGTAAAGAGATTCACTAGAAACATTATATTCGTGGATTTTTTTGTCTCTTCGTGACACGGTTTGCTTTTTATTGTCTTTAGAGATTATAAAACTATGGTATATGTATCTAAGTTTTAATTGTTGCAAACTTTAATTGATTTACAATCAATTTCCTTTCTTATTTTACCTCATAATAGATGTAGTCATTGTTTATTTGAAATCGATATTTCCATAATAAATAATAAATATATTTCGTTTATGTTGAACATACTCCACTGAAATCGTCACCGAGATGTAACAGTTATTTTGAAATAGCGGTTAATGTGTTATTTTCATATTTTAATAAAGTTGGTTCAATTAGTATTTGGATTATCCTATTGCACTAACGTTCAAAACTAAAACTTTTAAAGCCAAACACGCATGAATACTTGAATACTTGAAGAGCAATATGACCAAAAGGGATCTAAAACAACTCGTAAATAGTTTATATATTTTGATAACGAACTGACATTGAGAATAAGAGCTGTGGAATTGTGAATGGGACGAAACTTGTTCGGTTCTTATACATTCTTGGCTTTCAAATATTCGGCTTTGAGCGTTCCTAATTAAGGTGAATCCAGAAAAATGACGATTGTGATTAATACAGTGTTGTTTTAATTGTTTTGGTTATACAAACACAGTAATGTTGTAATATAAAGGCAAAACCCCAAGCAAAACTTGCTTCCAATGACACAAATCATTATATTAAAAACGAGCACGCAACAATAACTAAATTAATAACTAGTGTGCACTTCTGTGTTTCTGAACGTTAACCATGGTATGTTACACATGTGCTACATATGTGGAACCCATAGTTTACCTTTGATAAAAGTCAAGACAAAAAAAAAAAAAACAACGAAGAAAAAATGACATTTTATTGAAAAGTTCTGGATTCACTGCAAACGCAAAGTCTGAACATTACACAATTTACACGAAATGTTTGTATTAAATTCAAAAAATAATTTTTTTTCTGAAACTTACATTTTCAAGATGCTTGATTTCTTAATTGATAACATATTTGTTATGTTTGGGGGACGTGTTTTTAAACAAACAATCAGCAGTCCCATGGGAACCAACTGTGCTCCTCCTATTGCCGACTTGTTCCGCTTTTCATGTGAGGCTGACTTTATACAGGAACTTATGAAGAAGAAAGAGAAGAAGTTTGCAGTATCCCTAAACTTCGCTATCCACTATATAGATGACGTTCTCTCACGAAATGATTTAAAATTTGATGACAATGTTGAACTCATCTATCACATCAAACTTGAGATAAAGGAAACAACAGATACATTAAGTCTGCCTCATATCTTGACCTAAAATTGACAATGAGGGTTGGTTGAAAACAAAACTTTACGACAAAGAGATGATTTCAGCTTCCCAACTGTGAACTTTCCATTTCTTTGGAGCAACATTCCAGCAGCACCTGCATACGGAGTATATATCTCCAAGTTGGAACGATATTCCAGGGCTTATATTCCCTATCATGATTTCTGTTGCTGCTCACAAGGAAGCTATTAAACCAAGAGTTCCAAGTGGTGAAATTGAAATCATCTCTTCTTAAACGCCATCACGAGTTGGTTGACCGTTATGGAATATGACGATGGATATGTTTCAATTGCCGTAACTACAATCCGGTACCCTTTTCCTCGTATGGGACCTACAGAATTAGACTTATCACCGGGTTTGTACTTACATGCGCAACGCGACTGCTGTCACATGTGAAGCAGAATCTGCCTCCCTTACGGAACACCTGAGGTCACCCCAGTTTTGGCGAGGTTCGTGTTGCTATGTCTTCTATGTTGTGTTTTGTGCACTGTTGTTTGTCTGTTTGTCTGTTTGTCTTTTTCTGTTTTAGCCATTGCGTTGTCAGTTTATTTTCGACTTACATGTTTGAATGTCCCTTTGGTATCTTTGGCCTCTCTTTTATCATGTTCTGACGTTTTTGTTTTAGTTTGCGTCCTTTCGAAATAACGGTTTAGAATATATTCATTTACTAGTAAAATGATCCTTTTGATCAATAAACCGCCTTATAATACGTTTTGCCAAAAAACATTTGTATTTGTTAATGCATTATAGGTCTATGAACCATTAATATTAGAGCTGGAAATAAAAAAGTTATAGTGAACAGAAAATGTTGTAGAATAGAATAGCATGACATAGCTCTGAACAACAAAATCTGTTTTAAAATTTTGAACTTACTCTTCACAAGGTTTTTTCTGCTTATTGTTGCTGAAATTCGCTGAACGTCCTATGGCGAATATTTCATGCATACTCAGAACGAAAACATATTGACAATATATTGATTAAGTGGACATTGCAGAGAGGGTAGACATGGATGAAAAGCTCAAAATTGTGACTGACACTAAAATGTCAGGGTATGTTGGATAGAGGATGAAATTTTAAGCAATAAGATTAGGCATCGTCAGATCCTTCAAAGACTTAACAAGGTGTTATACTTACAGGGTTTATGGAACTCCTGTTTCATTGAGCTTCCATTCCTGATAATATTTTTCCCATATCAAAAGATATTGTTAAACACAGTGGCCTCCCTTTGATTATCAGAATAGCTCCATGATGACCTTATGTTTAATCAAAGGATTCGACCTTCAGATATTATCAGGTACACAAAGTCTTTGCGGCAGTATTATATACATTTTGGTTCTTTCGTAACAAAAGCGATTGAATATTGTTCTAAGTTCTAATTTGAATAACAAAAAGAACATACTTCTATTACGGTGGTGCTAAACAAACCTTGATTACCTACGAGGGTCCAGAATGGTCGACAAGTGAAACATTAGACGACTTCATAAATTATAAAAATTTAGAACACATGCGACCCTTTGCTCTGTAGCCTGTACTTAGATATTTTCAAGATGACAGGATGAGCAAGATAAATTGAATCAAGTCATGCGAACAGACAATACATAACTGTGTTATGTAAAATGAATTATTTTATTCAAAAGGATTATTAAGTAGAACCAGAAAAAACACACTATCAAGATGTCAGTCGAATTGTTATAATATATATATATGTGTGTGTGGTCAGTAATTTTAACTGTCAAACAAATCATGCAGCATGGCACGTAACCATACAAGGAAGTAATTAGGAATATATCAGACACGACCTAATTTATATTGACAACTATGTTGGAATCTTTTCTTTGTCAATTAATTTTTGCATTTTGTTGTCGTACAATAACACTGTATCATATACCACATTAAATGTAACATGGAAAGATAGATATTCTTCACATTCAAACATTACCAAATGTGCTTTCCATTTTCTACATAAGGAAATGCCTGTACCAAATCAGGAATATGACAGTTGTTTTCTATTCGTTTGACGTTTTTGAGCTTTTGATTTTGCCATTTGGTAAAGGACCTTCTATTTGAATTTTCCTTGGAGTTCTGTATTTTTTTTTTTTTTTTTTTTTTTTACTTTTTATTAAGAAAGCATGGCAGTTTAAAAAAAAAATTTTATACTCATTATTGGGACTAAACTTTTTTTCCTTGTACAATGTAGAATGTAGAAAGCAAGAACTGATTATAACCTTTGACCTTGCTTCCCCTTCAGATATTACATATCAGATTTTAACGTTATTTTACAGCGAAGTGTACCGTTAAGATTCGCATTTTTTTCTTTTTTAAATATATATAATATTCAGACAAAAACTCTTAACTGGCGTCAAAATAAATGTCCATCAAATAAAAAACTGCTCATATCGGATAGTTGTCTACTTACTCAGGAGCAAAATGCTTTCTGCCATTTATCTGTCTAATTTAAACAAATGGTGAAATAATATTTGATTTATGAATGCTCTTATATATTGTATAAAAAAGGGACGAAAGATACCAGAGGGACAGTCAAACTTATAGATCGAAAACAAACTGACAACGCCATGGCCAAAAGTAATAAGGACAAACAGACAAATAATAGTACAGATGACACAACATAGAAAACTAAAGACAAAGCAACGTGAACCCCACCAAAAACTGGGGACGATCTCAGGTGCTCTGGAAGGGTGGCACCCGTCGTGTTGCTTATGTTATTACAAATCCGACAAACAGTCCAATTCGGTAGGTGACATTCGTGAAAAGGGAAGTGTATTGTAGTTACGACATAAGGAACATATCCGATATCATCTGTGAAACTGTTATTCCATAACGGTCAATTAACTCGTGATGGCGTCCGTAAAATTTACGAAGGGATGATTTCAACTTCACCATTAAATGTGTGATATGGAGAAACTACATTACTCTGTTTGACTTGTGTCTTAATTAAGTTATATTTATGCAAATAAAATATGTTTTAAATTAATAGCATTTTGTCTGTTTTGTTCTTCCCATACAACCACTACATATAATACCAATATATCTTAACGTGGGTTTTTTCTTGGTTGCATTTAACTACTTATATGTGTTTTAAAGTATGGACTAAAACAGTCATTGGGAATAGTTTTTTAACAAACCACTAAATAGACATTCTAACAAAACACATGTTTCGATACTATTGAGCAACAATGAAATTTCTAAATAATTAACAACACATTCGAAAGATAAGTATACCTTTTGTTATTTAACTTATCGAGACAGAGAGTTGAGTCTTGACATAACTAAGAAAACCCCATTACATGTCACCATACTGTTCCCTGCTTAATTGTTGCTCGTCTTTACGCCTTTTTTCATACACTCATTATTTTGATTTAACCCTGGTATACTCTGCTTCTTATAATCATATGGAATTTATACAATTTGTAAACAGCTTCCCTAGAAACATTTTCATCGGGTGTTGCCTTGTCTCTTCCTGACACAGTTTGCTTTATATTGTTTTTAGTGATTATGAAAATATGGTATATATATCTAAGTTTTAATTATTGCAAACTTTAATTGAATAGCAATCAATATCATTTCTTATTTCTACCTTATCATAGATAAAATTTCCGGTGATATTGTTTATTTCAAATGAAATTCCGATAGTAAGTTTATTCGTTATATATTCGTTACAGATAGACTTCAGTATAAGTTTGTTACGACGACTACTTCATAGGGTTGAAACTTTTAAAGCCAAACACATATAAATACTTGAATAATTGAAGAGCAATATGACCAAAAGGGATCTTAAACAACTCATAAATAACTTATGTATTTTGATAACGGACTGACATTGAGAACATTGAGTTGTGGAATAGTTAATAGTACGAAATGTCAGTTTATAAGGTAAACATTTTTATATTTTTCATATAGCACTTCAACTGTTTCGGTTCTTATACATCCTTGGCTTTCAAATATTCGGCTTTGAGCGTTCCTGATGATGGTTAATCTAGAAAAAAACACTTCGGTTTTATGAAACAATTGAGTGCTGTTTTATTTTTTTTTTTTTTTGGTTATGCAAAAACGGTATTACTGTGAAATAAAGGGGTAAACCCTTGCAAAAATGGCTTTCAATTACTAAAATCTTGATAACATGCACGCACGCAACAATAACTGATAAAATCGTCATAAATACCAGGATTGAAATTTTGTACGCCAGAAGCGCGTTTCTTCTACAAAAGACTCGTTTGTGACGCTCGAATCAAAAAAAGTTAAAAACACCAAGGTCCGTTTTAAAATGTCCAACTTACTCTTTATACAGTTTGTCTGATTATTGGTGATTTATAGAACTTCCAATGGCGAATATTTCATATATACTCAGAAAGAGAATACGTAATCAGAATATTAAGTAAGTGGACATTGCAAAAAGGGTAGTCATGGACGAAAGGTTAAAAAAAGGTGATGTATTTTAGATCAGTAGTTTGTCGGTTTAAGTGTTATTGTAGAGTTTGTGGCAGTATTTAATGTTCATATTCATTTTGTTTGGTTTTTTTTTTCGTAACAAATTCGATGAAATACTGTTCAAAGTTCTTATTTGAATAGAAAATATGACATACTTCTACTACGATGAAGCTAAACATACCTTGACTACCTCCGAAGGTCCAGCAAGGTAGAAAAGTCAAACATCAGACGAATAAAACAAATTGTAATAATTTAGAATAAAGGCGACTCTATGAACTGTAGTCTGTGAACTGTAGGTATTTCAAAGATAGCGTGATGAGCAAAAATGAATTGAATAAAGGCAGGCGAACAGACAATACATAACAGTATTATGTTACATAACTATTTTTTTTCAAATGGATTATTAAGTTATAACATGTCAATCGAATTATTTTATATATTTATATATCTTGTCCGTAATTCTAACTGTCACACATCTAAGGCAGCATGGCACGTAACCATACAAGGAAGTAATTAGGAATATATCAGACACGACCTGATTTATATTGATATTTCTCTAATTCTTTGACAATTTATACCTTTCTGCACTCATTGTATAAAAAAATTTAATCAACGTGTGGTTGCCGGTGATCTCAGAAGATGATTGGATGAATTTAAGGGTCATAACCTTAATCAGCTCAAAATATGCTAACAGGTGTTAATGAAATTGACAACTTTGTGAAATGTGGAAGGCACTCGAAGGGGTTTTTGGTTTAACAAAAAATGAAAATGTATTTTTTAATCATTAGAGAAACAGATTCTTACATAGTTACTCGTGAATTATCGGATTTATCCAATCTCGATAGTTAAATTATAAATTTTAAAGTCCTCGCCAAGGCTCAGACTTTAAAATTGATAATTTAACTATCGAGATTGGATAAATCCGATAATCCACTGGTATCAATGTAAGAATCTATATATATATCTATGTTGGAATCCTTTCTTTATCAACTAAAATCAAAATTTGTCTTTTGTTTTCGTACAGAAACATTGTATCATACAGCACATTAAATTTCACATGGAAAGATATTTTTCAAAAACAGATATTACCAGATGTGCTTTTTTAAGAAAGCAACACAGTTAAAAATAATTCCTATTCATCACTACGTTTAGAATATTTGAGTTAATTCCTTATGCACACTACACTGTTTCTCTTGCACAATGTAGAAATTAGAAAGCAAGACGTGAACTTATAATAGATGATATCCTTTGACTTTGCTTTCCTATCAGATATTAAAAGACAGGCCTAATGTTTTGTCGCTGCAATGTGTAACGTTAAGATTCGCGTCTTGTTTTTTTGTTTTGAAATGTACATAATATTCAGACAAACGATGATGTAGATTTTAGAAAATCTTAACTGTCTCCAAAATAACTGTCCATTAGATATAAAAAGTTTAGCATCGTGTAGTTTTCTACTTACTCAGCATCAAAATGAAAATTCCTTTAAAAATGTTTTTAAGTTTATTAGAGGGTCAGAAAGATTCCTTATTATTTGAAAAGCAAAACATGATAACACACACATATAGTCATTTAAGTTTCCTTTTTTTTCTTTTCTTGTTTTTTTCCGCTTTTTATCTACCCGATTTTACAAATGTTTTTAATGCATGCGTGATCTTATATATTGTATTATCAAATATATTAAATGAAAAACACTTTATGAGTCTGTATCATGACTTGTTTCTTAATCAATTTTAAATATTTATTCTAATACAATATGTTTAGACTAGATCGGACTTAAATAGCATTTTTATGCTTTGTACTTCCCGTACAATCACTACACATAATTTTTATATGCTTAAATAAAGTGGTTTTTTTTTCTTGATCGCATTTAACTAAGTGTATCTGTTTTAAAGCATGAATAAAAATAGTCAATGATGATACATTGATTACATACCGCTAAAAAGTCATTCCAACAAAACGCAAGTTTCAATAATACTGAGCACATCTTAAGTTGTTAAATGATTAACAAAGAATTCGAAAGATAAGTGGAACGTTTGTTACTTAACCTATCGACCCAGGGGTTGAGTCTTGATAGAACTAATGAAATCCCATTACATATGTCATTGTGTCTGCCCTAAGTGCTAAGGTATCTTTTATGTTTTCGTCGCTGTCTTCTCGTCATTGTTGACTACTACGAATTGTGTGAAGGTATGATCGATTGAAAATTTTTTATATTATATCTAGATTAACGGCGATTTGTACCATAATATACAATGCTGTTGTCCGTATATTTTATTTGGTGTTGTATGGTTGCTCAGTTATTTACAGACCTCATTTCGCTTTTTTTCACAGCAATAATTGTAAAAAATATAATACTACTAATAATAATAAGACACATGTATATTCCTTTGAAATAACAACTAAATAATAAAATGAAAAGTTCAAAAGGCATTTAACTCTGATACTGTGTACTTCATTGATAATTTAATAGTAAAATATGAAATGTAATAGTTCGGCAATTAATTCGTATACTATGTATTTCATTGATCATTTTAAGGTAATATCAAATGTAATAGTTCGGCATTTAATCCTGATACTATGTACCTCATGGAGAATGAAGAACGTTTTTTCAGCCGAGCATCTAGACATTTTGATTTTTGTTTTACTCTGAAGCATTGTTCTAAACCACCAGAAATTACGAAGGCAGCACCAGTGCAGCATGTAGCATCAGCGGCAAAAAAATTAGCAGGAATTTCAAACTTTTTCTGTTGCCCATCACCTAAAATATTTTAAAGCATTATTTTACATAATACTATTATCTAAATCAAACAGGTCTGCTAAATTAATATCATATTGATTACTTCATATCAAATCACGAAAGGAAATATTTTCATAAATCTTTATTTATTACATTTTCGATGTTTTTTTGTTTTTGTCTCGCCTACGACGAAAGTCTCTGAAAGCGAGACACAGGAATTGCTTTTCCGGCGACGGCTGCGATGACGGCGTCAACAATTGTTAAGTTTTCTGCTTAAATTAGTTTGATAAGAATTACTTGCGATAGATCATTGATATTTTGTATGAAGATGCATTACTATCAGTACATATCAGTTTGACGACAATTTTGAGGCCCTGACACCTAGGCCATGGTCCAGTGACTTTGAATTAATTTTCAATTTTAAATGGTCAGATTGTCTTTTTCTGAATTTTATGCCGACAGGCGAAACACATCTCTGTGTCAACAGTTTATTTGATACAATTTCCTACAGAATAGACTTTAAGTATTGAACATAAAGTTTAACAATTATCACTGTTCGACAATTATTTGGTATGATTTCGCCGAGAAGTCGCTTGTCAAACAACATGCAATAGGCATGATAACACTTAAGTGAGAATCTATGCGAAAAGTCAACAAAATAAGTTTCAAAACTTTGTCTCCTAATATCTTAAATGTATCTGTCAAAGAAGAAGGTTCACGATTGGTTAGAATTTGGCCTACTATTTTTATGTTTTTTTTTATTATGGCAAAAATATTACAAATATCACATAGCAGTAGTATTACTATTAATATTAAAAAATATTTTTTTTGCTACATCACATTATACATCACGAAGTAAAGAACCAATTATTATGCATTATTTATGATGTTTTTTTTTTTATTCAACAACAATATTGCAAATGCTGTTAACAGATTTCTTCACTGGTACAGCTATTTCAGAGGAGATCCCTGTATATTAGTACCTTAAGACTAGGGTATCTTCAGGTATATATTTATAATTTTGTTAGTATATATATTATATGTCTTTAATACATTGTTTATCATTAATACATTATTTATCTTTAATACTGTAACATTATTTCTCTATTATTTTACTATTGTAACTCTGAATATGAACTTTATATATATAGTTAAAAAAAAAAAAAAAAAAAAACAGTTTTCTTTAATATGCCATCAATTGTTACTATCTGATAGATGTTGAGAATAAACAGAATAACGGGTTATCTTAGCGTGTTTGGAATTTGGTTTGTGGTTTACTATATTTCTCTGTTGTCCGGTATAACGGTTTTTCAATTGTTGTTTTTTGTGTGGATTAATTGCTTTCACCACGTGTTTGCCAAAAATAAATGTATTAGCCACGGAAGGTATGTATTCAAAAAAAATTTGGTCTCATATAATAAGCATAATTTGTATATCTTCCGTATAATCTAAAATTACAGTATAAAAATTTGTGGAAGAAATAAGAGGTACTTTCACTTTCAAAACTCATTGAAATTGTAAAATGAAATGATCATCTATCAAAACGTTCTGTAAAATACATATATAATAACAATATTGACAATAATATAACAATGTTGTCAAATATAGGAATATATCTTTTCTAGTATCCCTTTTCCTTCAATTTTAATATATTTTTTTTGTAATAATAATCCTTTTTAGCTCACCTGGCCCAAAGGGCCAAGTGAGCTTTTCTCATCACTTGGCGTCCGTCGTCGTCCGTCGTCCGTTAACTTTACAAAATCTTCTCCTCTGAAACTACTTGGCCAAATTTAACCAAACTTGGCCACAATCATCATTGGGGTATCTAGTTTAAAATTGTGTCCGGTGACCCGGCCAACCAACCAAGATGGCCGCCATGGCTAAAAATAGAACATAGGGGTAAAATGTAGATTTTGGCTTATATCTCTGAAACCAAAGCATTTAGAGCAAATCTGACATGGGATAAAATTGTTGATCAAGTCAAGATATATCTGTCCTGAAATTTTCAGATGAATCGGACAATGGATTGTTGGGTTGCTGCCCCTAAATTAGTAATTTTAAGGATTTTTTTTTCGTTTTCGGTTATTATCTTGAAAATTATTATAGATAGAGATAAACTGTAAACAGCAATAATGTTCAGCAAAGTAAGATCTACAAATAAGTCAACATGATCAAAATGGTCAGTTGACCCCTTAAGGAGTTATTGCCCTTTAAAGTAATTTTTACCAATTTTTGTAAATATTTGTAATCTTTACAAAATCTTCTCCTCTGAAACTACTGGACCAAATTCAACCAAACTTAGCCACAATCATTATTAGGGTATTTAGTTTAAAAAATGTGTGCGGTGACCCAGCCAACCAACCAAGATGGCTGCCATGGCTAAAAATAGAACATAGGGTAAAATGTAGATTTTGGCTTGTAACTCTGAAACCAAAGCATTTAAAGCAAATTTAACAGGATTAACTTGTTTATCAAGTAAATATCTATCTGCCCTCAAATTTTCAGATGAATTGGACAACTGGTTGTTGGGTTGCTGCCCTGAATTGGTAATTTTAAGGAAATTTTGCCGTTTTGGTTATTATCTTGAAAATTATTACAGATAGAGATAAACTGTAAACAGCAATAATGTTCAGCAAAGTAAGATCTTTAAATAAGTCAACTGATCAAAATGGTCAGTTGACCCTTAAGGAGTTATTGCCCTTTAAAGTAATTTTTACCAATTTTTGTAAATTTTGTAATCTTTAACAAAAATCTTCTCCTCTGAAACTACTGGACCAAATTCAACCAAACTTAGCCACAATCATTATTAGGGTATTTAGTTTAAAAAATGTGTGCGGTGACCCAGCCAACCAACCAAGATGGCTGCCATGGCTAAAAATAGAACATAGGGGTAAAATGTAGATTTTGGCTTGTAACTCTGAAACCAAAGCATTTAAAGTAAATGATGCTTGAATTCCTACACTAATTTATACAGACTTCATCCCCTTTCACAGGTAATGCCTGCCTCATATTATATTTAAAACTTTAATAGAATATCAGAAATTTTGAGAGAAAATTAATCAACCATGCAAGATCTAAAACTTAATTAATATTGTTCAAATTATCAATTAACTATTAAAAAAGAAAATATTTCAAACCTTACTATTTTCTTCACAAGAATGAAGACCATATTTTCAGTGTCATGAGTATCAGTCATCATATTTGTTGTACTTTGTTGTTTAAAAGTTGAATACAAAAAGATCAACAAAGCAATTCAAAACCACTTGAATTTTGCAACAACAAATGAGAGTTTTAACGACCTCAGCTGGCTATACAACCCTTGCACAATCAACTGAAGTTTGCAGAAATCATTAATAGGAAAGATTGCCCTTAAATGATAATTTTTATTACCTTTTTTTTTTTTTTGGGGGTTGCGCAACAACAAAACTTCACAACAAATTTCTCATCACTTCGCATTTCTCGTTAGATAAATTTTACAAAAATTCTCCCCTGAAACTACTGTCAAATTAAACCAAACTTGGTTTAAATCACCACTAGGATATCCAGGGACCACTGTGTATGATGACCCTGCCTGCCAACATGGCATACATGGCTGAAATAAAACGCACTTTTTAGTCTTATATCTCTGAAACTAAACGACAGTACAACAGTTGCATTTATCATGCATCAATTGTAAATAAAAATATCAGGTGAGCGACACAGGGTCCTTGGAGCCTCTAGTTTAAATTCTGACTTAAAAACATTATATAGATTGATATTTTTTGTCCTATATTTTGACAAATAGTGTATTTTGTGTATAGTGAACACAATAACTGTAAGTAAAAAGTTTATTTTATAATAATGTTCATCATTAATTTTATATCCCCAGATGAATTTTTTTTTCAGTGAAAATGTGTCTACCAATCTTAGCTATTTCAAACTACTTATATATTTCCCCCCAAAACTCATCTTAAAAGTGGCACGTTACAAAAAAATGTTCATAGTCTTCTGTAATCATTTATGATGTAACGTCAGTTTTGGACCAATATTTCATAAATTATAACAGTTGTAGCAGAATTAACTTTGGCTGCAACTCCTGATCCATAATTGTTTTGTCACGTCAAGGATTCAATACAAACATTGGCAACTTTTAGTTAAAAAACATTTTGGATCATAGTTTACGTCCAAGGTTTTTTTTTAAGCGTTCATGTCCAAATAATGCACAACAATCAATGTGTTTTGACAATATATCCAAAATTTGCTGACTTTTAAGTCTATACTGTACTCTTTTTCGGTTTTCCCAGCATTCATATTCATTTAAAAACAAAGTTATGACCTTTCTGATATTCTATGATAAAGTTGAAATCAAAGCCATATTTGACCAAAAGTGAGCCTTGTCCTTTCTTAATCTCAGAATTACGTCATAATATAAAATTCAGGAGAAAGCAAGAATATTTGACGTTATAATTGAATTTTGATCATTTAAGAACTGAGATTTAACGAACCACTTGTTGAGTTAAAACAAATATCCAACCGATCAGGAAAAGTATAAATCGAGTAAAAATTAGAAAATGAATAACATTAACATCTTTAAAGGAGAAAGGTATTAACCGACCGTGTAAGACTCTCGTGGGTAGGCAAGGTCGTTAACTCCTCCCATCCAAACCCCACCCTCCCCCCGTCGTCGTCGTATTGACATCTTAATTATTGTTTCTTGTTTATTAAAAAAAAAAAAAAAAAAAAGGGTGGTACATGCATATAAATGCAATGAACTAAGGGTTCTTATAAAAGAACAAATAATCACAATAATTAGAATATCTTGCTGAAAATATTTTAAAAAGTTGAACTTTGAGTTTAAATATTTCTTTGATATCTTTTGTCATCAATATACCTTTATGTAAAATCGAATAAACAAGCTTCTTTCGTCTTCTTTTACAAAAAAAAAAAAAAAAAAAAGACGAAGGATACCAAAGGGACATTCAAACTCATAAGTCGAAAATAAACTGACAACACCATGGCTAAAAAAAGAAAAAAACCAAACAGACAGACAGACAGACAGACAAACAAACAATCGTACACAAAACATATGTGTCTAAAGAAACTCAGAATCATATGAAAATAAGAAAATGTCAACAAGGAGAAGCGCACAGTTGGTTCCCATATGAATGCCGACAACCTGCTGGAAAATTTAATTCCAATTATAACAAATAAGTGTGTTTTCATTCCTTTATTCCCCCTGTTAAAATGAACATGAGCTTCATGTAAAAATATACAACAAATTTCAAAAATAATTTTACAATATTGATTGTGCATGTTATCATTAAGCAACAACAATATCTTATGAAACAAATTCAGTTAACGATATTATCCGTTCTTTTAAATAGGTTAACACGATTGATTTATGAATTTCATGAGATTGTTTTAACTTTGGTGATAATTTTGTTGTTTACGCTATCCATTTAATTTAATGCCAGTAAAGCAATAAATGAATTTTCAAACACTTCATTAATAAAGTCTTATTTGCAAGGAGAAAGTAGTTTTTAGGGCAATGGAATTTTCATTTTATGAAGGCGATGTTAATCGCACATCAGTCTCGATAATGGTTGTCAGAGTATTGTTTCAATAACCTGCAAAAATATGAGTTTTTAGAAAATAACAAACCATAAACTTTATAGATCAGATCGCCTGGAAATGACGATGCTTCACAGACAGAAAATAAAATATGTATTTACGGGATGAAGTCGTTTCAAACTAATAGAAGACACTACAAATAAATTAAGAATATATAATTTCTATATATAAAAAGGACAATCACTGACGAAGCAATTTATAAAGTCAAAATATTTGTCTTTCTTTACGATAAGATTTCATCTTTTCGTATACATCTCTTAATAGTTTCTTTGAACTTATTTTTACACTTGCATGTTTATCTATAAAGAAAAATGCTCGTAATTACGAAGCAAACTATAAAGGAATGAAATTAAAACAATGAAACAATTTCTCCTGTAAAATGAAATAAAATGCCTGCTGTGAACACAACCAATTTCTCCTGAAACATGAAATCAAATGCCTGCTGTGAACACAAACAATTCCTCCTGTAACATGAAGTCAAATGCCTGCTGTGAACACAAACAATTTCTCCTGTAATATGAAATCAAATGCCTGCTGTAAACACACAATTTCTACTGTAACATGAAATCAAATGCCTGCTGTGAACACAAACAATTCCTCCTGTAATGCCTGCTGTGAACACAAACAATTTCTCCTGTAATATGAAATCAAATGCCTGCTGTAAACACACAATTTTACTGTAACATGAAATCAAATACCTGCTGTGAACACAAACAATTTCTCCTGTAACATGAAATCAAATGCCTGCTCAAAACACAACCAATTTCTCCTGTAACTTGAAATCAAATGCCTGCTGTGAACACAACCAATTTCTCCTGTAACATGAAATCAAATGCCTGCTGAGAACACAACCAATTTCTCCTGTAAAATGAAATCAAATGCCTGCTGTGAACACAAACAATTTCTCCTGTAACATGAAATCAAATGCCTGCTGTGAACACAAACATTTTCTCCTGTAACATGAAATCAAATGCCTGCTGTGAACACACGATTTCTCCTGTAACATGAAATCAAATGCCTGCTGTGAACACACAATTTCTCCTGTAACATGAAATCAAATGCCTGCTGTGAACACACAATTTCTCCTGTAACATGAAATCAAATGCCTGCTGTGAACACAAACAATTAATCATCCTGTTTGAAATTAACATAAGCTTCATGTAAACGTAACAACAAATTTAAAAAAATAAGTTTACCAAGTTGAATGTGCATGTTATTATTAAGCACCAACAATATCGTCTTGATTAAGTTTATTTTACATTATTATCTTTTCTTTTAAAATAGGTTAACAGGATTGATTCTATAAATTTCATGAGATTTTTTTTGTACTTTTGGGAATTTTGTTGTTTACGCTACCATTTAATTTGATGCCAGTAAAGCAATAAATGAGTTTTCAATCGTCTTGTTTGTCCCTCGTGATAAATACGCTTAATAAGTCTTCGATTTATTCGCCTTTCTTGTTTTGGTTTGGCTGTTTAGTAAAAACTTAAAAGAGAAAGAGAGAGAAGAAATCAATGTTGTAATCAAAGTCCAATAAAAACAAACAACACAATGGCTAAAGAGAAAAACAGACAACACAATGGCTAAAAAGAAAAACAGACAACACAATGGCTAAAAAGAAAAACAGACAGCAAAATGGCTAAAAAGAAAACAACACGATGGCTAAAAAAGAAAAACAGACAACACAATGGCTAAAAAGAAAAACAGACAACACAATGGCTAAAAGGAAAAACAGACAACACAATGGCTAAAAGGAAAAACAGACAACACAATGGCTAAAAGGAAAACAGACAACACAATGGCTAAAAGGAAAACAGACAACACAATGGCTAAAAAGAAAAACAGACAACACAATGGCTAAAAAGAAAAACAGACAACACAATGGCTAAAAAGAAAAACGACGAAGAGACGAACAACAATAAAACAGTGTATACTGGTAGCCTATAAAAACGTAACACATCATATCCAAGTATACCGGGAGCCTATATAAACGCAACACATCATATCCAAGTGTATACCGGGAGCCTATATAAACGCATATCCAAGTATACCGGGAGCCTGTATAAACGCAACACATCATATCCAAGTGTATACTGGGAGCCTATATAAACGCAACACATCATATCCAAATGTATACCGAGAGCCTATATAAACGCAACACATCATATCCAAAGTCCCCGTTGGTTCCTTTTTAAATAACAATATTAACATGCCTTTTCAATGCATCCCTGAAACATTTTGCTACAAAAAAAAGTTATGTTACTCTAACAGTTTGGTATCGTATTGACTATTTTCAGTTCAGAAAGCGATTATTCAGATAGCGGTCAAAATTATCTCGCATGTTTCCTTCAAAATGTGATTACATTTTGCAAAATGCAAATTCTAATGCAATTTTATGTAACAATTTTTCATTGGCTAAAGTTACCGTCAAATCCACAGTTGACCAGTCGTAACTAAGGAGGGACCCGCCATTTTGAATTCATGGATCAACAAATGTTCGATTACTACAATATTATCGAAAATAAACAACACCTACCTCAAAATTTGCCGTTTTGATGTGATTTTATCCAAATTTGAATCGTAGAAGTAACGAAATAACCTTCAGTTTGTAAGTTTTCATTTGTATGACGTCATGTTTAGCCATGACGTCTTTGCCAAAATCATTCATGAAGTTTCGCGGAATTTTATTAAATTTCAAATTTATACATTTTTAAGCTCTAACGTATTATTTCTTTTGTAATGCATTAGAATCGGAATAACAGTACTGTAGTTGAAGAGTTGCCACCGTCAATTTGATTTGACGGTCGCAAAATCCGTTTTACTGTCTCGCTACGCGTCGCCAGTAAACTGCATTTGCGACCGTCAAATCGCCAATTGACGGTGGCAATCTTCAAAGTTACATAAGTAGCCTGCATTACTTTTGGTGACCTTTGCTATAATAGTTCATTATGGTGGAAGTTTGCCATCCCGAGTGTTATAATTATTTTGTTGTTGTTTAAAATCTGTAATTTGAAAAATCTGAAAACCGGAAAGCTCTGAAAATTGCCGAAACAGTACTGTATGCGTGATTTGAGTCTAGCATGCATATCCTAAGAAATCTACAAAATCTTTGAATGATTGGTCAACTTCCAAAGAATATCTGTCAGTTTGAATTTGTTTTTATTAGATGGAAAATACATACAGGAATTGTTTGTTATTGGCACTCAGTAAAGTTTATCCCATCAGTTTAGAATTATTCCAGTTTAGCCACAGAATTTTTCATTTGTTTATGACAAAACAAATCTTCATCGATGAATTTATAAAATAGTGTTACCACGAGTAATTTCATTTCACGCAAACTACAAAGAATAATTATAACTGCTTTGATTAGTTTTAATAGTTTGCTTGGTAACTGTCTCACTGGAAAATACATGATAGGTAAACAAAAACAATATACGTACATTATTGGAATGTATCAGATTTATTTGAACGAGCTTGCCAATGTAAGAAACAGGAAGAAAGCCGAGTCGCCGAATTTTTCTCTAGTTTTGATTAAAACGAGCACAAATTGATTAAAATATTTTACTATAGTTTTTCCTGTAATTTAATGTACAGGCTGATAGGATAATTGTTTAAGTCAAAGTCTCTTACTCTCTTAATAAAACATTGGCATTGCTTGGTCTCGGACTGCATATAGTCCGTCAAGATTTTCTTTTAATTCAGTATTTAGAAATTTAAACAGTTGTATGTATTTTGTGTTTATTTTCTCTTCTTATCCGAATATTGAAGTATTATATACACAAATAAATAACAATCTACGAGGTCCCGACTTGATGCTTTTTCAGTGGAAGAATCTGCAAAAACATTGTTTATGGTTTGAATTTGAAGTAACAATTATTTTCTTTTATGAAACGCTGTCGAATAAATTCAAATTATAGATTCCAAAGGAACCAATCACGTAATAGCTACGTTTGTAAATGTGGCTCATAAGTGTTTCTCGTTTCTCGTTTTTTATATATATTAGACCGTGGGTTTTCCCGTTTGAATGGTTTTACACTAGTAATTTTTGGGGCCCTTTATAGCTTGTTGTTCGGTGTGAGCCAAGGCTCCGTGTTGAAGACCGTACTTTTACTTATAATGGTTTACTTTTATAAATTTTGACTTGGATGGAGAGTTGTCTCATTGTCACTCATACCTCATCTTCTTATATCTATTTATATGTTCGACTCAAAACAAACAAACATTAGCGATCCGTATGATAACATTAACAATTATTTGGTCATGTTTTTTTCATAAAATACATGCATATATTACAGCAAAAGTTATCATCTACTTCCCATCTTGATATTCAATATTGATAAAATGTTAGTACAATGTGATATATGATAAATATAGGGATATGTGGTGTAATTGACAATGAGAAAATTATCCATCAGAGACAAAAGGACGGTGATGTAAACAACTATATGATACTGTTAGTACTTTGTATGGACCTCAAACAAATGGTGGTGATGTAACAGTAATACGATATTGTAAGACCTAAAAAAAAACATAAAATGCAGTAAGTTCAGTATAATTTTGATCACCTCTTCATAAATCAACCTTCAAAAATCTTGTTCTGACGGCTCTTCTTTATAAAAGTTGTTTTCTAAACGAAATTCGCTTTTTTCCGCCTTGTTTGATTCATTACTTCACATTTTGTAAGGTTCTTTTATCAGACTTGCTTGTACCACATGCTCAAACTTGGTTGCTCAAATTAGAAAGTCAAGCCGCTCTGGTAAACAAGAGAAAACTTTTTTTTATAAAAAACCCAACTTCGCTATGGTACCACAGGAAAATATTGTAGCATATGGGCTAACGTAAAGTTATAGGGTTATGCTCCCCTGTCATCTTGCCAGATCATTCCCCTGCATGAACACTGCGACAACTGTTTTATCAAAAATAGTACGAAAAACAATCATAAATATCAAAATGCATTAAAAGTGTCCTTCTTTGAAAACGTGTAAGAAAAATGAAATTCTAAATATAAAAAGTTTTAGCTTTTATAAATCATTAAACAGCCACTGACTATAGGATGCGATAAAAACGAGTACTGTCTGTTTCTAATCAGTATTAAGTATTAAAATAAAACAATCGTATAAAAGTTCCAACCTTCAAAGCACCCGGGAATTCGTGTAATTGCAATAACAGTTAAACTTATAAACTGGACACAACCACATACTGCAATACTGATATAATTTTTGACAAGTCGAAAGTTCGTCTTCTACAATAAATGATACTCCATTTTTTTCCGAACAAATCATTTTCTCTTGCTGAATCTGTTTTCCATGTTTTTTGGATCACCAATAATCATATACCTGAAAAAATTAAAAAAAAACAACAGCAGAAAAATAATCCAAAAAAGGCGAATGTCGGGTTGGTGGGAGGGTTTAATACACCTTATCACTTTGTCCGCCATTACTGGACATCACAAAGGTTCCCGTAAAATTTTGACGTCATAATAGAAAATATCTGACACCACAATAGAAAAGTGATTGTTGTATGACGTCAATAGTTCAAGAGGCGCAAATTCTCGGGTCAAGCGGAGCAGATTTCCAAATAGCTATAAGGTCTATTGAGCAAGCTTCCCGATCGAACGTTAGAAAATTCTAACAGTGACGTAGTGAAGTGACTTCACAAAGCTAAAACGTCACAAGCACATCACAGGCACGATCAAGGTTCAGAATACGGAGAGAAAAGGGGGGTCTCGAGAATAAATATCGAATTTAAACTTTTATTAAACCTGTATTATCAGTAAATCGACAAACATTATTAATGTGTTATTCTTATTTACTACTTACAAACAAGTTTTGTGTTGGAATAGTCGTTATTATTAACCCGAAGAATATATTTATTTATTCATGATCAGTTAAGCATCTTCTCTGGAAACCATTACTTAAACATTATATGCTATTGTAAGTATTTATCTCTCACAAATACAAAAAAAAAAATTTTATATGTTAGACATGTTTTTGAAGTAGTTCTTTGACAATGTACCTCCGGGTGCGTGATTTTATCGCTGCGTTGAAGACCGATTAGGCTGTTTTCTGCTCTTTGGTCGGGTTGTCGTCTCTTTAATCCAGTCCCCGTTTCCAGTCTGTACTTTAAATGAGGAACTATTAGCATGCTATACCAGCTGTTATTTTATGGTCAAGTGACGTTTGTCCTGAATATGACACTAAGAAGAGCCTTATCATGTACCACGTTTCCTTAGTTGTAAAATAACTTCGTAGTAGAATAACAAATTTATACGGTACATGACATTATCTCATGTAATCAAAATTACAATTCACTTCAAAGAATGGCAAAGTTTTAATAAGGCGATCTCGTATCTAGTAAAAACTATAATGCTATCAATTTTAGTCAGAATCCATTTGGCGGGCGTTTGCTTAGAAATTAAATGATAATGCGCTGCAGAATATAGAATGGAATTTTATTTAAGAACATTTGTTTCTGAGCTGAAGTTGATTACAACTAGATCAGTCAAATTAGAAGTTTTCAGGTCAAAAGATTAAATTGATTGGATTTATATTGTGTCATTATCAAGTTTAGTTTGTTTAAGTACGCTGAACTGTTATAAAAGGTGATATCCATGTTAGGTCATGTTCACAAGGCATGTTCAGGCAAAATAAAATTGAGAATGGAAATTGGGAATGTGTCAGAAAGACAACAACCCGACCAAAGAGCAGTAAACACAGTTTGAGCTTTATTTTGCACTGTTAAATTACCGAAATTTTTCATCTAAGACTTGCTGTCATTATTTTTCGGTGGCCATATTATGTTCACAAGGCGTGTAAAGGCGAAATACGATTGGCTGTCAAATTCCTGACTTGACAAAGACATTTCTGAATTAAAGTGATGGGTTGAACCAGGCTTTACGACGCTGAACATCCCGCTTGTATGATGGTCATGTTATTTCCTATTATGTATATTATAGTCAATATCCCAATTGAAACGTGGTTGTGTACTTTCAGAGCTAATCTGAAGAGTTTTATTTTATTTAAACATCATGAAAGCAGAACGGACGCCCATAAGCAATGGCAGCTTTAATGGCGTTTTCCACTTAGAGAGTGCAAAAATCTATCACGTGTATTTAATTAAACAGTTCAAACCTACCTGCGAATTCATCAATCCCACCCATCCAAATGATGAGGGTCTGGATTGGGGAGGGGGGGGGGAAAGGAAAGCAACACTCAACATTCCTCCTTTTACCAAAAAATGTGCTCAAGGAAAAGGCAGATGTCCTTGGGTTCGAGATATTACAAAAAAAAAAAAAAAAAAAAAAAAATGCTAAGTAGAGAATTCATGTGGAACGGGCAATTGGACGCTTAAAGAATTTCAAGATTTTATCAAACACTTTACTATTGAGTCTTAAACCATCGTCTAATCAGATAACAAAAGTTTGCAGTGGTCTGTGCAACCTTCAATCGTCTCTGGTAAAAGAATAAACATACATTTGCAGTTCACTTTTTTTTTTATTAAAGTAACTTCTTTTATTGTACAACATATACATGTATATTATCCTCATTCTTTGAAATATGATTTATCAAGTGCATGTGTTTACTTGTAAAAAATCATTTAATTTTCTAGCTTTTAGCACTAAAAACTCATTTTCAGCTACAAAGTACCTCTTTTAAAACATTTCAAATGGCTTTATTTCAGTTTAACTTTATTTTCTTAAAGTCAGATACAGTTAGGCAATTTTATTTTATCTTTCTAGCTTTCCATGTTTCAAATTGAACAAAATATGTAAGAAATCAATTTAGTTGTACTTAAATGCAACTGTTCTTATTTCTGAATTGTTCATATGAATTGATATTTGTCTTCCTTTTTTCAACAAACCATCTAGATAAAGTCTATCTATAAAGTTTTTTTTTTAAATTATCATTAACCTTTTCAAGTGAATTTAATTATACCTTTACAAAATGTCTTGCTTATATTATGATATACCGTCTATAATATAAGTTTAATGTTCTTCCTCATTTTTATCAATTAACCAAAAAAAATGGTCTGAACTTTCTTTTGCAGACATCATTTTCAATTTAGGCACATATACAGTCTTGCCTGTGTTTAAAGTTTCTAAAAGTTGAATGAAGTCAAAATTTGATGGATTGTTTTTTTACATTGACAGCAGCAGTTTTTACATTGACAGCAGCAGTTTTTACATTGACAGCAGCAGTTTTTACATTGATAGCAGCAGTTTTTACATTGACAGCAGCAGTTTTTACATTGATAGGAGCAGTTTTTACATTGACAGGAACAGTTTTTACATTGACAGCAGCAGTTTTTACAGTGACAGCAGCAGTTTTTACATTGACAGCAGCAGTTGCTGGCAACATTTTATAATGTTCACAACATGAATAATCAATGGTACTTCAGTCAGATTTAATTGCGTGTACAACATATTCATGGAAAAATTGCTCACATTTTACAATAATTTCTTTGTATAGATTTTTGTCAAAAACAATTCTATCAACTGCAAATCCTTTTTTGGTGTAAAATATAAAATCACACCATTGCTTTTTACAAATCCCTATCTGACCTTGTATTTGGGTATGCCATAAAGATGATTCCTTCAGTCTTAGACAATTATTCTCATCTGTATACACATGGAAATGACTGTCTTAAGTAGACATCTAGAGGCTTCTAACTGCACTAAAACTGCATTTAATTTCTTATACCCCCTTTCCACAACAGGTGCATGATACTACTCCATCAGGGGAGGATCCCATAAACGGAAATTCTTTACATACATATAAAACACAATTATCAATTTGAACATTTTTGTGCTTTGTCTTGTTCATTTCAATTTATAGTTGTCTAGCGAAAGACACCATCCTTTTAACAAAGTTAATTGAAGGACACGATACATGTCTTTTTCAATACCACGGTGTTCAATATTACTGGCTGGTTTATAATTCTTTGACATTGGTGTTGTTTTCAGTTCAGTGGAAGTGGCTCTTCTGATATCTATTTCATCAGCTTCCATCGGATTCGATTTCTTCTTAGGTTTATCCCATTTGCATTCAACATCGGTACATGCCTGTGTGTACCTGTCTTTGTGCCTCTCACTGAAACTATCTATATGGAAAACAGAAAAGCAATACAATGCTTGCATGCCCCCCACTACCTCTGAAATTTGTATTAAAGGGGAAATCAAAAACTTTTTGAATTACACCAGACAAAGCAAGAGCGATTAGATAAACTTCTGTGCAAATAAGAGGGAAATAGGGCATCTTTAAATAAAATTATTTGAAAACATGTTCTATACAAATTTTCTTTAATGACTAGCAATCAGAAAAGTGTTAACGGTGAGATATAGGTATTACTTTTTTGGCACTGATTGGATTAACAAATGAATCATTTGTTACATGTACAATTTTATATCATTTGTGTATGCACGTTTTCACAGCATCCATGAGTCATAAAGAGCAAAGACAGGTAATCTCAGAGTCGGAATAAAGTTTTAATCCTGCATACTGTTACTATAAATACTGCATGTATCATGTGTACAAAAACAGATCAGTGTCCTCACTAAGCAGGGTTCATAATATTAAAGCAATATGATCTCATCCTGGAAAGGTCACAGTTATGCTATGAATTCTAAGGAGTACATGTAATTTTCATTTGATCATAATCTAGTTCTGAAACTGCAAAGTTTGAATAACATGAACAGTACTTTGATAACCTATAAATTTACTAAGCAGCATCTTCAATTCTCATATTTATTTAAAGTCTTCTTTGATGTTATGAAAAAATGTTAATAACACACCATATGTAGATATAAAAAGATGTGGTATGAGTGCCAATGAGACAACTCTCCATCCAAGTCAAAATTTATAAAAGTAAACCATTATAGGTCAAAGTACGGTCTTCAACACGGAGCCTAGGCTCACACCGAACAGTAAGCTATAAAAGGCCCCAAACATTACTAGTGTAAAACCATTCAAACGGGAAAACCAACTGTTTTTAATTTTTAATAAATTCATTTCCCCCTTTTTTTAATAACATATATCATGGATGCTCCGTTGTGGAATCATAAAAAAAAATTACTCATGTGTTTACAGCTACAAGATTAAAATAGTTTAGTGTCTAAAGAACTGAAAGTATATTTATTTATTTATATGTTTTTACCTTGGCTTGTTGATCTGAATAAAAGGAGATTAGGGGTAGAAGTCAATTAAGATATCATCATAAAAACAATTATTTCCAAATAACATCTAGAGGACAACACACAGTCTTAAACAACATGAAATGTACTGATATCAAAACAATGTACCAAGGTCTTAGATTGAGGAATTTTTAATAAAGGAGGACAATCAGTAGACCTTGTGACTAAAAATTCAATAGTGATAAATGGAAAATGGCTAAAAGAATAGGAGTAATGTAGATGACAGTAAACACAGTATGTTTTTTTTTTGCCTCAACCTAAATTAGAATTTTACAACATTCTGCTACATGTTGGTCTACAACTTCTCACGTATTGGACGGTCAGCACAGTGTTTGGCATTAGAAAATACAGAAATCATTCAAATTGTTGAAATAATAAAGCTAGTGAAAGAAACACAGAAATGACTGTTTTAACAATCAAGTGCATGTGAGTGTATCTGTCAATTGCCACAGAAACTAAAGATTCAGATTCTCACTTCTTCCAGGTTGATTTAAATTTCAATTTTCCTGGCATGATTTGTTATAATATTGACATTGCTTTTGAAAATTAAGCGTTTTAGAGAGACTTTCACTTCAAAACTTTGTGTGATGAATCAGCTACAGAATTACATGTGTAACATGAAATAATCAGAAATAGAAGTGCCACATGTAAGTCAATCCATTCAATGATTAATGTGCAATAACCATTTTATATGCATTAGAAATACATAAATTACTAAAAAAAAAAAAAAAAAAAAAAAAAAAAAAAAAAATGAGATAATCTTTGTGATCACTATGATAAAACATTTCAAAGAGACAAAAAAAAAAAAAAACATCAACAAACAACAACAAAAACAGTACTCTTGGTAGTCTTGTATACAAAACAACTGAACAAAATAGAAAATCTAGTTGAAAATATGCAACTCATATTGAACATTGGAAAACTAGTGAACAACAATAAAAATCTTAACAAACAAGAAATACAACAAGGAGACACTTACGCACACAAGAACAACATTCTGAAACAATTTCACCAGAAGGTCTAACTAAAATCCATACATCATACGATGCATCTTTCTGTCTCGTTTCTTGAATACATGTACCATCATAATAATAACAGTTGCCATCAAAATGCGAACTTATCTGCACAGAATCAATATGGTTTGCTTGTTAAAGTTGATACCCATTGTACCTTTTATAACTTTTAAGCTTATCACTAGACCAAACAATAATATAGCATGTAGACCAATATGTCACCAATTTCAATTTTAGGAATACATCTCAGATCTGGAGACCACAGAATATCAGACAACTCAGGAGCTATGACCTCCTTCCCCCCAATGACCAGTGTACATGTACGTCGTTTCAAACTTGAAATGGTGATGTCTGGTTCAACGTCATTTTCCTCGTTTAATATAGGCAATTGCAGTTCCAATGCTAGATCGCAAAGTCTAACAAGATGATTCTTTCTATAAAAATAGCCTTTTTTTGTTGAAAACCTTTCAAGTCATTTACATTTTGAGATTTGAAGGACATTTTGCGTTAAACCGGAAATGAACATGCCCGCTGTCATATGACTTAGGTACAAACTAAGTGCCGAATATACGGAATGGATTAAGGATGTACATCTTTGAGGAGGCAAAAATTTCTAGAATTAAACTTTTTTTCTTAACCTGATTTTTGGGTTTATAGAACAAGAACAAGATATTCTATCACAGGTTATTTTCTTTTCATTTGGTTTTATTTTCATGTGAAGCTTTCTCGTTTTTTTGATGATATAAACACAAGTCCTTGTTTTTGTCTGGATATTTGCTATATATTTCAACCAAAATAAATTGCAAAACGTAAAAAGGTAAAAACATGTTCACATCAGGAGAAAACAAAAAAACTGAAGACACAATTGAAATGAAATAAACAAATATAGGACATTTCGTCGTCTTTCGACACGTGGTTTGTTGCAATTCAACCATGATGGCCTTCAAACTAGTTTTTAAATGTGTTCCTATATGAAATATGAAGCAACAATATTTGCGGAAGATTACATATTGCATAATGCAGTACAAAGAGAACCATGATACTTCAAAGATGCAAACGGGGATACAGTTGCTGTCAAACATCGAAACCAAACATTTGAATCTAGATATTTGTTTTGTGGTATGGATTTTGTATTTTGCAGTCGAAATGTGTTTTAAACCAAACTCGTTCTTTGTTGTTGATTTTTTTGTTATTTGAGTTTATACCATGTATACATTGTCATACTGTGTGGACGAATGTTACTGTTTGAAGGTCGCATGATGACTTTTAGAAAAATATCAATGTAAACGTTTGTTGGTAAATGTCTCTTTGTCGTTAACTACTTTTCAATTGATCAATTTTGTACAATCTGATTAAAATACAGATCATTTGTCCTCCCTTCGCTTATAACAACGATCTAACATCACTCCTTCCTACATTCTGTTCTGATAATTTTTATATCAACCAATCAAATGTCTGCTTTCAAATCTTTACAGGTGTGTATCATTACGACAATTCCTGGGGATCCTAAAAGTCGGTTAAACAGAAAGAAGAATGAAGCGTTCTTAGATCATCGAATTGTAAGAGAAGCGTGGACACGTGATCTGTATTTTATATAGATTAAATTATGAAGGATTTGAAATACATTTTGCAGCGTTATTCTGTCCTGTAACGTGACGGTACCCAAGTTGCACCTATTTTGACAGTTTTTTCACCTACGTTTATTTATGATCCAGACAAAAGTTTCCATTCTGTATTTATTTTGTAGATGTGTCATTATTTACTATATGGTTCCACCAATTTAATTTTGAATCCATATTGAATCATTGAAAAAGGGGTTTGAACCGACCTCCAAACGATCTATGATTCTGTAATGAGGAGTACCCAAATTGCATCCATGCTTAAATTCACATCCTTAAAAATCGAATAACAGATGCTTTGCTTTATTTCTTCAAATATTTAGAACAATTTGACATTAGTCTATGCTTACTATTCATTTTTTAAGAAATGGATGCTTGGAATATGTTTAATTTGATCATTTTTAAAAGATGACTTTTTGTGAACGTCGCATGGCGACGTTTTCGTAGATTTACTTTTTTCAGTGAATGTTTCATCTGTTGATATATACTGTGAACGTTTTGTGTATATTTAAATATATTTACCTTTGTTGAAAGACGTGTATAATGTCAAATCACAAAATTACAAATTATTTAGTCTCAAAGAAAACTTGTAAGATTCCGGCACCGCTTTTTGTTGAATGGGTGCAATTTGGGTACTCGGTGCAATTTAGGTACTGTGACTTTAGAATTGTTTCTGATTAAATTGACTAAATGATCATACTCTTATTTAATTTACATACATTGTGAATACTTTTAATAAACTATTGACACAGAATACACGTATTACCTGTTAGTAATTTCCATAGTCTGCAATACATTCCACTTTCACATGTAAATTCTTAAAAAGTCTCATGACAATGTTATAGGACAAATAGATGGAGATGGGACCAAATAATCTCCGTAGAAATGAGATGAGATGTGATAACGTTAATTCAACTGCTTACTACATATCATTGGCTTACAATAAGTAGTTTCTCTTAGACTGCCCTAATCACAAACTTAAACATGCTAACTGTGAAAATGATTCATAGTCAATAAACAATGGCTGAAATGGCTGAAACATAAACTATAAATGAAAATAAGATATGTCAATGTTATTACATCTGACTTACTATTAGAATTTTCTCATAAAGTGACCTAATCTCAAAATTGAACATGTAAATTATCGAAAATTATATAAAAAAAAAAAACAAAAAACAAAAAACAAAAAACAATGGCCCATGACGAATGGGGCTGACGAAATAACTTCCATAGAAATGAGATGCCCAAGTGTTTATACAACTGTCTACCAATTATCATTGATCTACAACACCTAACACATTTCGTGTTTAAATGACCTAACCAAAATTTTTCACATTTGTTATCACCGCTTTCACAGTCGTCAATGTCCTCCAAAAAAAAAAAAAAACCGGACATTTTTTTTTTTGTCCTTGTTGGTTTTATCCACTAATCCTTTAAAACATGTGAATGTAAGAAATAAATCTAATGTATTTGCCCTTTGTAGAACTGTTCATTTCATTTTAAGTACATTATTCTAAAAGTTTTAGAATAAATCTAACGTATTTATGGACTTTTTCCGAATCACCAGATAAGAGTCTAGCGTTAAGAACGTTTTGTTTAGGATTTAAAGAAGATGGCACGAATCTGTTGAGTAAACCGTTTTCAAGAATACTGAACAATTCGCATACCAAAGGTATGTCAACATCAGACGAGTGTTCCGGATGATACATAGCTTCAGCCGGTCCATATGACGATGCAAAACACTTCTGTGTATCAAACATTTGTTTAGATTTGTCTGTTAGTTGATAGTAAACACTGTTTATTCCGTTTGTCAAAGCACGCTTTTCGACAGCCTGAAAAAATGCCATTTTCAAAAGGTATGACGGAATTAAACTTTCAATGCTTTCATACATGTATATCTCTTCTAGATCTTCTTCTGACAGACCCTTTAAATGTCCATAGTACTCTTTCATTTCCTCGTTTCCACCAAAATTGACCTGTGGGCAAACGTGTGAGTGGACGAGAATCTTTGATACAATGTAACTGTTTCTAATTTTAGGCAACATATTTCGAAATATTGCTATCTCGTGTAAAACCATTGAACAACGCCAAAGATCTTCATTTTCACCACTTGTCATTTTAGGAACTGCGATTGACGGCAACAGTAGCATGTCCTTCGTCAAAAGTATTGAATCTTTATTAACCGTGGGTGGCCATGAAGGTAGTCTTACGGCTGGAACAATGTCAACGCTGATTTGAAGATCCTTAAATCTGGAACCTCTCCACTGCAATAAAACTTCTGGGTGAATAGTAACTTCCTTAATGATTAAGCGTTCGTCCTTGGGAAAAGAACTTACAAACATAACTTTAGTAAGCAGTTTACTAAATAAATAATTCATTTGACAGCTGGATAATAAATCATCATCACCAGCCCATTCCGACAGTAGATTGGAAATTATTTTGTCTGAAGAATGTAAATATGCATATCCAGCTATGGACGTGACCTCTTCCTCCGGTTCAATCCCAATAAAAGCCTCAGAGATAGTTTTGTTTCGAGTACTATACGGAAGGGCTACTGCTATTTGAGTCATTGTTTCTTCTTCTTTGTATTCAGGATAAGATGCGTCACTCATTACATCGAGACAAAATGTAAAATCAAACTCATCCGGATACCGTACTTTAGTTCCTTCTGATACACTTCCGATATGTAGAAGCGTACATTTAAATCTAGGATCATGTTTGCTTACCATTTCTGCAAGAGTTGATGCCATTGCCGCAACTGCAAGTTGTATTTCTTTAACTTCTGATTGACAGTTTCTTGAGTAAGGCATTTCATGTTCGAATAATTTACCAACGAAATTATTCAGGTCTGTTTCGCTTTTTTTAATCATATCATTGCAAGTTATTATCTTTTCAAAATCATCTAAATGCATCAGAGAATCTGCATGTTTCGTAAATTTGCATACGGATTCGTTGTTACCGGTTCTATCTGTGTACTTTGACAATATACCGATAGTTTCCTCGGAGGACCTATATAAGGATAAATCAAACGCAGTGTTACCGTTTTCGTCTTTAAAGAAAGGGTCGCCCTTGTTTTCCAGTAAGAGATCCACAGTACTTGTGTTGTCATTCCAAGTTGCAATATGTAATGGTGTACTGGAATGATTATCGGTTATATTTGCATTCATTCCTTTTTGAAGTAGCAACCGCACAATATTGTCTGAACCATTTGATGCTGCAATGTGAAGTATTGTACGCCCTTTAACATCACCTCCATCGAAATTTGAACCGTAATTCATCATTTCTTCAACAATTTCAATGTGTTTCCTCTCTGTGGCTAAATGGATGGCAGCCTGTCCCCAAAAATCTTTTACTCCAGGCGTACACCCGCCGGAAATTAAAACGGAGCAGGTTTCAACAGAATTTGCAAAGTGTAATGGAGTTCTTCCGAATCCGTCAGAAATATTTGCGTTGCTGCCTCGTTTAAGGAGAAAAGATACAATTCTATCGGTAGTTTTCTCAGCAGCATAATGAAGTGGGGTTTTACCTGCCGCATCAGTCACGTCTGCACAATCTTCTCTCTGCAAAAGTTTGTCGACTCCAGCTAGAAATAACGTTACATCTCCTGGATCAAACAGGTGATGATGATCCAAAAGGTAATGAATTGGACACATTCCTTGGAAATCATGTTCTTTCAGAACTGCATTTTGAGCCACGAGTAAACCTATAATGTTGGAAGTTTTTGCATTCTGACATGCATGATGAAGAGGGCTTCTTTTTAAATTATCTAGTGTATTTACCTCTATTCCATAGCGAATGAGCATTTGAACTGTCTGAAACCTGTTTTCGTCAGACGAATTTTTACATGAAAGGTGTAATGCATTTTGTCCATTATTATTTGTTTGGTTAATGTCCGCACCATTATTCAGGAATAATTCTGTGATTCTATCATTCCCAAATTGCGTCGCTTCATGTAAAGGTGCGTTCCCTAAATCGTCGATAGCAGTCACAGATGACCCAGAATCAATAAGCAGTTTCGCTATTTCAAAATTTCGTACAATGTTTAAAGGAACACATTTATTTGGGTTTACACATGCACCGTGTTGTATCAACATTTGCACCACTTGAAAATGATTATTTTGCACTGCCATATAGAGCGGCGTATTTCCTCTATCATCTTCTAGGTCAATTTGTACATCATCACCCTTCAACAAAGTCGCAACACGTTCTACATCTCCATCAACAGCAGCTTTATGAAGATCACTTTTTGAAGTAGCGGTATAGTCTGTCGTGTATTTCGTTAAAAAGTCTGTGAATGGATTTGAACTTGCCATTGCCAATAACTATCTGAAAAAAAAAAAAATTTCTACATTGCAAATAAAACAGTATTCTATTTTACAAGAATAAAAAAAAAGATATGATCAATTTAAATTTCCAAAACTAAGTCTTTCTCGTATGGTTAAAACCAGTTTTTTTTTTCTGGCAAGAAAAGATATTTTTCGTATCACGCTGCACGCGTACATGTACTGTATGTGATTCGAGAAAAAAGTGCTAAGAAAAATGTGTTAATTTGATAGGCTTATCCAGCATCATAAAACAATACTACGACATATCCGTTGGCTATTCTTTAGGTCATGGATGACTTTTAGAGGACAAAAATATGTATATTTCAACGAATGGAAATATGTGATTTTTTCAAAATATATAAAACATACTCGTTTCTCAAGAAAATTTCTTTTCTGTCAAATATTAATATTATTACATGTACATTCTGAGGCGGACACAAAGTTTTAAAATGTCTAATGTTAAAGTTTGACGCCGGAACAGGACATATGACGTCATACTGGTATGTGTAAAAAAACTAGATTAACGAAACGTCGACATTTCTATTGAATAAACACAAAGTAAAAATATTTACCATAGAGGAAATAGGTCTAACGACTCAGTCGTGGGAATTGATTAGGCCCATAGACTCATTGGTTATTATATTGAAATTGAATAACTTGGGTTGATATCAAGCGATATCCAATTCTTCCGCGTGATGAAACCTATCATTATCAAACCATTTTAGAACAAAAAATATCTGGCGGTTTGCGGTTCCATGTTACTTATGTTACTCGTGTTTTTTGTTTATTTTTTCCGTACATAATGGCTTACTGTAGGCTATTAGTTTTGATCATTGTGAAAAACGATAAACTGTAGTTGTTGCAATTCTTATCCTTGGTCTTATGTGGATATTTGTCTTATTTGCAATCATACCATATCTCTTTATATTAAAATAGTCAAATCTCTATTGAAAGAAGATATTCGATTTTAAATAGACATGATATATCCACATAAGTTAAGAAAAGTGTATTTTGTAAGTGTGCACTCTTTACTGGTGCAATTTCTGGTGGAAAATTTCCAAATGATTTACTTGGTAATGATGTCTTCTTTTGGGTTTAACGTACTGAAAAGTATACTGATTAGAAAATTCTTCTTAACAAGAGAATATGTGTTGGTCTGCCACAAATTGGGTTAATAAGAAAAAAAGTAGATATGGGTTATACTTGAGTAGGATCACTTCGACGATAAAACGTTCATGTGATACCACACAGTCGTCATCAATAGACTTTACAATATGTCAAGTTATACACAGAAGGAACATAAGGAGGTGTGATATGATTGACAATTGGACATCTATCTACCAGAGATCAAAAGACTTAATGTAAGCAATCAGTTAATCATATTACATAATTCTTAAGTTGAAAAGTTTCAGTACCAAGTGTATTAAACGGATGTCTTTATGTTATTTAACATGTCATGTAACCTTCTAACCCCAATAGAAGATAAGGTTTGGTACCGTTAATGTTATTGATCAAGACTTTCTTCATCTGAAAATGTATTAATGTGCATGCAGGACTTATACAAATAGCAAAGCTGTCACATTTCATACCATGGAACCCCTCAGAGATGTAGTTTATAACGCAATATATCTACGTTGTAATATTTTGTGCAGCCCACAAATTATAGAATGAATATAAAATCAAATAATGTATGCAGAAAGGCTGATAAAAATTACTAAAATGCCACCACAATATCTAAAGCGTTTCTCTTTTTTACTAAAGAAATGTGATTAAAACAAATTGGTATGGGAGTGTATGAATAGTAGAAAATTTGTATATGACCAGTTTTTCATTATAAGCCAATGGATTGTCTTTATTAATTATTTAAAATAATACATATTTAAATAGAAATATTTCTGATTTAAATTCATAATAGCGAGATTTTTTTCAATCTACTAAACATCAGTTAATTCAATTAACATGGCATTAATAATAATAAAATCCGACACTGGTTTGATATTTATTTTCCTAACATTACTTGATCATCTACTTCTAAATAGTAACTGATGTATAAAAAAGGAGTGATGATCCGGAATCAAATAGAGTCGTACATTTCCTCTATTTAATGGAATTAGAGTCTGTCAGTCTTTTGTGACGTATGAAGTAACACTATGGATTAAGACAACCAGTAGTAAGATTCCTAAAACTTTAGAAAAGGAAGTTCAGTGCCCTGGTTAGTAAAGGCATAAAGCGTGTCTCTATTTTTACTTCCTGTTCTATTAAACCACTATTTATTTATTTCCTGTATCTATATTGATTAACAATTGTTCAGTACTGTTTCCTATATGATTCTAACCTAAAATTGTTCTTACCTAATTATAGATTTTACTCTTTCTTCATCGTAAATTTCTTGTAAATATACTATGATGCACGTTGTACCTCTTACACCATAACTAAATGTTGAAAGATTTAAGACTAAATTCTGACGTCATTTGAATGCATTTAGAAATATCTACATTCTATCTATAATTAAAACTCAGCAGACCAGTAATTGTCAATCATCAAAGCCCCGCCTATTCAAAGTAGTCTTATCCGTACTATAGGTGATTAGCAATTAAAATTAATGATATTTTGAATATGATCTGAAAGGTAAACATTAAAGGATTCAACTGAAGTGAAAAGATGATTTTATAGTATATGTTCAACAAATATATTTGCACGTACGTAAGACAAGCATCGCATGAAATAACATGACATAACATAAAATAACCAAATATCGAAACCACATTGTTTTAAAAATTGTCTTTATCTTTGTGGATGGATAGCACTTTGAAGGTAAACTAGAAAATTTGAAAAGAGTTTCGAAAGCTAATTAGTAATTAGGCATCACATAAAGTTTCATTAAGATTAAAACGGAGTTTAATGTCGATTTCAGCAGTACGAGTCAAAACCCACCAATATATGTTGAAGGAACACATGCTGATTTAGAGATAAATTGCATATTAATTATGTGAAAACTAAGGTTAGAATTGATACTTGTAGTACAAACTATTTTGTTATAAATGAACCAAAAGATATAGGTATATGTCTACATCAATAAGACAGCAGGGTAATGACACACATACACAACAATACTCAATCCTCTACCCTTTTTGATTGTGAAATAGGTAGGAGTGTAAAACTTCCCGGAACCTGTGTGCTATGTAAATATGGCCTTAACTTAAAATTACTATAAACAATCAAGTAAAATAGTCTATAGAATAACATATTATTATACATTATGTACAGTGGCTTTGGTGGTTTAATAAGTTGGTGTGGGTCCTTCAAATGTTAGAGTGGATATGCCACTTTTGAAGGATTCCAGGGTGTCAGATATACCTATTGCTTCAGGTAGTGAATTCCAGTCAGAGATGGTGTTCGGATAAAAAGAATATTTATAGAAGTCTTTATTAGTTGCAATTTGCCGAAATTCATGGTGCCCCCTAGTACGTCTATCAGATTTACATGAAAGATTGTATACTAGATAAATTTTACAAAAGCACTGAACTCTATAACAAAGACAACAGAAAAACAGGCAAGATCAATAGAATACCAACTACTAGTATATCCGTTTGTAAAATAATAACCTGATGATATAGATACCATACTATTCTAAACGTTATTATACATGTTTGTTTGATGAAGGTTTAATACAACTTTAAGGATAGTGAAGAAGACATGATCGTAGAATATAAAAACAGAAAAATGAAAGAAACGTTAAAGGTAAATGACTGTCGCCTTAATGTAAGTCTTGCTTCAAGTTTTGAATAAGCTAAGTAAAGTTTATTCTCAAAATATAAGACGCAATGATTTAAGAACAAAAGTTTAATTCTAATATTTTTCATTACAATATAAAAATAAGGAGAAGACTATTATTTCAAAAAAAAAAAAGAAAGACTTGAAGGTCAGTTACTGAGTTTATGAGCTTCATAGATAATATAAAAAAAAATTATGTGAAACAACAATTTTTATTTATGTTGCAAGCGAGACGTCCAATTCTTGATACAACCATCTGAGAAATGTATAGCAGCTTATAAAGGAATATGATTCAGTATAAATGTTATAATAACGAAAAGTCATCTCATCAAGTAACAACTCATGTCTGAAAAATATTAAGGAGTATACACATTGAATACAAGGGACGAGTTTACAGTATCAACAACCATGACTGGAAAATGACAAGGAGCATACATCGGATGCATTAAACACAAGAATGTGTCTTACTGTAGCAAATCATTATACATTACGAGACTAATGTAATAAATTGGATAAGATAGGATATTGATTTTAAAAATTAGAATTTATCATAAAATATATTATGGGTCTATTCTTTTACCCATAGCTAAGATATATGACAAATTTAGAACATACCTTCTTTTTTGACTTGCAAATTTCTGTGATTTTGAAATGTAAACAATTTTCATCCTCGTTTGTTGGTCGTTCTTCTACAGTTTTCAGTTATCATTACGCCAGCTAAACAAGATTAAGTTTTTCATACGGAAGTATGCCCAGGTCCCTGATTCATATACTTCTTATAAAAAGTGTTAACTTTAGAAAACAAAACTTGTCTCCTGTTAAAGAATGTATATTGTACTATAGATGTCTATTGTATTTTGTCGTTAGGTTACTGTCTCATTGGCATATACCGACATCGCTTTTCATTAGATTAAACAGGCGTTTTGTAATAAATCGGTATCCTTGACAATCTATGTTAGGGTTGTCTCGCTTTTTGCATTAGATGTCTACGATCTACCTGAAATTATTTACATTAAAATTTGTATATTATAACCGAATGACGTCTACAATAATTATCTTTTTCGGAGTAACTCGAATAATCACTGTGACCTCTACCAGCCCAGATCGATAGTGAGCGGAATATAAGATCTGGATTATTGCGATAAATTTAAGAGGAAATAATAAAATGTTTGCATTTATGTTTTTACCTGAATATTGTAATCAATAACCAATAGCATCCTTGCGGAGAACATGCCAAACATTGAAGAATTAAATGTGGGAGAGAGATAACTTTTTCAACAAAATCTCCGCTGGTAGTCGAAGAGATATGGATTAATTGTAATCATTTTATAACGATACTGCCACAGAACAATTTTGTAACGTTAATCTTTAAGCCGGTAGTATCTAAACAAAATTTTAAAATCTAAATACGATTTGGATAGTTTCAATTAGTGATAGGTATATGAGGAGAAGACATAACAACCCCTAAACTTATCAAATTAAGAAAATATATGGTTTTAGGATAGACAATGGTTTAAATATCATATGACCATGTTGTTAGCTTCAACTTAAACTAAACGAGGATTTAAACCGTCTTTGGATTTCTTTGTCCAGAGATATTACAAAGGGAAACATTAAAACCAATCCAGAAAAGGCTGTAACTCTATTATATCGGTATTACCAAATGCTCGCAATTACTGAAAGCAAGTCTTACATTATTCAATCTGCTGATATAAAAATCCTGCCTCCTAACACTACAATATCGGCCATTGACATGTATTTCCGAGTAGACTTCTTATAGAAATGTCATAAATATTTTTGATAACACGATCTTGAGCAGTTTCTAAAGTAGAGTGTATAACATTTCCCCCGAACTTGTTTTAAAATCAGAAAAGTGATGAAAGTTAGTGAAATTTAGGTAGATTTCTACCGGATATAGTACAGCCTAGGCTTCAGAAGGCGGGAAAATGCCGAACACAATGTTTTCATTTGCTTCATTACTTACCGAATTTGTAAGATGGCTAAATGCAAGAAATACATACCTGAAAAAAAAAAAAAAAAAAATATGCGCTAGAAAGTTCGATGAATTTTTAGTCTCCTCATTTTAATGTCTGATGCATTATATGGTATAAAACACATGCATGAAATGTACGGTAGCAAATGTTAAATGATATCGACTTTTTATTAGACTGAGTAAGTCGTATCATTATCACTGATAACTGTAATGTGATTTAGAACTACTTTCAAAATTACTATATGCGAAACAGAAGGTTAAACAAATAGCTAACTATAATACATACTTGATATAAACAAAGGCCGAATAACCGGGAATCCCACATATATCCCTACATCGGTGACAAAAGAGGAGATTTTAGAAAATCACAAATCCGTTCTTCTCTAGATCTCTTTTGGTATTAACATACAAAAGGACGATGACAATCTCCCATCTTTATACTACATACATAAACTTCACAAAAAATTATGCAAAGAGCGAAATATAGCCGGGTAATCAAGATGTTCGACAAAGCTAGACATCTTTTTAAAGTTCTTACAACCATTTGTTTCTTCAGTAAAAGATGGCCTTCAGAAATATTTCAGTGAGGTAAATTCAACCGGCGGTGTTAATCAGATGTGGATTCTTAAAAATTCTATAGCCTTCTTCAAAATCTTTAATCACAATCTTTACAATTTTGCAATAATATTAAAACTTTCATTTTTTACGCTTTTCATTACTATTACCCATGCTTAATTGACAGATCGACAACATCGCCTCATTAAACTCAGCTTTCTCTATAAAAATGAGAACAGTAGATACAAATTTCTTGTTTTAGGTCATGAACAATCTGACCTTGTGAAGACTCCAAACAAAAATACATCGAAGATCATATCATCAAAAGGCTGTACTCATTGATAGACAACGTATTTGTTTGATGCGTCGAAATTTCAGCAGGCAATCGATATTCCAATGGATACAAATTGTGCTCCAATACTTGCCGACTAATTTTTGTACTTGCATGATGCAGACTTCACAAAGAATCTCTCAAAGACAAAAAGTAAAAGCATATTGCAAAGTCCTTTATTTCATTTTCAGTTATATTAATGATGTTCTGTCAATGAATAACCCACATTTAAATGAGTGCATGAGATTAAGAATAGTATCTAGAGTAGAATGTCTGCTTCATATCGTGATCTTTTTTTCAAAATTGCCACAGTCAAATTAGAATCTATGACAAATTTGATGACTTCAACTTTCCAATTTATCAGAAGTAACACATCCTCTGCTCCATCGTACGACATTTACATTTCTCGGTTAATACGTTACGTTCATTACTTCTTAATATCATGCTCCGTACAGAAAAACTGCTCAAATAGAGTTATGAGGAAACACTACAAAAGTGTTACGGTCATTATCACGAATGAGTTGAATGATGCAATGTATCGCTGTCTCAATACGCTATCGAAATATTTTCGCGATCTTAGATCGTTAGACACCATTTTAGTCATCGTATCTGCAATTTTCCTTATTGTGTCCTATACTCGATTGGGACATTTTGATTGTGTTGGAATTCACATGGCGGATGAGGCATGCATACCAGGAACCGCATACCCTGTCGACACACCCGTGTCGCTCAATGTGAAGGTTATACGATTCCCTCAATATTTTCATCTTGATTTGTCTCTTAAACGACTTAAGAGATTTGAACATAGGTAAACTACTTTCTCCTTAATATAGTTATGTTCCTGGGTATATATTGTCGTTTTTCCTCAATCTTCTTTGAAATCAATGAAAATAATGACTGCAATGGAGGACAAAATTGTATCGTATCGCTCATTGGTTAGGAGAGTCTCGTCCCCGAGCTTACCAAAAGCCCAGAAGTCACTATATTTGTGTTGACATAAAATATCATAGAAATTATCATTTTTTGTATATATTTATTGTATATAAAATGTTGAACTATTCGATTAGAATTTTCTCGACTCATAATTGTCTATAAACTTTTAAATCTTACTGTGTAAAATTGTGCTAAATTACGCCTTTTTTCATTCTACAAAGAGAGGCGAAGGATACCAAAGGGACATTCAAACCCATAAGTCAAAAATAAACTGACAATGTCATAGCCAAAAAAAAAGAAACAGACAAACAGACAAACTACAGCACAAAAAAACACAACATAGAAAACTCAAGACTGAACAACACGAACTCCACAAAGAACTCAGGGTTGATATTGAAATAATAACTTGTCATATTAAGGTCATCCCTTTGGATATGAGAGCTATACCAGATATAATGGGAAGACTAAATGTGCCCTTTCTTACATATTTTGTTTTCCAAATTTTCTGCACCACTGCCTACTTTGCAGAACCTACCTATTATGGTGATAGTTAATTTGTTTTCGGCCTGCAATATTTTACACTGAACAGTTAGCAAACAAAAACAATCAAAACTCTATCGACACAAATGTTCTTTGGTTACTTATATTTATGTCGTTTTATTGTTGTCTTCAAGAGGTATATTTCACATATTTTATTCATAAGAAAAGAAAATCACTTTACTGAAAAAAATTGATGTGCAATTTCCCTGTGTCTGACTTACAATTTACTTCAATTAAAAGCTTTGAGAACATGCTAAAAAGACAATTCAAATGCCGGACATTGTGTGATCTTATTGAATAACATAACAAATCACGTAAAGAAAGTGTATAAAGATTTACACATTGCGGTAAGTAGAAGACGTTGTGAGAAAAGGGATAACAATAAACACAAATAGCAATGTATTTCAATTTTAGAACATGCAAAGGAGCCCGTAATATCTCATTCTTCTGTCTGGCATTAAGTTGGAGTAAAACGCTTTCTGAAAAAAACATCTAAAGTTTGAGTCACAATAAGTAATTAAGACATTGATACGACGAGGCTCTCGAGAGATAAAAACTATGTTATCAAATTACAGACGTGAAATAAAAACATCCAGTATAATGAAAATTCTATTTTATTTGAGACAAAAATAAATAAAATGACGTTAATAAATCCACAGGGATTTTCATGTTCATTGTACAAAGATAAAACGAACTTATAGTTCGTTTAACGTTTATTGCTTTGAAAGACAGTTTTTGTGACATTATTTAACGTATATAGAAATGGGAAAGTTTAAGTGTTAACTTCCGCTAGATTAATATTTTTTAAAATATTTTTACACATGTTGTTCCCTGTTTATCTAATTACATGACAATTAAGTAAATTATAAAATGTTATACGAGTCATAAAAAGGAAATATGCAAAACTATACGACGATACAATAGAAAATACAAATACGAATCCATCTTAAAAAGTGTATCACCTGTTGAGAAAATATTTTCATGTATTTGCAAATGATGACACCGATATTGGAAAAGCAAGTGTAGTAACACACAAAATACAGACAATTTGAAGAACACAAAAAAGCATATCCGCATATACGTCAACCAAAACTTGAAGATATAGTTGATAAAGTGGTAAATGCAATGTTATAACGAGATATAGTGCAGCCTAAGCCCAGTTCATTATCATCTGGCGTAGTTCCTGTGAGGAAGAAGGACGACACGCTTGGGTTTTTAGTTGATTATAGGCAAATGAATGCGCAATAACAAAAGACGCACTAATGCTGCCAAGAGTCGATTGACACTTCAGCAGGAGCAAAATGGTTTTCTATCTTTACACATTATAATTAATTAGCAGGATTTTGACAGGTGGATAAGGTAAAGGATAGACAACAGATTGCATTCTCATCTCGAAAGTGCCTGTTCTAATTCACGGTAATGACTTTGGGGTTGTAAAATTGAGAAACGACGTTTAAAAGAATGATGTTAAGTATATTGTCTGAACTCATTGGGTTATCTGATTAGTCTATATTGATATGTGATGGCGAGGGGGAAGATATTTGAGGAAGCATTGTAAACTTGGATACTGGAATTCAGAGACTTTGAAGCGCCATTTAAAACTTAAAATTTGAAAATTAGAATTTTTCAAAAATGAGGTTCTTTCCTTGGATATGTTATTACATATGAGGGTATCATGACGGACTGGAATACCATTGAGGCAGTTAGACAATGCCAACACCAGAAAATGTTATTGAAGTTCGTTGATTTATAGGGTTATGTAGCTATTACAAATTTTTTCCTCGGTTTGTTGTAGTCACAAGGCAATTTCACGTTTGACGTTAAAGGAATCAAATCAAGTTGGAGACAGATTGTGACGATGTGATTTCGGAACTCAAGGTCAAGCTGACAACATGGCTGATTTTGATTCACTAAGACACGAATAGTCCGTTTATTTTGACACAAATGCGTGTGAAAAAAATCATCGCTGCTTTCTTTAGTCAGATACTTGACTGATCAAAATGCTTTTTGCGTATTCAAGTCTAACGGAAAGAAGTATTGGAAATCTCGTAAAGGATTGTTGACCCCAGTCTAGTAAGTTAAATTTTCAACCTTTACCTGTTTGGACAAAAATTTACTATTCAAATAGCTGTATAATTCTAAATATTTTGAAGGACATGTAGCCACGAGTTTGATTGAATTCTTGGGTTGCTACAATTTCTAGATTCATCACGGTTTGTCTTTTTATAAAGTAACAGAATGTGGACGCTAAAAGTTGCATTCTGCAAAAAATTAGACAGATGAGACTACGAGAATTGCGAGAGTGGTAACGATGTATTTCCCAGAAATCAAGACACATCAAAATGTCAAAACATTAAAGCTCTACATGAACTCGACAAGGATGTGATGCTAGGGAAAAACTGGATGAATGACGGTACGAAACCTTCTCATCTTCAAGTAAAATTGGAGTTTCTTGGGAATAATTTCTAAACACTCTTTATTGAACATATCGATTATCGACGTTGGAAAGATGCTAATCATCCTCTACAACCCCCAATTACACCATGGTCAAAGCGACGAGACTAACTTCAGATGTGCTATGAATCGAAAGTGTCATGCAATTCAGGTATAAAATAACGGGGTCTAGAGGGAGGCAAAACTTTTACTCGTCTAGATTGCAATGGGACGTCCGCCAGATTATTTTTGGGTGTGATCGTAAAAAAAAAAAAGGAGCGCCAGTGAAGATTGAGGACCCATGTAACCAATGGGGCGTATGGTTTATAGATATTATGGAACAAGTTCCAGAAATTATAAAGCAAATATTGAATAAAGCCATGCATTTTTATGCACCTGTCCTAAGTCAGGAGCCTGTTGTTCAGTGGTTGTCGTTTGTTGGTGTGGTTCATAAGTGTTTATCGTTTCTCCTCGTTTTTTATATAGATTAGTACGTTGGTTTTCCTGTTTGAATTGTTTTACACTAGTCTTTTTGGGGCCCTTTATAGCTTGCTGTTCGGTGTGAGCCAAGGCTCCGTGTTGAAGGACGACGTACTTTGACCTATAATTGTTTACTTTTTACACATTGTGACTTGGATGGATAGTTGTCTCATTGGCACTCATACCACGTCTTCTTATTTATATATAGTTAGAATTGGTGTTTCCAGTATAATTCATTCGGATCTATGCATACAAATCGAAGGCGTAGTTTGCAGAGAAGTTTGCACATTGCTTGATATACATAATATAATAACAACAGACATTAGCCAAAGTTAGATGGATTGGAAGAGAGATCTGGCCAAATTGTTATGGAAGTAGTCAATTAGCCAGATAATTTTTTAAAAGTTAAATGCTCATAATTAAAGAAGACCCATGGCCACGAATCTCATTGAAATCATTTGAACCAGGCGACACGATTTAAGTGTAATTTCCTCAAAGAAAGATCGGTGAAACACCTCAGTTGATAATCTTTAGACAGGATCTGTTAGATGTTATTGTATGTAAATCATCTCTAACTTATGAAGTGAGACACGAATCTGATAAAGTTCACAAACTATGCACGCTTTTACATGGACAGATGAAATGCAGAACACACGAATTAGAAATATTCACGATCTGCCAAAGAAACAAGAGCGAAGATCGTGCTATTGCCAAATCATCAGTTAAAATTATACCGGAAAAAAAAGAGGAAAGACAGACAAACAGACCCGTTGAATACTTTGCATGTTCCGACGCTTTCGACTGGAAACACACTTCGCTAAATGCTAGTATATGAGTGCGACAATTTTCCGCCTGATATGCGGATTATATAACACAGTACCGTCAATAAGACAGTAGAATAAGACAGTGCTAGTAAATGAAGCAGATTTTGCTACTATAAGAAAGAAATGCGTGCATTTTTATTTTCAAGATTTATTGTGTTGAAGCTATGTGCTTTTTCCTTTCTTGAAAACTGTTGGTTTTCATATTTTTTTATTCATATGAATCAGAGTTCATCCAAAACCTGCTCAGAGATAAAAGAAAAAGTATATTGCAAAGTTTTTAAATTGTACATCAAAATATTTTCTTTAACTCAATAACCCACGCTTCAGTGATTGCTTGCATCCCGTATGTCCCAGTTCACTTGACATTAAAGATACTACAGACACTAGAAGGTCTGAATTATATATATATTTATTCTTTCTTGAATTAAACACAGATGGGCGACTTCAAACTAGGATCTATAGGATATGTTTTTGTCTCTTCTAACGGCAGAATTGTTTTCCTAGTCGTAGCTCTTGAAATTCCAGAATAGTCATCTGATCTGCAATTTACCGATTGTCCTATCGTAACAGTTTGATTGCGTTTGCATTCCATTAATAATTGCATATTAGTAGCATGAAACGCTTAATTTGTCGACGCACCTCGTGTCGCTCCGTTTGGAGTTCATCTAATTCCCTCAAATATTGATATACAAGGTTTTAACATCGTTATATTTCTGTAGCCTCCTTTTAACATCAAGAAAATATTTGCTTTAATCCAATGTGTTATAACCGGTTAGGCGAAAAGTTAGTTTTCAAGCGAATGAGATAAAGAATTCAATAGTTCTGCTCAATTTGGTAACAACTTTGATTTAAATGAATTCGAAACAACCACTCTTTTTATTATGATATTTTCTTTCTATGTCACATGTAAAGGCATTTTTGTCTTTCTTTCATTATTTATCGATTGCCTACTTTATAAATAATACAAGATGGTCTTTAGTTATAGATTTTAGGTGATGGAGTTGTTTATCTTCTTTTCATTTACTTAACAGTTTTCTCTTCATTTGTCTTTGTCCTATTAAATTACTTTTGATCGTATGACTCTTGACGCGACTCCATGTATCCAGCTATCGGGTTTTTGCTTTGGGCGTTCCTTGTTCAGGTGGGTCCAGCTGTGCGTTTTTGACGCAAGAGTGTTTTCCGTAGCCGTTCGACATTTGATTTTCATTTTTTTACACATTTGTATCATCAACTATCATGCATTTAATATTGCAGAATACACTATTTTCCAGTTTTGTGCAGTCATTTCTTTTCAGTTCTTACAAGGCAAATTTATTCTTTTTCAAAATCATGCTACCCCTCTCCCGTGGTCGTCCCCTTATTATCGTGTATATGTTTTGGTTGCTCACCCAATTTTGTCGATATAACGGAACCATAAACAACTGTCATACAGACTGGAGGTTTAGCTAGCTATAAAATCAGGGTTTTACGACTAATTTCCTATAATAAGTCCGGAATGTGACAGTTTTTTCTTCCATTTGGTCCGTTAATTCGTAAAGTCTAACGTTTAGTTTTTCTAACTTTTTATGAACTCTTATTTTTATAGTTTTAATTTACCTGGAAGTTCGGTATTTTTATAAATACTTGTTTACATTAGAAGCCCGTTACTCTGATAGTTCACAGAAGATTATCTTTGTTGCATGCTGATAAAACATGGAAAACAATATATGCATAGATAATCTTAAGCACTTTTTGTAACCCCTTATCGAATGTACCCCGGGCTAATGAAATATATTGGACCAGTTTTTTACTGTTCTAGAGGATATTCGTTAGGCTGTGTCGTGGAAAGTTAAAGTACACTGTCACGTCCGGTCGAAATGAAGACGTTAACATCGATGTTTCCTGAAGGTTAGGTTACATGCTCTCTGCACGTTTGTAACAACTATTTCGGCTTCCATAGGTTCATGGTAAAATTTCAGCCTTGATCCGACATATCCTTCCTTTGAAGTGGCAGCTCTTCCTGACTGACTAACTTTCTTTGCAGTAACCTACCTACGAGATGCATTGTTAATTTGTTAATTTGTTAATTTGTTCTCGTCTTGAATATGACTGACACATTTGCCATTTTATATTAAGCAAACAACAGTTTGATAAATTTTCTGAAATATACCACTTTCTAACAATTTTCTAGCACACCGGTCAACTCATTGTCACATGAAATTGAACATTTTGTTTCGGTAGGATTATATCGATCTGATTTATTTGCAATTTTTGTTAAAAATTTTTAGAATCGGTCGTCTCGATAATTGCCTTTATCGGCAATTAGAACATTTTCCCTTTGATCTTACTGCCTAATATTTTCAATATCATGGACAGGACTTGATACTTGAAAATATTAGGCAATGACGTCATGTATCAGTGCAATAACGTCATAGGATCTTGTCCATCCGCTTCAATTTATCAATGAAATGCACGCGACTTCATTCATACAACCGAACAACGAACCGAACGTTTTGTACGCGTAAAAGTAGTCTTACTTATTATTTCATTTTACTTCTTATTCTTTACAAAAAAAAACATAGAGTTATGACAGGTTGCCGATAAAAAGAATAATGGCATTTTATTTTTTGAAACTGACTTCATCAGCTCGAATATCAGCTCGCCCTAGCGGGCTCGCTTGATATTCTTGCTGATAAAGACAGTATCAAAAACAAAAATGCCATTATTCTATATATATATACTGTCTGTTCAATTTTATGCCAAACGATGTTCGCTTTACTTTGAATCAGTGATAAATTTTTGTTTAATATTATTTGATTTTGTTCATTTTTTCTATGAAATCCACTGATCTAGTTTCGTATATTTACATTCTATAAACATGTTCCTGTGACAAATAGCAACATCTTTAAACGTCATGAACGTCCACGATCAGTTGGCAATATTTCTTGTGGGCCAATAACCTATAATAACGGCCAAACAAAAGGCTTCAAAATTTTACCGAAAAAAAGAAACTTTTAGTTTCAATTAACATCATTCAGTTAAGTGTATCTGTTGAAGGTCCGTCATAACCTGGATTACAGCGTTACTCACATCGTTACCAAAGTTATACCGAGACGTGTTCTACGATGACTTCTATTCAAAGGGGTGCGGTTTATAGTTATAAATAAACGTAATTGATTCAGTCGGAAAGCTGACCCCGGTTTGACCCCATTTCTTAAAGCAACAATGGAAGTCATGTGATCACCATATATGGGCATTTTTTTACCAAAAAAAGTGAAGCCCGTTTTTTGGAATTTGTAGTTTTTTTCATGAATTAAAACTAATTTGCTTTTAAGTGAACATTCTTGAGTATATAAGAAATATACTGATCCACTCAGTTATGGAATAAACTAATTTTTTCTCTCAAAATGTGTCTTCAAAGTCTAGGTGTTGACCAAAAAAATCGGTCACTGGAAATTTAAATCGTAATTTTCTTTCTTAACTTCTCGGGAAGCTATGCTGAATTTAAATTATGTTATGTAACATAACTTTGACTATGATATGTCAAATTTGTGCCATAATACGCTGTAATACGCAAATGTGCCACTTCGATGTGTCGATATTTCTGACGAAGCGGGGCCGATAGTAATTTACGAGTTACGTCCCTTTGTTTGACACACTCATGATCAAACTATTATTATATTAAGCACCATATGCTGTTATTTACATGAGGATATTATTAAAATAATTTTATTGAATATATTTTTATACTAAAGACATGTGCAAAAAAATTAGCGAAACACATTTTATCACTTTTCAGAACTCAGTCTCAGTGAAATACTCAAATAGGCCCTAGGGCGGCTAGGCTATGTCAGTATGTGCCATAATATTATTATTCCAAGAGTTAATTTAATATTTATATTTTGGTAAGTATTTATACTGCTGTAACAAAATTATTTCAACACAGAAATAAATTTCTGCTTTAATCATACAAGGGGTAGCCAAAATATTCATGAATAATGGATCAAGACAGGATTAAAATGATCAAATACAGGAACTCCTTTTCATTACTGATACCTGATCCTACCTTTTTCATTTAAACTTAAACGAGACCATAATGAAAGTATTCTGAATGTAAATTCTTCATTATTTGAAATAAAAGGAAATAAGTTTGCAATTCTTGTATGAACAAACTAAATATAACAATAAATTTTGTCTCACTGATTCCATGCAGATTCTAATGAATGGACTCAAATTATAAAAAAGCACTAAACCAATAAATAAATGGTTCTTATCATGAACTTGAAAATAGATAAGAACAAAAAAGACTGGGTCTAATATTTTTCTTCTTCTTCTATTTATTTTTTTTTTTAACAATTATGCATTTTTATATTTATATAAAAGTATTTCAGAGCAGATTCTGAGTGCTAAGTCAACAATATTATGTTTTAGATCACAAGTCATAAGTAAGTTACACTTCATGTCAGTATGAACATGCTTTGAATAAGAGTGATTAAAATGCTAGTCTGAAAGAGATTGTTTTAAGTTCATATTCAGGACAAGACTTTTTCATTTACCTTTGGCAGTTTGCAGGATTACTTCATCACAAATTTTTTTATAATATTATAAACAATGAATGAGTTTTGGTTAAGGTTGTATAAAGACAGTATACGATTTCCTTACCTTGTTTTAGTTAAGTCAAACAATTAACTGACTTAAAGAGAATAATTAATCCAGTCAAATATTCACAGCTGAACTCGTCATTGCTTTTTCAAACAAACACACTAAATGTGTGTACATTGTGTAAAGATGCAAGTTGACATCGATGTGTAAGATAAAAAAAATACAATGTAAAAAATGTCTTTCGTTTGGAATTTAGTTCGAACGGGGTTTCCTAAGGGGTGATAGAACGTTAGACTTGATTTTTGTTTTAACTTTGAGATACTTATTATTTTAAATTGTTTATATAGTTTGTATATTCTTTGTTTATCTGGAAAAAAAGAAGAAAAAAATAACAGACAATTTCGCATAATTCTTAAACGACGATCAAAGGCATTACGTTATTTTTAAAAGACGGACAATTTATATCATGTTTAAGTATTATTTTCTTTGATAATAAGAACCATGCTTGAAAAATCGAAAGAAATCTATTTCTGACCCTAATGGCAAGTAAGAAACAGAAAAAAGAAAAAATTCCAAATTGGCGCCAAATTATTTTTTTCCGCGAAATTAACGCAATTTCAGAATGGCGGGTTTTAATATCAGTCCCATTGTTGTCTTAAGAAAGTAGCAACAACGGTCGTTTCTAAGGGCTTGCTTTCCGACTGGATTACGAATTGTTTCATCAGACACATTGACGTCAGCAATTCGTTCGGGGTAGCTCGTGTAATGTATATGTTTTGTTACGTAAAATGAATGTTTTTAGTCTGTCTTGTGTCTGCGTCCTAACTTTCGGATGTCCAAACATGTGCATACCACTGACAGAATTGCTGGCACTACACCGAATTAGCAAGGTGTTGTGGTACTAGGGCCGTACTAAACGCATCAGTATTATTTCTATCGGATAAGCCAGAACACAGCATGACAAATGGCCTGTTCATGTTATTTGCTTAGAGACCTTCTAATTTATCATTTTCAAACCACCGTTAGGATGTTTTAATCGTGATATCCGTTTATAATTAAGCTTGTAGGTAACAGAAACGTCCATCCAATTACCTTTATTTTTTTCTGACAGTCTTTTTTTCTGGTTTTGTTTATCAATGTATTTTTCTAGACTCTCAAGACAACAATGACGGCAGTGCATAGTGAAGTTAAACAATCAACAATCCACATACAAGTCAACTTCAAAACTTCACCCTTCACACTTAAAATGTATAGCCCAATGCAAGCATTCGTATCTCAAAAGTTTCACGAAACTATTACGAATCATTGAAAGTCTGATTTTGAAAATACTTTTTTCTAGTAGTATTATATATAGCCGTTCGGAAATGTTTTAACTGAGTTGTCGGTTTTTTTTTTTACTAACTCTTGACTAAGTCTTATGATTATTGTTAGCAGAAATGTATATGCAACAAACATGAAATAGACTTAATTCCATTGTTTTAAGATACTTCAGAATTTCTTTTTTTCAAATCCAGAAAATGTAATATTGATACAAATGTTAGATAGACACTTCTATTCTTATTGTATTTCAACGTACTTAGTATATAATATAATTTATACTGCTTTACAAAACTCTTAAAGAAAATTGCAAGTAGCTCAATAGCGCGGTGCCTTTGTTTCAGAAAATGAGTTCTTTTAAGATAACTAGATGTTTTTATTATCATTTTGTGTGTTTAATAACATTTTGTTCTAGTCTAGAATAAAACGTCTATCATCTTGAATGCTTACAGACATATGATGGTCAGCAATATAATAATTTGAAACCTACTTTGTTTGATGGAGTTTTTCGGTTTTTCATGCATCCAACTTATTTTTATGTAACAGGAACTAAATTTAACATAAAACAAATGTATTAACATATTTAAGTCGTTAAAGAATCGGCAAGATTTGTTTTTGGAAGCTTAAACTTGCAGGATATAGTAAGTTTTTCCTGAACCTACTGACAGCCTCCTGTTACCGAACATATAAAAATTCTATGAGTACAACTTATATATAAAAGTGATTAAAATCCTCTTCTTGTTTCTTTTGTGTTGTTAAAATTAGATAACGTCTCATTAAAATCATCATAATTTTTCAGATGCCTGAATAAATGCCAATTATGATGTTGAGAGTTCACGAAAAGGTCATTAACAACTGCTCATTTCATCACTAACAAAGGGAAGTTAAATAGTTTTAATCAAAATCAATCAAAATAACTGACATAACGTTAAGAATACTTGTTAGAGATTATAAAACTACAGACGACATGAAGAAGGTACAACTAGTTATAAGAAACAAATAATTGTTTTACATGATGAGCTTTTCACCTAATATAAAATCATATGCAATAAAAATAAAACAAGACGTGCAGCATGCAAATAAATAGTAATAAAACAGCACCGCATTTACTCTAGCAAATACATGTATCTTGCTAACACTAAAAACATTTATATGAAGCACTAAGACAGGAATAATTTTTAAAAATTTGCAGATAAAAACTTTCAGTAAATAATTTAAAAACTATAACTCTTGTAATTGTTAAAACGTAAAAACAAAATTTCAATTGAAATGCAAGCTGTTAATGCAGCATAAAAAAAAACATAAATAATGTAACAAAAATTACCTGCAGGCAGAGCAAAAACAGTTCGTTCCACTCCAGGACTGAACAAGCCTTCTAAAATGTGTGAAGCTGTTTACAGTCCTGAAGTGATCCGGTAAACTATTCCATAAAGAAGCTGCTGCAAAGCTAAAAGATTTCTTTCCATATGAGGTAGTTCTTACCTGTGGTATTTCCAAAATGTTACTGTATCTAAAAGAATTTGTAGTGTGTTTAATGTGAAGTAAATTTTGTAAACATAAAGGAGCCAAATTATTCAAAATTTTGTAAGTCTCAAGTGCCATTGTCCTGATGCGTCTCACTTGTAGGATTGGAACCTTTGCGTTCTCAAGAAGAGTTTCAGAGGATGATAAATAGTCGTCATATACGAATCTTAATGCTCTCTCTTGTATTTTTTCGAGTTTTTAATTTTTCTCTGTACAAAAATGCCAAGCCAAAGGGCAAAAATTAAAATTACTCAAAATGAAAGTATGGAAAATTGTAAGTTTATTCAATCTGGTTAGATAGGATCCAATTCTCTTGAGAACATCCAGCTGTTGTGATGCCTTTCTACACAAGTAACTTATACGTGCATCAAATTTTAGTTGGTAATCAATATCAATTCCAAGTAACTTGACGGTTTCTTCACATGATAAAATATTTTGCTGAATTTGGATAGACGGATTTTTTGCAAAGGCTCTTTTCCCTACAGCAATAACCTGAAATTTATCAGGATTCGCCTGAATCTTATTTTCGTTGAACCAATCAATCAGCACTTGAGACTCAGATTCTAATATAGATATGAGATGGTCATAATCAGGACTGCTAAAAGACAGAGTATTGTCGTCAGCATAATTGTATAAGGTAATATGTTTAACAAAATAAAAAATATCATTTATGAAGACATTAACCGAAAGGGGCCCCAATATAGAACCTTGGGGTACCACCCCCTTTTGGATGGCAGCCCAAGTTCTTAAATTCATGTAAATCGTACGCGTGTTTTAGCCTTTAAATCTATACAAAAAAGACCTTGTCCACACACACACAATAATTATTCAAAAAAAATATATAATAAAAGTAAGAAAATAGCGGTCAATTATTACGACCTTAATAAACTTTCTCAAAGGATATTGAACAGACTCATCTGAAAATCGATTTACTATAAAAGCGCTCAGATATAAATTATAGGCAAAAGAAGTTTACTCATGTGCATCATATAACATCGGAAATGATGAACACAGTTAATGTTCTTATTAGTATTTCTTCATTTCTACATTGTATGTGATTGTATCTATAGGTGTTGTCCGTTGATTGAAATATGCATGGGATAGTAACTCTTCGCCTCCTTTATCCGGAAAATATCTACATGGTCACCAATATTTCATTTTTGATTTTTTTTTAAAAAGTATTTTGAGGAACCTTACCTGAAAGATAAACACTTTTCAGCAATCTGCTTCGTCCTATTCAATTATGACGTGTTCTTCAACTTTATTGGATAATATTCTGTGTTTAACATCTCTTGTCATAGACCTTCTAGGCGGAAATACACGGCCGCGATTTTCTAACCTTTTATTGTTTTGTGTTTTTACGTTTAGTAGTTTTAATTTTTTTTTACTTGATGGTTGTATCTAGTTTTTCTGGTTTTTTTTTTTTTTTTTTTGTAATTTATACGTTAACCACTTCGCAACTTTTATTTGGTCTCTTACATTAGTAGTTGTCTAACATTCCCAAGAGGATTGAAAGGCAAACTTTACAATCTTGGTATAATAAGGGACGAACATCATAACTTATTCACATGTTCATTTATTCAGAAAAATTACACTACAAGAACATCACATAGCTAAGCATCACGATGACAACTCTCTAAACATGAGCTCCTTAGGCTAATGTTGCATTATAATGGAATATTGTTGACTCATTAATATATATCTATTTTAAAGACATATGTTTTGCTAACCTATGAAGAATGTTGATGTTGCTGTATAAAAATAAAGAGATGGGGTATGATTGCCAATGAGACAACGATCCAACAAATTTCAAATAAAGTGGATGTAAGCAATTATTATTATTTGTTATATTAATACGTATTTCACTGGAATTGTTTACCTCGACGTAGACACTGTTTGATTATTGTTACGTAACAGCTAGGAAGTCATTAACTTGAAGTCATCGAAACGGATAATAATTAACAAAGTTCTCATTTAACTTAGTTGAATACATGCGGATTTTAACATTTTAATGTTCTTTAAAAGATATTGTTTTAATACATTCATCCACGTAACGTGATGCAAGGAGTTTTTGTGCCTTAATGATACACGCGAGGAAGAAGCACGTGGTAGTAGAACTACGGAAATTCAAGGTTATCGAGAGAGCAAATAAATACTCGGTCATGAAAGAGTTTCATGTTTTTCGTGTTCATGTATATTTTCCTGAATAAAAAGAATGTAACCTAACCATGACTAATGGCTTATTACCAAAATTGACATATCGATAAATGTGCGTGTTGACTGGTAACGAAGCTGTAGTGACATTGCATACTGAACACATTTGTCGTCTAAAGTAGTCGTCGTTCTCGTCACACTTTGTTAATCCAAAACTCCAGAAAAAAAACTGCGTGAACATATTCATCCTAGCTTGCACATAGTTTCTACTTGACATGAAGTTGTGCAATCGCTATTCAATTTTTGATCTTAAAGATTTTTGGTATTCCGTACCAAAACATGGACTTTTGGCCATTTATGCTTAATATCTAGATATAAGAAGATGTGGTATGAGTGCCAATGAGACAACTCTCCATCCAAGTCACAATTTGTAAAAGTAAACCATTATAGGTCAAAGTACGGCCTTCAACACGGAGCCTTAGCTCACACCGAACAGCAAGCTATAAAGGGCCCAAAAAATGACTAGTGTAAAACCATTCAAACAGGAAAGCCAACGGTCTAATCTATATAAAAAACGAGAAACGAGAAACACTTATGAACCACATCAGCAAACGACAACCAGGTTCCTGACTTAGGACAGGTGCAAACACATGCAGCGGGTTTAAACGTTTTAAAAGGCGCCAACCTTCACCCTACCTGAAACAATAGTGTAACATCACAACATAGAAAAACACACTATAAAATATCAATTGAAATGGCTTAACTCAATCAAAAGACATATTAAAGGGAAACTTCGCAAAAAAATCAAAAATTGATATTATGTCCATTCTGTGTAAAAAAGCTCAAATTCATAAGTATTAAAGTTTTATTCTGCTAGATAAGAGATCACCATCGATTTTAAATTTAGAGTATCAATTCTCTGCGTGCCGCCATTTTGATATCTTCTCCGTTTAGAAACCACGATAGGTCTATAAACCACAAAGGACCAAAACTACAGTAACCTAATGTAGTCGTAATTGCGTGTCGATATCTTTTCAATCGTACGGTTGTTTTATCCGACTTACTAACTTGATACGGAAAATGTTATTATTTTTTAAATAACCATGGTCTGTCGTTTTTAAACTGTTTATATGGAAATTAGTTAAAAAGTCAAAATTCAATTCATTAATGATCATGAATAAGTGTTCCGTGAAAATTATTTTCGAAAATCTAATTTGTTCATAATTCTATTATGCAATAAACTTATTTAAATAAATTTGGACCTTCCCTTATCTGATCACCAGCATGGCTAAAGGTATTACTCCCAAAGGTATTGTGAGGTGACACGTCCAGGTATTCAAGCGATTTCCTGTTGGGCTTGCAAGTTCATGCATCGTTTCACTTCTGAGGGTATTGATCAGTGTACACGGCCGATAACTTGTAACTTTCTATTTTGAACTATCAGGTGTATAATATATATCTCTGTCTTGCGTGTCCCATAGTGATATACTAGTCATTACTTAACTCATACGCTTGCTTATAAATAACATTTCTGGTGTAAAGAATATTATTTACAAAAAATCTTAATAATTCCAAAAAAAAAATAAAAAATGATAAAATAAAATCTATTTACATATTTTTCCACAGGTAAATTTGGGAAAATGTAAGTATATACTTATTGTCAATAGTGAAGGACAGTTTGAAACATACAAGAAGTATTGATTTAACAAAATGTACACACTTGTCGATCATTCGTTTATACACCTGGATAGAAAGTTACGGATCTATAGATAGTCGCAATTTAAAATATACATGTATACATTGAACATAAGAAAGAAACATACATTTTGTTTAAATTGGGGTAAAAGTTTTGTAAATAGACTAGTCCACGTATGCCAACAGTATGTAATCATCGGATGTCTATGGACTATTGTATACCAAAAGAAGAAGAAGAGAACCAATTTGATTTAAATACAGGTCGATATCTAACTTGCTTTGGTTCATCGAAGTTATGGACATAGTAAAATCACAGATTTATATTTCAATTAGATTGTTCTCGGAACAAAGGAAGAAATTCGTCATCATCACAATTGTTGGGTATAATGGATAATAATGTAAACATGGTTCTGAAAGTGTTTTATGCCAAATTTCCTGTTCCGACATGTATGTTATTTATATGTCACTGGACGTAAACTGATTATCCCCAAGGGATGTGATTTTTTTTCCAGGAAAACTATTGAGTATCAAAGTTTCAAATTAATTTCGGGATTTATTTACTTTCTTGGTATTCAATAACAGAAATTTTAAGAATAAACTGCTTGTCCGCTTTAGGGGTATTCTTGCCAGTTAAAACAGACTTATAATTATATACAAAAATAGGGAAAGATGACATCAAATTGGTTCTGTCTTTTTTTTTTAAACATCGTTGGTTTAATAGCTAAAGTAGTATACGTTGTGAGACGAAGACTATTTTAATAGGGACATTCCCGATTATGTATAAATTTTGTTGATGTTTTTCACACCTGAAAAGAATATTTGTTCGTAATTTTCGATTCCATTTCAAGAAGATCCTTAAATTTTTGTCAATTTTTTTTTCAAATAGCTGAAGTATTTATGCGTTGTGAGATTTAAAATATTTTGATGAGAACATTAATTCCTGAATATGTAAATAAAGATCGTTTTGGATGGACTAAATTCTATAATTGCAATTGGTAATGATCTGTTTCAGATATTCAAGGTTACCGATTCTAATTTAAAATAGCACAATTTTAGTTCATACACTCTTGTTCAGAAGGCTATTATTATTTATAAATTTATTCAATTAAATTAATTCAGTATTTCATCGTTACAAAAGTATCGGCGGTCATAATTCATTTAAAAGTGAGCTTACGCAAAATATAAAAATATACAACGACTATCCAGTTGTTGTGCGACTTAATTACTCCACTAAATTAATTTTAATTCTTTTTTTTTTATATTTTCTGTGTCTAAAACCAGCACTCCCGTTTATCATTCATACGAAATGTTGTTCACACCTGGAACGGTAAACCGTGACGGCTACAATTCACTGAATGAAGATGAAAAGATTACAATTACAGAATGCTAATCTTTTAATTACCTTGAGTTTAACCACGCATTCAACATTCACTAAGTGTCACATAACAATACACATTCTATTTCCACAGTACAAGTAATATTTGCTGGACTGAAGCAAAAAGGTCAATACAAACAAGTATTTTTAATACACTATCGATCATGTCAGTTTCCTATGTTTGTTTAAAGTATCTGTCGGGAAAAAAATCATAAAAATGTTTTATTGTATGATTTACTTTTATTACTAATATTCGTATCAAAAATCGTTAAAACATAAATCCTACAATCTAATTTTAAAAGTTGCATGGCTATCACCTATTTTTAGTTGGTTAATAGCTACACCGAAAGTCGTCGATGCGCTTTAAATCGCGTTATTAGATGGTTAACGAACAAGACTTAAATGAGATTAATTTCACTCCCGGTATGCAAAAAGACTTAAACTACGTCACATAAGTCAGGAAGTTTGGATACATAAAATTAATTATTCCCAATTTTCTTCTTTATTACTTTTCATATCAAAATAAAACTTGGTGAATATGTTTTTTATGGTATTATGAACATAATAAGATGATAAGTGAAAAATCGCGAATTTTCCCTTTAACAAAAACAAGTGAACATACACTGAACGAATAAATTTGATCTGTGACACAACGTAAATACAAAATTAATAAAACAAGGGGGTTAGATGTTTAACAATATCAGAAAGACAACCATAATCTTGGACAAAATGTCGCCAAATAAAATAACGTACACAGGTAAATAAAAATAATTTTGTAGTAAGGTATACATGGAGTACGGAAATAATTTTTACAAAATAAATAATTTTATTGTTCCTAGTACGAGAACAAAAGTGAAAAATTATCGTCATACTAAACACTTATCAAAGGTGGTATATATTAAAAATTGTGAGACTAGATATAACACTGAATAAGTAAACATTAAATCAAAAATACATTACAAATTGTATCTACAGGTCAAATTAACACCAAAGTACGATTTGAGAGTACTCGCAGTTACTGAAAGTTAGTTAAAAGCCAAAAACAATTAATAATAAAAAAATCATGCATCAGAGACTTAAATCAACTAAAACACATCCCAGGGATTTAGTGTTTTAACGTCATTGACAGTCAAAGAAGATATAACTTGTGCAATGCCAAAATAAAAGTATCGACAGGCAGTAGGATAGTTAGGAGTTAACCTGTTAATAAATATGTATAATGTAATATATAGATACAGTAATCTCTATATAGTAAATGAACGTGGATGTGTATTTATACATCCCAAAAAATGTTTGAAAAGAATACGAATTTAGTAATGTTTTAATCTGCTGATGACAAAATCGATATATGTGCCAATGTAAACTATATTCAAAGATCTAATTACAACATCGGTAAGATATTAACTATTTGAAATTTTGATTTGAGTGATTTTTGAGATTCTCACAGGAGGATCGTCAAGGCAATCTTTGAAATCTTGGTACAATTAGCGACGAGTACCATTACCTTTTCGCATGTTCATGTATTTAGCAATGAGAAAAGAAGGAAAGAAGCACTAATAGAAGCATAAAACTAAACATCACACTAACAACTCTCTAAACATGAGCTGCATGGGCTAATATCGTATTCTTATGTAACAGTGTTGACTCATTAATTTATATATATATGTTTTAAAGAAAAAATAGAAAGAATTTTCGCTGAACTATGAATGTAAACTGAGTTGTATTTGTTATATTTATATGTATTACACAGTTGTTTGTCATGCAAAATATGTTTTCAACATAATTGTACACCTCATGTAGTACTCAGTCCCACTAATAATTCTTTATTTCATGACTAAATCTCGTGATTGTTAATCAGATGTCGTCATTTTTATCCATCGAAGTACGTAATGGTTGATTACTGTTATGAAACAGGAAGTCATTAACTTGACTTCATCGAAACGAATAATAACCAAGTTTACATTTAAAAATTGCTTTGAATAAATGGGATTTTACATTTTAATGTTCTTTAGTAGAATTTGTTTTAATACAATCACCCACGTACCGTGACGCAAGGAGTTTTTGTGCCTTTAATGATCCACGTGAGGAAGAAGCACGTGGTAGTATTTGAACTTTGAAAATTCAAGGGTTTGTTTTAGAGAAAAACACCTCTATTCCTTTATGTTTTCCTGAATAAAAGAATGTAACCTAACCAAGACTTGTGACTTATTACCAATATATGTGTGTTTTGCCTGGTAACGAAGCTTTAGCGATGTTGTATACTGATCACGTTTGTCTTCTTGAGTCGTAATTGTTCTCGTCATACTTGTTAAAAAAACTCCTGAAAAACTGCGTGAACGAATTCGTCCTAGATTGCACATATTGGAGTTGTGCTCTCGCTATTGTGATTTTGTTTCTGACCAAAAACATGTACTTAGTCATTTCTGCTTAATATACTTGTTATGTTCATCAGCAACGGTTATCCCGTGGAAGCAACTGGACACAATTCCACCAAACCTGCACAGATTCATTAACAAAATAATGTAGTTAAGCATATGCTATTTCAGTTTTTGATTTGAGTTTTTGTGTTGAATTGTCATACTAAAACAAACAAGGACTACACGATTTCTGACTATATTATTTGAGACGGCAGACGAAAAACTTCTTACTTGGATGATTGATTGATTGATGTTTGCTTAACGTCCAGTGGCAAATATTTCATGCATTTTTAGGACAAGAAAGGACAAGAACAAATTACCAATAAATACAACAGTTAGTACATGCAATTGGGGATCGACCGATGGGCGGTAAATTCTGAATGCCATTGGAAAATGAGGGTACATTTGTATATTGGATAGGATCATTAATTTAGCCTTGCAAGAGGTCACTTACGGACCTGAAGAACGGACGTAACGAATTTATACATTCCGCACAGCCAAATGGACGCCCTACTTTGTCAAGTATTTTATGAGGGTCTGGATGGGATGTCCTCCTTTCTGTATTCTGTAAAGTTTTTTCTGTATTCTGTAATGTTTAGGCCATTGTTTTCTATTTAGTAAAAAATATGCTTATTCTGTAAAATTCTTGTGTTTGGGTCCTGTATGCATATTTACTGTTATATCATAATTTTTATATCATAGTTCTTTTTCTTGTCTGTCTACCTCCAGTAGATTGTTATTATTGACAAGTGATGGTTGCTTGTGTGTACTCCGCGAATTTTGCCTTAAATAGAGCTAACCTTCAACACGACAGCACACTGAGAATATTATAAAGCGGGGGACCCAATTCCCCAGTGGTGTAGAACTAGTGTAACACTGTAAGCATGAGCTTATAAATAATTTTATAAAACATTTTTTTTTTTCAATATGAATTTTACTATAATCGTTCAGCTTCTAGGGGGCTGCTGCCCCAAAGACCCCCTGCTCACAATTTGTTTTCCAGTAGCTAATCCACTATTCCCGAAACCGCCAAACGTAGCGAGGCGTACATTTTTTTAAACGATTTTATGCTAAAAGATGATATATTTTCTTATCAAAAGGGGTTGGGGGCATAAGCTTATGATGTTCACCTGAACTAGATTTTATCCTTATTAGTCTAACTGTCCAAAAATATTCAAAAATTGTCTATCAATCAATTGTTTGGGAGAGGATTAAATTATATTTAACATTTATTGGTAGTGAAAAAGTGTTATGCCCAATCATTTATGATATCCATAAATCATTAATGATCTCCCGAAATATTTCAGGACCTCCATAGTTTTATTTCAGGACCTCTTCAATCCGATTTCAGGAATAATGGAGGTCCTGAATCGAATTGTAGAGGTCCTGAATATTGCAGGATATCATGAAATCGAATTATGGAGATTCTGAAATTGAATTATGGAGATCCTGACATATTTCAAGATATTGTCTTTGATGTTTTGTGGTATATTCTGATATTTGCAACAACAAATCAGAATCTCCTTAAATACAATAATTTTGGTTAAATCCGTGCCTCTTCATCATTACGACAGAGAAGCAGAATATTTCAAAGGGATATTCTAACTCATGAGTAAAAACGAACTGATAATTCCATGGCAAAAAAACGAAAACAAACCAAAAAACAAACAAGTTTACAAAACACAACATAGACAACTAAAGACTTAGCAACACAAAACCCAACAAAAACCGGGAGTGATCTCAGGTGCTCCGGAAGGGTAAGCAGTCTTTCTTTCATATCAATTTATAACATTTAAAATACTCCAAAAAGAGTGAGTCAGAAGGAAATGAAGTTATCTATTAAATAAAGAAAAGATCAAAACCAAGGTTTCATTCTCAGAAGAACATATTATATGCTTTATACGACTTCAACAGATACAATCAGATACCTGTACCAGTGCATGTTTAACTTTTGTTGCAAATATCAAAATATACCCTCAAAATTCAATACAATATCATTCTTCCAGCCATGTCCAATAAATTGTCGCTTTAAAATTGTAATGAATTATGGATCTTACAAATATGATTCCAAAATGATGAAAATTGTCGTTTAAGTTCTTTTAATACCACAGTAAGAGGAATTTTGCGGTTTTTTGTTGTTCCTTTTTTAATTTTTTGAAACTCAGACGGAGGAATCATGCAAGCGAAAGAGACGTTTTGTCTCTGCAATTCCCTTCTATTGCAGTGCTTTTTGCTGTCAATGGTTATCCTGGTCTGAACTATGTCACAAACTGTTATATTGGTGTTGCAATATGTATATCATTGTTGACACAATGCAGGAGAAGGTTGTAGGAATAACTTCGTCTGCACTAGCGGACGGAAAGATACCTCGAGATATTTTTAACTTGTGCAAAATCGTGTTTCCGGAGGAAAAATACTGATGCTTACGAATGTATAGAATTGGCATTGCTAAGATCAATAAAACAGGTCCGATTTCGACATTCTGTACCAAATGATCTACTAGTCTATTGTCAATTATCAATAATAAGTTTTTTTGTGCAAAAAACGCACAATTTCATTATTTTGTTAATCATTTATTTCTGTAACCAATATTTTTTTACCTTATTCTTTATTTTTATTCAATTATTTTTTTTTTTGTATGTTGGCACCCCATTATTCTCTATTCTATATTTTTTCCCCATATTTCTCAATTCTTTATTTTTTGGCCCTTATTCTCTAATCTGTAAACCCCATCCACACCCTCTTTTATTGTTGGTCGCAGGACCAAGGGATGACCATATTTCTATACCCTAGTCAATCTGAGAGTGTCTTCTTTGGAAGATTGACAAATTTTACTTGGCATAAACAATACGACTGGTGACACTAAAGAAGCAGGAACTGCTTACTATAATTCATGAGTACATAATCTAACACCTGGTTTTTTGGTAGGGTTCTGCTTGTTCAATCTTTAGTTTTAGTATAATAGACTGTTTTTTTTCTTTTCTCAAGTTTTCTATTTGCCATGATGTTATCTGCTTTTCATTGAATTATCACCATTTGCCCTTTTGGTACTTTCCTTAAAAAGTTTAATAACAATGAAAACAGAAGTAACAGTTCTATAACAAATTTCTATTTATTGTTTAACTTCTTGTCTAACGTGTATTGTATGTCAGTCTCTTAGACCAATATATACAGACTTAGTCTTGGAAGTATGGATACCATTATTCATTTTTACAATAAGAAATCAGGTTATAGGATCAACAACACGGATCATGTAAATCATATTTCCTACGGATATTTTGACCGACGAAATTGAAACAAGAACTTAAAATTTAAATCTATATACTATTTGATTACCTATATACAGTGTAACCTGCCTTATCCGACACCTGAGTATTCCAACATCCTGCTTTAACCGACACATTTTCATGGTCCCAAAATATGCCTATCCTTGCAGAAAAAACCTGAGTATTCCGACACCCTGCTTAATCCGACATTTTTTTCTGGTCCCCCAGTGTGTCGGATAACACAGGTTACACTGTACATTAAATGGTTTTCTACATATTGATATGATCGTGAAATATCGGATGTGGACCCTTTTGGCGAGTGAGCGCAAGTTATATCAAAGCCGTGATACGTGAATTACGGAGCAAATGAGCAGGGTGATATAGGCAATGGGAAGAGCGATAAGAATTGTTAAACAAGTATAGACTCGGCGTAATTTTAGGGATAAACATATGTTACAGACACTTGTATATAATTGTTTAAGAGAGTAGGTATTCGGCATTTAGACAAAAAAGCACAGTCTTTACAGTGCGAGTCGGGGACGTATGCCTAGATAGGGTGACGTGTCATCCTGTAGTTTGACAACTGGCGAGTCAAAATGTTCAAACCCCGACTCAGAGTTTAGGTCTGGTATCATTATATCACATCATTCACATATTTTATCGTCCTGTATTTACATAGATATAAGAAGATGTGGTATGAGTGCCAATGAGACAACTCTCCATCCAAGTCAAAATTTACAAATGTAAACCATTATAGGTCAAAGTACGGTCTTCAACACGGAGCCTAGGCTCACACCGAACAGTAAGCTATAAAGGGCCCCAAAAATTACTAGTGTAAAACCATTCAAACGGGAAAACCAACGGTCTAATCTATATAAAAACGAGAAACGAGAAACACTTATGAACCACATCAACAAACGACAACTACTGAACATCAGATTCCTGACTTAGGACAGGTGCAAACAAATGCAGCGGGTTTAAACGTTTTAATGGTACCAAACCTTCACCCTTTTTTCTGAAACAATAGTGTAACATCACAACATAGAAAAACACACTATAAAATATCAACTGAAATAGCTTAACTCAATCAAAGGACATATTAACACCATTGAACATACACTGAACAAATAAATTTGACCTATGATACAATATAAATTCAAAATAAATAAACTAAGGGAAGAATAATAAAAGTAACATGTTGAAATGTTAAACAATTTAAGAAAAACAATATGTCTTTTTTGCTGCTGTTCGTAAAGTAGATACCAACCAAACATACCATGTTTTTCATATTCTGTATAATGAATAAATGACTTTTGTTCATAGTCATATGATACGAAATTATAATGTTTAGTAATTATTAAACCAATGCATAAATATATACTTGTATACTAAAGTAAGTCCTCTATGCACGATTTTTTAACATTTATAACAAATAGATCCATAACATATATAATCGACAAAAAATTATTTCAGTCAGCGAAAACTATGGTTGCTTAATACTTTCGTGTTTTATTGCCGAAGTTTACCGAACGTGGCCTATCAACAATCAACATAGAATCATGGAGCACGTGAAAATAATTGAAATGATAGACATGTAATTTAGACTTGAGCTATGTTTAATTCTTTTATATATTTTCAGTGCGTTTCTATTTGTTAATTAAACTTTATACTAACAGTTGTTAAATGATTTAGTGTATTAATTTGTTTCTTTCATACTCAATCAAAACTATCTAAATTCACCGTTTGTTTACCTTTAGTTTCATCACGGTTTTTCAACGCACATGCGCAGTACGGTTACCGAAGTACCAAAGAGAGGCGTCGTGTTTCACCACATACAGAAAAGCTATCAGAGAATTAGAGTAAGGGAGGACAATAATTCAACAGCAGTATATTTTGAAAGAAAGTCCATGTACTCGTGTTTTATAGTAAAACTTAGTCAATCACGTATATAAAACATATTATTATTATTTTTAAATTTGAAGTGTTATATTATTTAAAAGTTACAGACGCATTCATGGTATTGTTCTTTTTCGTTTCTATCTTCCTGTGGAATGAAATTGCAAAAAGAAACAAATGCAATCAACGTATTTCACATTCGTCCCTTGATAGTAGTACGATTCAATTCAAGATGTGGTCAATATGGGTCAAATTATTTGATTATGTTCTCTTATTAAACTTTACATTGTTTTCCAGTTATATATTTATTTTCTGACATTGGTATACATATGATAACAAAAACATGATATTCTACCATGATTATGCTAGGGGAAAACATCAATATTTCACTGTAAAAGGAAACAACAAAACTCATTTATAAACTTCTTCTCTCATTTTGTTAATATTAGGTGGGTTCATGTGGAGGTTATATTGTCCTTGGCTTGTGAATAATGAAGTTATTTCAGCTGATGAAATTTCTCAAGATAGAATGCGTGGGTGTTGAATGAAAATCATGAATGGAAATAGTGACAGCCATAGGCATTACCAAGATCTCATTAGGATCTATCCAGTAAATGCCCATTCTATTTTCTTAATTAAAAAATATTTGTATCCGTTTCTAATCTTAATCAAATTCTTATATCTTCTAATCGCTAAATGCAGATCATTCTATTGATGACATCGTAACATATATGTTTTTAATGTTTTATTCGTGTAATTCACATTAATTTTCAGCTATCAGTCATTTTTTGGAAATAACCATAATTTTGTGAAACGACACTAGATCTGTGAAATAGAATATTTGTCCTTAAAAGTATATTTTTATTAATCAGTTCTACCAATAAAATCAAAAGTCCAAATGCAAATTTACCAAACTGTTGTTAACCACAGTAACAATTTCAGAGAAGTAGAAACTAAAAATTTGTAATTTGTTTTATTTTAAAATATTTATATGCAAAACACGAGTCATATCGTATCTTTTCATTCTTTTCAAAAAGTATCTTAAATAAAAGGTTATGCAAAACCGCAAACGTTATATTATTACGACCACTGATAAAAAAATCTCTTTATAAGATAAATGTTTCTTATATCGAGTTATTATCGTCAATGTATGTGTTTATGCCTTTGTAGTACTATTTTAAGCTTTTTCACTAGTCGGGACATGTAGTCATTATAAAACTGATTAAAATGATGAACAATATATCATCACTAGTCGGGACATGTACAATGATAATCTGTTTATCGCTATTTTACCTATGAAGACGTTGTCATTATAAAACTGATTAAAATGATGAATTCTTGAAATAATTTAAATTATCATGTCATTATAAAACTGATTAAAATAATGAATTCTTAAAATAATTTTAATTATCATTTTGTTGTTTTGAAATTCTACTGAATCGAAGATTCAAACTCGCGCAAGCAACTGAAGGTTAACCTACGGTGAAAAGTTCTATCATAGCCGTTTTAATTCTGTTGCTCCCAATGGTTTAAGATTTATTCTATTTTCATTTATTTTATATTTTCAAATTCTACAGACCTGTGCATTTTTTATTAAGTTTTAATATCTCCAAACAATCAAATACAGAATCCACATAATTGATATGTTGCGGGGTTTACTGATTATGGTTTTAACTCTGAAGTGCTTGAAATGAAATAACATTTCTAAACACCGCAGACCGCCTAATGGAAAACAAAACTGTGTGATATTCTGAACTATTTAAAAAAATGAGGCTTGATGGTTATTATGAATGAAAAATCTATTGAAAAGTCTGAATACATGTTGCTTAATTTGTTTCCCGGAAGGAAGATAACTAAAATTGTCACGCTACGGAAGATCAGTCAATAAACCTATTATCCTTTCTTCTTTATTTCTATGATGATGAGTTCATCAAAAGTTTATATGCCTTAAAGTACCGTGCAAAACCTGACTTAATTCCTAAATATACCGGTACATAGGAATCTAAGAAATTGAAAAAGCAATAAAACAAAAGTATGATAAATTAATTATCTTTTAAAAGTCATTATCTCTAAACCATCTGAAAATCAAATAATTAATGTCGCTTATAAACGAACTAGCTGAATTTTATTTGTTAAAGTACATTTGTACACGAATAAAATTATGGTGAATGAAACTTTTATGTTGTACGAATACGAATACGAAAGCTTTATTTAGATTCGGTATAGTTATTAACTACAAAACATAAGCTCTAGAGAGATTTAACAAAATACATACAAACATATACAACAACAAACTTCAGCTGTAGAGAGATTTATCAGAATACATACAAACATATAAAAAACACAACCATGCAAGCAGACGTAAGATAGAAAAAGCTCACATTAAAGAAAGCACGCACAAACATGGCAAAACAAATCATACATGCTGTTATAACTATAAAAGAGCAAAGTGATGTAAAATAAGCACAGTGAAATAAAATGAATGCTTACCTACGTGCAGAACAGCGACATTCCGAACCATTCCAAGACTGTATAATACTTTTGAACTGGAAAAAAAACTATCCTACGTCATGAAATGGTACAGAAGAGAAAAAAAGAATAGTGGACGTACTTAAGCGCAGTTCCGGAAGGTTCCACATTTTAGAAGCAGCAAATTTGAAACTTTTCTTACCGTTAGTAGTAGTTTTTACATGTGGGTAGTAGTTTTTACATGTGTACTGTCGAATATTTTGTATATCTGAAAGAATATTTCGATTGTTTTACCTTTAATAATTCTTGTTAACATACTGGTGCTCAGTCTTTAGTTTTATGTTTATTTTGTTTATTATTTGTGTTTTCGTCGTCATTCGTTTTTGCCATGGCGTTGTCAGTTTCTCTCCGCCTAATGAATTTTGAATATCCCCTTGGTATCTTCCGCCTCTATAGTATGCAAAGGCAAGACTGTTACGATACATCATAAAACAATTAAAGTTCAGATGAAATACTAATTCAAATACTCTGTTAGGCTGTATTGACTCAACGATCACAGATTTATATGAGTCGTTCTCTATTCAGGTGAGTAAAACTAGTTTGCTGCACCACGGGGCAATGCTGTAAAGTAAATATACAATTGTTTATTACTTTATGACCCTGTTCATACCAACAAAATAGAGATATTTTGCGAGATAAATTCAAATTTCTTTTTGTTGTTTACATTTGATCATATTTCGAAAGATGGATTCAGATCTATCCTTTTATGACGCATTGGAACAGGTGAAGTTGAAAGTTTCGATCTAAATCATGAGAGTGATCAATACTATTCAAACCATTACAGATATCTGAAAATTACTAAATCACGACATTGGAGAAGAAAAGAATCGATTGCTATTCAGTGAGCTTATCCGATGGTAGTCGTTTTTTTATGCTATGTAACGTGTTTTGTAATCTAAGTTGATCAGTGTCCATTGTCAAACAACACAATCTTTTAACTCTGTTATTGAGTTTTGTTATAAGTTTATTGATAGAAATTGTACCTTATGTAGTTGAGAAAATCTATATAAACCAAATTATATATGTATCAAAATTATTACACCCCAGTTCTATTGTTAAACTTCATAGTTTCTATTTCTGAAACAAGTGTAAATTGAATAGATCTATTGTTACGAATAACAATGGATTTTGACCACAGGGTGTGACGAGCGGGGTTTCTGGAAACCCCTGCTTCTACATCCCGCAAACAAAGTCCATTGTTATTCGTAACAATAGAAATTGATTATTTTTTAAATAGCATGAACATAAGAAATTACTAATTGTGTTCACTACAAATTGTTTCATGATATTAAAAAAACACATTTTAGGAAATTTCAATAAGCATCTATATGGAAAAAAAATCCTTTAAATACTCCTTTGCTTGAAGGTATTTTTTTATCCCAGTCATATGTCTCTACTCCCAGACCCCCCCCCCCCCTAAACCCCCCGTTACCCAGTGGCCGATCCGGGGTTGGGGGTTCCGCGGATTGGACCCGACTTTTATTCAAAAGATCAATGCATTTGGAACCCCCCTTTTTCTCTTGAGTTAGGAAGCCCCTGATTGCCCCAAAAGGAGTTCCTCTATATTAAATTTTGTATGTTGAGCGTGTCTGGTAGTCGGGTTTCTAATGCAGACACGCCTATCCCTTAGTATGTTCGAATATGAATTTTTGTTTATTCTCGAGAAGAGGGGTGGGGGGCTTTTTTTTTTTTGATAAAATCGTAAGATATGAAATACAGTTATGATTACCTTTATTAAACTGATACAGATAAGTACTTTGGGTTATAATATTGGCTTTATCTTTAGTTTCTTCTACCAAATCCAACGCTTGCCACAAAATGTCGTCCGTCTTATACCCGTCCATATTGACAACTGTATACCAGGAGCATGATGGATTTTTTGTTTGTAATAAGAATACACGAAACAGTCAACCTTGATCTGCTGATCCATATTAGCACATGGATTTAACGGGAATATGCAAAACAAACTTTGACATTTGTAAAATATACTCACTTGTCAAAGTTTGAACGAAGATAACCAAAGAGAGGTTACTAGTGGGGTTTCATGTAAGAAAAAAATATTCTTATAAATCATGGTTTGAAATTGTCAATAAATATGCGATCGTGTTTTTTTTTTTTTTTTTTCGTTTAATAATCAATGTTAATAAATATAGGGTTTAGAATGGGGTGTAAGTTAGTTATACACCTCGGGATACGGCGTGTCTGGATAAGAAACCCCTCCGGCCTCCGGCCGACGGGGTTTCTTATCCAGACACACCTATCCCTCGGTGTATAACTATTACTGATTTAAGAGTCAAATTTTAACAGGCTTCCGGAAATTAATGATTCATCTTGAAAAGGAAATATATACGTCGTAGATGTTCAGTAGGAAAATTATTTTTATCGAACTTTTATGCTAATAAAACATTATTTCATGATATTAAACAATTATAGAAATGTTACAATGAAAAGGGAGGAACAATTGAAACATGACACTACGCCAATAAAAAGGGAGGAACAAACATGACACTACGCCAATTAAAAGGAAGGAACACATATGACACTTCGAAAAATAAAAAGGAACAAATATACCACTATGCCAAAAAAGGAAGAAACACACATGACACTACGCAAATAAAAAAGGGAGGAACAAACATGACACTACGCAAATAAAAAAGGGATGAACAAACATGACACTACACGAATAAAAAGGAAGGAATAAACATGACACTACGCCAATTAAAAGGAAGGAATGAACATGGCACTACGCCAATAAAAAGGTTGGAACACACATCACACTATACAAGTAAAAGGGAAAGGAATTATAATATAGTTAAAACAAGAATTTCCATAACATAAATTGAGTAACACGAACATTCATCAATCATTCCTGATAGTAAACAATACCGTTATTGTTATCATGCAGTCCATTAGATTTGTTTAACTTATTAGTGCATTATTTCCTACCAAGACATCTACATTATGTAACAAGCATGTTGCTGTGCCTTTGGTTGTTTGCATTGGTTCTGTATTTTATAATAATCTTATCAGGCGAATCATGACAGTAATTGTTAGATATGGTTATCCTACATTGACTTTTATTTGGTGTAATTATCCAATTACTATATTCTTTAGTGCATAGATGTAGCATTTTAGGGCAGTCATAAACTTGTAATGAGGTGTAAGCTTTTGCTTCGTGTCCAAAGCCTCTGTTTATCTTTTGGATAAATAGTTGTATTCAAAGTACTATTTGTTTGCTTTTGGTTTTGTCTTGTAATTGTAGAAATTTTGCATCGTTTTTGTTTTATATCTCTAGCTGTATGGAGGCCATAACATTATCCTTGATGAATATTGTCTTACATTTTTAAAGTTATCGCGTAGTTGTTTCTATATAAGACAACTTCCTAACTTCACCTTATTTTTCTTTATTTGTATGTTTATCTAATTTGTTATGCAGCCAATCCGAATTATTTGCCCTGTTTGTAAATTATTTTTGTTAAACATTCAAAAAATATCTTGAAACCTCCCTTGGTTTCTTAATGTTTGCATTATTTCTGTATTTTACAATGAGATTGTTCGGCATTTTGTGCAGTATTTCTTATATTTCTTTTCCCATTGTAATATGTTGATAAAAGACAGAAAACACGACGACCAAAGGAAAAAGACAAACAAATTCCATTCACACACTTAACAGAAAACTTCATACTAAAATAACATTATTGAGAGGGTGTCTGAACTCAGGTGCTACCATAACACTCTTACTACAAAACCGGCACCAGTAGTGTTGCTCGAGACAAGTAGAAAGTTGTATTGACCGATAAGTTATAAAATAGGAAAATATGACGGATTTTGACAAGAACAAATAAAATATGTCCAGATTAATCTGTGACACAGATATTGAGTAAACTTTAAGGTCAACTAATTAAGTTAAAGTGGATCCAGTCTGTATATTTTTTGAAAAGATAAATCTAACTTTACTTTAAGGAACTCTTTGTTCAGTTGTTTCGATATAAGTAGAAATTCTCTTCTAAGTTAATCCTGATAGGAAGAAGTACAGGCTCATGACACATCGTATCAGCTGTGAGCTAAACTTGTTTACTCCTAACTCAAATTCTGTTGGAATTTTTGCTACATGAAAATTGAAAATGCACTGTAAGAAAAATTGTCAGTCTGCGTAGCAAAAAGGTGGAGGGAGGGTTCAGAACTCATACTCACACTTTCCTCCATGTTTATGCAATGTTCGAGGAAACTGGATGAACAAGGACCTAGGAAAAACTAAGTCCAATAATTTGCCTAACTGCAACTTACCATTTGCTTTCGGTGGAGACATGAGCTAGAATCACTGCTGGAAATACTAAATGTTTCATTTTTCCTTTATGGTAAATACTAGACCTTTGATACTGTTTGTTATATTGTTCAATACCTATGAAGACTTAGATCATTATATAGTTTGGTATATAGTTTATACACTCGTCTATTGTTTAAAACCTTATGTTGGCTGTCATATGTCTTTTGTTTGGATGTTGTCTCATTGACGTAAATAGAAAACAGAAAATGCTGCCATAATGACGTCAATCTTTTGACTATAAGAAAGTGTAAAAATGACAATATTTTTTTCCAATGAAACATAATGGGTTTATTAATTTAAGCTTAGTTTGTGCAAAGATGACTCTGTTACATGATTTTCGTTTACCTCTCCCTCATTAAAAGGTACCACATTTGATGCGTCTGTCTCTTTTAGTCAACTATATATTTAGGAATCAAACAATCTATTTAAAAAAATGCATGACATTTACAATTCTAATTGTCCAACTAAGTTTCTGGTTATTGTAAATAAGGTATAATTTCTCCCGACTGAAAACTACAGAAAAGACCTTTAAAGCTTAACAAAAAGTACTTTTCATTTTTATATTAATCGAGAAAAAATTATAAAATAAAGATCGAAATCACGTAGCAAAAGGCAATTATTTCTTCTATGAAAACTCGATTAAACACCTGATGGGGATCTCGTTATATAGAACAATTTATAAACACATTGCGATGTATTCGTATAGAAAATTCAAATTTTCTTCAATTAAGATGGTTTAAAATCAATACCAATAGAAATGTCGATACATCACTGTTATATAAATGTACTAAACTGCACAAAATTATCCAGAAAATTGATGTTATATTGATAATTATCATCAAAGTAATGAATCAAAGTGACAATCACAACTCTCTTTGACATAATGTAATCTTGACGTGTAGGGAGGAACAATACAGTTAGTCTAATAAGCACGAGGAAGTCTTTTTGACCCTGAATTTTACTCCGCAAAATGAAAGAGGCTATTATGCTTTATTCCTGTCTGTAAGCGTTTATTTTAAAATATGTTGCATGACTTTATCATTTATATGTATATGTAAGTTAATAAGTATTTTGCATAATGACAATTTCTCAACTTTGGCTCAATCATTTTTCAGATTAAATCCTTGTATCCGACTTCCGTGAACTTCATTTTGATACTAAACAGAGTTAATTAAAAAATAATGATTTAACTAGTCATTTTAAAAGGTCCGTATAATTTTTATTTCAGCCCACTAAATGTTTCGAAAATTTCATAGTCCACAATAAGCGTCCTTATGTCAAATCATAAATACATTAATTTATATTCACAACAACAAAGAATCATAAAACACCCTAACATCTTAATGTAATGTTTCTATGGTAACGTAAAAAGACAGTCACCATTCTGACAATTACTAAGTAACTTTAAACTCTGTCCTTCCTACCATAAATATGTCATCTTTTGATCATTTAATAATTACTAAAATGACAGACTGACAAGAAATGAGTCGAATGATGGATAACCTTTTAGCGTTTATTATTTTCTTAGACATACTATTTCTCCTTTGTGGCTTCTGTGGGTTTGCTATCCGTGGTTTCTGTAATTGACATTTAAATATGAAAAGCTTTATCCCCACGTGGTATACATGTTATCTACTGTAATTGCATTTATTATATACCATTTTTAGAAAACTTGATTTTCGCTGTCAGTTACTGGTGAATAATTTAATTTGGCAACCACAAAACAACAAGTAATTCTAAAAGGAAATAAATCGGGCACTTAATGTTACTAAAAATAATTGATGAGAGTTCAGGGATGACTATTTGTTACACGTAAAAAAGCTCAGATTATGTAATCGGGTGATTTTACAGTTTCTTTGGTCAATACTGACGTGCTTTGATAGCTTTTAATTTGAAAACTCATTAAATATGAAATTTAATTGTATATGTTTTTCTTACCATTTTTTAAATTTCGAAATCTCTCACGGGAGGGGTCAGCTGTTTGTCTCGTCTACGAAGACGTGACGGAGAGTGAAACGTAGGCATGAGTTGTACATCTAAATATTTTCACTTTCAACTAGATGAATCAAAATTGTTGGTGGTTTTTAATGTTGAGATTTTGTCAGTTGGTAATTGTCACTTTCACATTGGTGGTGCCAGATAAAGTAAATATCAAGTTTTTAGGATAAGGTCTGTTCTTCTGTAACTATGCAATAAAGGTAAACACTATATGGTACCGAGGTTGGTTGAAGGTAATATGTAGGTCTGTCTGTGATAATGTATGTGTCTCTGTTCTTATTCTTGTGCACCAGTGGTCATGTTTAGTTTTAAGAATTTTGTCTGAGCTTCAATTACTATGCATGAAAGGCCAATACTATGTGGTATTGAGGTTTGTTGAAGGTAATATGTAGGTCTGTCTGTGATAATGTATGTGTCTCTGTTCTTATTCTTGAGCACGAGTGGTCATGTTTAGTTTTCAGAATTATGTCTGAGCTTTAATTACTATGAGTGAAAGGTCAACATTTCTTAGTATACTGACTTTTGCGAGCAGTTCAGGTTCGATTAGCATACGCCAGGTGGCCTTGACCTCACTCTTCAGTGGTTAGTGTTGTTCCTTAGTAACTATACATGACAGGGAACACCATATGCTGGTTTATGAAAGCCATGTGCACCGGATGAGATGTTTTAGTTTGTCAATTATCCTTCATGATATGATATAACAAGAAATATATGAGAGTTGTTAATTTTATGCAGAAATTAATTTAAAAAAAAGTTTTCTTGCCACGTCGGAAGCGATCTGTTTAAATAAATTATCAGTAACAAAAAGATGAGAAAACAGCCAATTAGATTAGATCCATATAAACAGCTTTATTTTTTCATTTTTATTGATTTTTTGTACCAATACTTTATTGCACATGTAGAAAGTAGACATATACACGCCTCCTCGAATGCGATCTACCGAATTAGACTTATCACCAGGTTTGTATATAAATGAGCAACACGACGGGTGCCGTGTTTTAAGGGTTTCAGTTGCTCAGTCTTTAATTTCTAAGTTGTGTTATGATGATAAATCTAGAAGAGCGCTTTGGACGCATGAAATTTATAACGTGTTGTTTTTTATTTTTTATCGTTTTTCGATTTTTGCCATGGTATTACTAGTTTGTTTTCAACTTATGAGTTTGAATATCCCTTTGGTATCTTTCGACTCACTTTTATTTAACAACCCTATAGAACAAAAAACGATCTTCAACATTCAAAATGTGACTTTAAAATCATGGATAATTTATCACGGCCTCAAAACGAACTGGTCACAAATTTGTATTAATTGATTGATTGATAACTGTTTGCTTTACGCCGCCTCAGCACAAAAAGCTATATCGCGGCTAAGTATTTATTGTGTAACACAAGGATTTGTATATAGTGACAAGGATTGGAATCTCGCGGTATCTCGTTATTTCGCGCTTATACATTGATACTCGCCTGTATGTGTAAATATCCGGTTTTATCGCTTGGTTGACAACGTTATGAACACACACAATCTGCTTTCTTTATGGTAAGCTACGATCTATTTACGATATTTTGTTGAGACTTTACGATGAAATAATTCTTGTTTCTCTTAAATTACAAAGTGATTATTACCTAAATAGACCAAAAGGAACTGTTGGCGTTTATAAAGTCTATCTGTGCAATTTTCGTATTAAAATTAAGTTTGTAAATTTTATAGGCACTGGCTAATGTTACATGGAAATGTAACAATAATAAAAATATTATTGTTACATTGGAGACTAATTGCCGGAATGCAAAGTTGGGTAAGGAACCGATTAATTACGAATGTAAAAATAATTATTGAGGCTACGGTTACACTGCGTTATTAATACATTAAAACAGCAATGTATGCTAGATTAATTAAACTTAAATCTTCTATAGTTTTGTTGCTTAATTCTTTCATATGTACTAAATAATACTTGTAATAATGATAAATAATAAATATTATTCAACAAATGGTGTTTAAATAGTTTTACGTATTAATGGTTTTGATGTTCTTAAAGATACTACTTCAGATTAGTAGTGCCAAAGGCGAAAACTATAGTTCAATGGTTTGTTGTTGAGAACTCGGGCTGAGAAAAGTGTTCACTTCTAAGTTTTTAACTACACACCTACTGTCAAAATTACTTGTCATTATACTTTGAACAATGGATGAAGAGATTCCTATTGCCAATTTTGTTTTGGGTGAAAAATTTAAAACTTGGGATGCGTTTGAAATAAAACTGAAACAATATCAAGACACAAATTTCATACAGCTATACAAACGCAGTTCTAAAAAAATTGATACATCAATAGCAAAGTTTGCTAACTGTGAACAAAAATACTGTGAACTTCTGTATACATGTATCCATGGAGGACGTAATTTCGTTTCAAAATCAGATGGAGCTCGCCCAAGCCAAAGGTAATTTTAAATTTAACCTATATACGAATATCAATGGGTCATAATATCCATGCGAGATTTAAATTACATTCGTGCTATAAAATTAAAGTTTTAAAAACTGGTGTGTGATGGCTGCTTGGAGTGGTTTCATCAGAAATGTGTCGGACTTAAACATGCTCCAAAAACAACTTACTGGATATGTAGAAAATGTCATTGTAAATAAAAAATTAAAGAAATTGTATGTAATAATTGTATGTATTGTAAATATAAAATTAATGTCTTCAACTTTTATTATTTAGTACATATTACTAGTCCCATCGTACATTGCTTTTTTTCATGTAACAATAACGCAATGTAACCGTAGCCTCAATAATTATTGTTACATTCGTAATTAATTAGGTCCTTACCCAACCACGCATTCCGGCATTTAGTCTCCAATGTAACAATAATATTTTTATTATTGTTACATTTCCATGTAACCGTAGCCAGTGCCAATTTTATATTCATGCCGGAAAAAGATTAAAGTTGAATATTCCCCCTCATGTGACCGCAGTTTTGATAGTCCAATATTTTCATCTTAATGATCATTTACTCAAAGAGGTAGATGAAATAATTATTTGATTGTCGCAGCTTGTTGTTTGACTTTCTGTTTTTATAAATACAGATTATTTTTGAAATAGTTCTTTGTTATTTAATTAAGCAATGAACTGCTTGTAATTGGAATATATTTTTGTGGTGATTAAATTAATTAGGTCACTATACAAATCCTTGTGTAGTGTAGTATATTTTTTTACGAGAAAGGGTTAAATTAGAAGCAATAATAGTTTTACTCTGTTTAGATTTAATAAATCTATTAAGAAGATATGCACCAAGGTAAAACACAATTTTTTAAAACTGAGATCGCATAAACTCCTAAAGGACCAGCCGGCTGCGTCGACAGTGTAAGCTATGAAAACCCCCAAATTAAGCAATTGTTTAAATTATTGTTCAGTATCTAGTCAAATATGTGTTTATGGATAATATATCCGAAAAACAAATCGTTATAGATATAGGAAGATGTGGTATGAGTGCCAATGAGACAACTCTCCACCCAAGTAACAATTTATAAAAGTCAACCATTATAGGTCAAGGTACGGCCTTCAACACGGAGCATTGGCTCACACCAAACAGCAAGCTAAAAGGGTCCCAAAAATTACTAGTGTAAAACCATTCAAACGGGAAAACCAACGGTTTAATCTATATAAAAACGAGAAACGAGAAACACGTATGAACTACATAAACAGACGACAACTACTGTACGTCAGATTCCTTTAGTTCTATTTAAGCTAATTTTGTAATAGAACTACATGAACTATATCAATAAACCGTCTTTGTAAATTTTTCCCTCATTCATGATTAAATATTGACAAATCAAATGATGTTATACATATACCATTTCTAAGGAGGCTGACATCCAGAACTGTCAACTTGTTAAGATTGTTAAGCTCGAGGGAAAATAATTATCACAGGTTGACAATTCTGGATGTCCATTGACTAGATGTCCGTCGTCAAACCGAACAAATCAGAGAAGTAACCAGGAATCATGGTTCAAATATCAGACTTTGGCAATTTGAGATATTTTATTAGAGAACAGCCAATCAATTGAGAAATACCACAGGTCAACAAAAGAAACGATTACAGTTTCAGCATACATTTATCATAAAATATATTGGCAAATAATAAAAAAAAAATAAATCATCCAATGCAAATATATAGTGGTGGTGGAGCCGGTCCGTCTGTCTATGTGTTCATTCATCAGTCAGTCCGTCCGTATCTACTTAGGACAGGTGCAAACAAATGCAGCGGGTTTAAACGTTTAAATGGTACCAAACCTTCACCCTTTTTCTTAAACAATAGTGTAACATCACAACATAGAAAGACACACTATAAAATATCAACTGAAATAGCTTACCTCAATTAAAGGACATATTAACACCAGTGAACATACACTGAATAAATAAATTTGACCTATGATACAATGTAAATACAAAATAAATAAACTAAGGGAAGAATAAAATAAGTAACATGTTATACCGTTAAGAAATGTTAAACAATTTAAGAAAAACAATATGCTCGAACAAAAATATCAGCCATTTGCAATTACTTTAAACACAGGTAAATGAAAATAATTTTGTTGTTAGGTATACGTGTACAGTTCAAATAGAGAAAGGAAATAATTTTACAAAATAAATAATTTTGATGTTCATAGTACGAAGTGAAAATTTATAGTAATACCAAACACTTATCAAAGCTGGTGTATAGACCAGATATAACCACGAATAACATTAAATAACAAAAAAGCATTACAATTAGTATCAACAGGTCAAATAAACAAGAAAGTACGATTCATGGACAGTCAATTAATAATAAAAAAGAAGACTAAAATCAACTAAAACACACATGACTCATGTGCAATGCAATGCCAAAATAAATGTATCGACAGGCAGTAGGATAGTTAGGAGTTTAACCTCTTTATAGATCAAAATGAACGTGGGTGTGTCTTTATACATCCCGTTTGAAAAGAATACAAATTTAGTTATGTTTTAATTTGCTGATGACAAAATCGATATTAGTGCCAATGTAAACTATATTCAAAGATTTAATTACAACATTGGTAAGATAACCTTTACAAATAAGTTTGTTTAAAGGTTCGATGAGTTTACACGGATCACATAGTGATTTCCGCGCTTTAAGTACAATATTACCGTAAAATTTAGGATGTGCAATACCGTTTTTAATCAGTTTTCTACAGGTACAGCCAAATTTACTAATCAAATCTTTGTATCTATGAAAGAATTTAGTAAAAGTCTTACGTATACCCGTTTCCACCTACGCCCCTCACCAGAATTTGATGAGATTTCCTTAAACCCTGGCCTTGGCCCTATAATGTCATTGTGTAACGATATTTGGTTTTTCAACACAACTATAGTTGAGTTTGCCTTACCAAAGCATGGACTCTGCAATCAAATTTAATGATATTAAGCACACACAAGGAACAGTGGCTGTAAACACTTATCAAATATACTAAGCTTAAGTTAGGCACGCAAGGCGCGTTTCGTCTGCATTAGACCAATCAGTGGTGCTGGAATCAATATGTACACCAGACACGTGTCTGCATCAGACCAATCAGTGGTGCTGGAATCAATATGTACACCAGACACGTGTCTGCATTAGACCAATCAGTGGTTCTGGAATCAAAACAGTTGCAGAGCCATATCAAATACTGGCATTACGAGGTTGAAGAGCATTAATAACAGAAAATTCCTAAAAGTTGTGCAAAATACGGTTAGGGCAATTTTTACCTGGGGTAGAAATACATAAGCGTTTTGAATATTTTAACATTTTATAAACAGTAAACCTACATAAAATTAACCTATCAATGATTTCATGTTAGAACACAAGTGTTGACTACTGAGCTGTTGATACCCTCGGGGAAGAAACGTCATCCAGCAGTCGCATCGAACCAGTGGCTTTAAAAATATCAAATATATGAAGCTATTAATAAGCTACGCCAGACGCGCGTTTCGTCTGCAGTAGAAACTTCAGTTGCTAAGCCAAATCCTATATTACGAAGTTGAAGAGTATTAACAACCGAAACTTCCCAAAAGTTGTACCAAATATAGCTCAGGCATTCTATACATGTGGGTAGAAAAAACCTTAGCGTTTTGAATATTTTAACATTTTATAAGCAGTAAATTTACGGAAATAGTGCATATCAATAATTTCATGTCAACACAAAAGTGAAAAAATATAACATACAACTATCAACGGATATATAAATACTTTTTTCTTTTCAATAAAACATCATAGCAGATTTTGAATCTAAATTTAAACAGAAATTCATATGTGAATAAACACATTAATGAATAGAATTACAAGGAAATTAACTACATGTGGTATGGTTAATTAACAAAGTACGTAAATCTGCATATACTGGACAATTAAGCAATACATGTTTCTCACTTTGGATTAAACAATGTTTTTGCCAAGCATACGATATTCTCCTGTCTTTGCATGCGTGCGTCCGTCAATCCCGCGGCAGGTTAAACACTTGTTTTAAGGATGTTCGCTCCTCTGTTTCAAAACAGCAAGGTTTTAAAAAGACTGTTATAGATTGATAGAATATGAATAAGGGAACTTAAAAATTAGAAAAAAAAATGAAAGGTCCGTGTTCTAGTTTTTGAGACTTAATCAATTGAAATTTTGGCGGGAAATGGTTCTCTCTAGGTTTTTCATACATTTAACACTGACACCTTTTTCCTTTCAAAAACTATGAAAAAATAACAAGGATTTTATAAAACTTTCAAAAATGACTTTTAAAACTATATGCAATAAAATTATGAAAAGAAAAGTATGGGTCAGTGGGCAAAAAATTGGCACTACATGGATAAAACTGGAGGATTCCGAATATCTGACAAAAAGTCAAAAACATGAGTAGCGAACATCCTTAAGTTTTGGTTGAAAGTAGTTTGTGGTTATATCAAATTTAACCTTAGAACACATGTTCCTTATTAAGTTAACTGTTTGATATATATGCCAACATAGGGTTTTGACCGAGATTTTACAATTCGAAAAACATGGAAATGTGATAGTGCGAGATGGCCATGGTGTCCGAAGGACATTTATTTTTGTTACTACATAGTTTATAAAAACACAATATATTCTCAATGAATATACCTGCATTTTTCTATTCTAATTAGGAAGGCCACATCCAAAATTTAATTATGGACTTTTATAGTTACCATAAGTAATTTTCTAAACACAATTATTGTTTAAATAATCTATATGTACGTAGCTTACTATATTGTATTACAAAACGATTCCGAGAACCATTTCTGTGTATATACATATTTATCTCCATGTTCAATTTTTTAAAACTTCACATTGACCATATGATCTCAATTCTAAATTTGCTTTTATTACGTGCACTTCCATATAGAAAAACGTTTGTCATTCTAGACCTCAATAGAAAAATCCTTGACCACTGGGATTTAATACAAGGCATCAACCCATTGTCTTATATTATACTAAATTTAGGGTGTACTTTTCAACACCCATAACTATATCATTGTTCTATTTTTCACAGCATTTATAATTGGAAAATCTCGATGTCCCCAATTTGAGACACTGTCCGCAATGACAGACATAATAAGTGTATAAAAGGTGTTGTAAATGTATCACAATTATATGACATGAAGTTTCGACATGCCACAAAGAAGTGCATCAGTGATTAAATTTTTACTTTGTTTATATGTTTATTCTTTCATTATGCATCTTGTTTTTTTTTAAATTACGATAGCCCATTGGTATCTATAAGATTTCAATTTTCAAACATTTTACATGTATCTCTTTTGCAATGATAACATGAGGCTGAATTGTTTAGTCATGTTCGGTTTTTAAAGAAGTCACCAGTTAATGTGTTTTAGTCCGAAAAGATCATTTGATCTAAACATCATCTGAAAAGTCTGAATAATAAATTATACAGTCATGTTCAGTCTTCCGGTCAATTTTCAGACTTTATCACTGCGGTAAATGTAGTACTGTTCAGACGGTTCGATTGCACTCAATTCAGTACTATTCAGTAGCTTTTCAAACAATTCCATATGATTTTGATGTGTACAGGTAAATAACAACTACTGAACAGTCTGAACATAGACAGAACAAATACTAATTGACTTCAATTGATCGAATTATCTGAACAGTACTGATATTACTGCAGTGGATAAGTCTGACAGAAGACTGAAAATGCATTCATATTATAATTTTCAATCTTTTAAGAGCTGTTCTGATCAAAATGACATTTCAGATCAAAATTTGTTACTTGTGAATAACATCGTTGAACATATGTTTTTCCTTGTATTTATCCTTGTATTTATTTGAAAAAGCTACTGATAAGCTTTAGAAATACCCAAAACGGCATATCCAACTCTATGTCAAAAAGTAACGTGACAATTTGTCAAATTACAATTGAAAAAAAAATTGCTGCAAAGTACAAGAGAAACAGCATTGTGTCTACAGTTATATACTAATAAAGAATTCTGGAGAGGCGGTACGTGAAAAGTAATAATAGAAAAAACTTATTTTTTGAATAAGTATCGCATTTATGCCCATATTGAGAAAACGCTTATTGTTTTAGTAATGCAAATGTATGATAATTTCGATTATAAAAAATAACATAAACCATTTTCATCCCGTTTCAATGAAATCAACATCATTGTATTTATTTGAAAAAAGCTATCCTTGACTGATGAATAACATATTGTTGTGTTGAATTTGTGAACAAAGTCTACTGAACGCGTTGTTTTTTCAGGTCGATCATAAGTCAAGGAACATTTTGTGTTAATTATTTCACTTAAAGATCTCAAAACTGTCAGTTTTATCAATAACACTATATTGTTTGTAGATTGAAATGTGTAAGTATGTATCAAGTCCATCTCTTTCACAATTCATTATCAGATTACGACCATGTATTACAAATTACAAGAGTTTTCGAATTGAACGTTACCATCTCTTATAATTAAAAGTAGACAATTTATAGTTCAAAGACCTTCTTCATATTTACTTGCACATAAAACATAAAATGCCTGTATTCGTGTTTTGATTAACAATAAATTTTTACTTTTTTCTTTTGTAAATTGTGATTAAAACAATAATAAATTGAGATAATATTAATATAGTAGCACGATGATGTATATGTCGCCTGCAACGAACGTTGTACAATCCGGCGGCGGCGGCGGCGGAGTCATAAACTGTTTGTATAAAACTTCATATTTAAGATTTAGAGGATAGAGGTCCTGGATGCTTCTTACTTTGTAAACAGATGTCTTATGCTACGAAGTTTCTTTCTGTCATATGTCTATTGTCCTTGGCCTCATTTTCATGGTTTAGGGACAGCTTAAAAAAAATGTACATTTTTTCATGTGAATTTATCATGTATTATGAGAAGTAGAATAACTATTTTAGTAAAAGGGCTCCTTACACGGTCAGACTACATGTTCGTCAGACAGGGTTCACCTGACCTCGACCTAATTACATGGATCCCTGATCAAAGTTACGTAATACGATCCGATTTTCAGGGATTATAAGCAGTATATATGACCTTGACCTTATTTTCATGGTTCATTGGTCAATGTTAAGTTTCCGTAGTTTGGTCCTCTTCTCGGATCCTATGAGTAATAGTACAGCTATATTTAGTGTATGGAATGATTGTAAGGTGCACATGTATGTCTGGCAGATTTCATCTGAACTTGACCTCATTTTCATGGTTTATTTGGTCAATGTTTAATTTTCCTCGTTAAGTATATTTCTTAATTACTACTAGAACACACCCGCGGGTCAGTGACTGAATTAAAGTATCAAATCCTTATGTTTAGTAGATTTTTAGTATTCGTATTTTCATCTTATAAAGTCTCTGCTTTCAAACTCTTTCTGTTTGAACCCGTGGACCCCGAACTTGTTAATTATTGGTAGCATTAATTATTTGGGAAACAAAAGGGCCTCGAATGGTGTAATTTTTAATCAAAACACCGGTGTCCTATATTAATTATATATAAAGTTGAATTCTTTGATTCGTCGTTTTAACGTCGTGCCGGCTAACAAATTGGAAAGTACCTACGCCTTATTTTTAGTCTGGATTTTTAATATTCGTATTGTCATCTAATAAAGTCATGCTGATTAAAATACTACAACCGAAAACTACATGTGACAATGATTGAATTTAGTAGTGTCGATCTCTGTATAATGACAAAGTTCATGTGTGATTATGACCCGTGTTTATAGCACATCCCAAATACACTGTTTGGTGGTGCGCCTGACAGAGGCGGAACGTACAGATTAGGTAATAGGTAACAGGTGACATATATACTATTGGTATCGGTATCGGATTCGCCACGGAACTTGTTAATTGTTGGTAATATTAATTCTGCGACAAACAAAGGGGCCTGGAAAGGTGTAATTTTTAATTAACACCATTGTCCTAAATTAGTTATATATAAAGTTGAATTCTTTGTTCGTCTTTTTTACCCCAAGCCAGCTAACAAATTGGACCTAGTTATTACATGTACATGTATAGTGTATAAATATCGGGGCCTGGAGTAGTTTGTTTCAAGTTCGGTACAGCATGATTAGTGTATAATAGGGCAAGTACTCTGTTTCATTATGAATGATATCTATACTACTTGTTCTTTAACATGTTGAACTGCTTACATTAGACCGGAAATATAATGACATGACTAAAAGGAAATCGCATCGGATAGTTCCGGAACTTACTAATTTGTCTAAGTGCTTATGTTTAAACAGTAATCGATGTAAAAGGGTAAAATTTTCAGTATACCCTATCAAGTATATGTACCCTTATATAAGTTTGACTTGTAGCTTTCTTCGGTTATACGTTTATTAGGTGATTTAGTAGTATAGATAAGCAACTTATATGGTGCATGGAATGATTGTAAGGTGTAATGGGCTGTCTGGCATGTATCATATTTGACCTTGACCTCATTTTCATGGTTCATTGGTCAATGTTAAGTTTTCCTGGTCAAATGTTTCTTAAATACTATCAGAAATAGGTCAACTGCACTCTTTTAAATACGTTTTCCCCTTATGTTTTTTGAAAATTACATATACAATTTTAAATCGTTAATATATTAAAAAAAAAGAGGCAAAAGATACCCAAAGGTAGATCAAAACTCAGAATTCAACAATATAAAATCATGGCAAAAAGAAAAAAAAGACGATATTAAGACAAACAACGGTCTACTAAACACTACATAAAACCCGAGAGCCAACAACCGGGACGTTCTCAAGTGCTCCAAAAGGGTGGACAGATCCTGCTCCAAATATGACACCCGTCGTGTTGTTCATGGTACGTCCATATTTTGTAATAAGTCTGATACGGTGATGTGACAATAGAGGAAAAGGACGAGAGAATGAATACAACAATATGAACATATTCGTGGTCATTTGTGATACAGATATTCCATAACAGTTAACGAACTTATGATAGCGCCTGTTAAATATGTATCAACCAGTTTGCTAAAAAAAATTAAATTAAAGTTAAAAAAAAAAAAAAAAAAAAGAAACACTTTATAAATTCGTGCTTTAAGCGTTTTTTTTTTTTTTTTTAAATCTGGATTCACCTTCATTAAGAAGTGCTAAAAACTAAAAAAAATTGTAAACCAAGGATGCATAAATACTCGAAAAGCTATAAACGGACTAAACAGAATAGCTAAATTAATACAATCTGCAGTCAAGTTTGCCTGAGAAGTTGCAACCTTTATTTCTAAATAATGTATAAATGTATCAACGGAAAATTTAACAAATGTATGTTATAAATCATGTCAGTGGCAAATCATTGACTACTGAGCTAGTGCTTTCCTTGGAACTTACAGTCTAAAAGCTGTGGTATCCACCTAGTGTCAGAAATTAAGAATAATACTTAGAAACATTGATGTGTCCATAACGGTCGAAATTGATTGATCAAGGTTTCGGAAAACTGTATCACTCCTATGACTATTAGGAACACTCTGAATTGATGATTTGAACAACTAAAGATTTTCTGTAAATAGAATAATTTCCTGATTTTCTTTCCATATGCAGCAAAGTTCAATATTTAGAAACAGAATAGTTAAAAGCGTATGAAGAATACCTTTTTTTTCATAAATAATTATGAATAATAAAATTGAAATTATATATTTTTGAAATTATACAGTTTAACATAGTTTATAAAATATGCATTTATGGTTTTAAAATACTATTCATGTTCATCTTAATCAAAAAAATAAATTTCCGTTCTGTAGAACTCGATTCAGCAGTTATTTAACTCGTTATACCTCACATCATTCAAACGTAAACTATCTTTATCAAGGTAACATTAGTTAAGATTATGTTATTGTCTTTTCTATGAGTTTTTTTCAATTTTTTTGTGAAGATTATATGAAAGTTATATTATTCTTTGTCGGTATTCCATATATTAGGGTCTGGATGGGGTCCTTCATTTCGTTATTCTTTAATTTTGTAGACCATATTTTCTCTATTCTTTATTTACTTTGCCCATTATTATATATTCTTTGTATTTTATCACTCACTTATTCTGTATTCTTTATTTGTATGGCTTATTTTTCGCTTTTCTTTTTTTTTTTGCACTTTATTTTGCACTTTTTTAGCATTATTCTCTTTTCTGTAAACCGAATCCAGGTCTTTATACATGCTCTCACTGCATGTAATATTTGCACACCTACCTGAACCAAAATGAAGTCATTCAACATGGTTTAGTGAGATTTGCATAGGGTAAGGAAAGTGCATCATTTCATTATTTAGACACATACAAATTTGAGTAGAATATGAAGTTCACAAGAAAATAGAGAAAAATAGACATGGCTCTCGACGCCTGCAACCTGCAAACCAAAAAAAAAAAAAAAAAAATGAAACTGACAACCTTATGATCTCATATGCTGAATTCCTGAAATTACTAAAAATAGAGCAGTATTGATATATCTGTCAAAAGCATCTTATTTATATCTACGAGTTCAAAGCCTGGCCATTTAAACAATACAACATATTCAAGTAATAACCAAAATATAGTTTATGTCATATACCATTAACAACTTCGTTCATCAGTGTTAAATATATGACACATATTAATCTATTTCCTTTCATAAAAATGGATTAGCACAGTGCGTGTTAGACGATGATGATAGTGAAAGTCCATTAATGTGGTTATTGTATCTGCTCTGGGAATATAGGATTGACAACAATGGTTTGATATTGAAAATAAATTCCACTACATTGAGCTCCAAATGCCATGTAGTATATTAGATTGATTATTTGCTTGTCATAAAACATAAACGTAAGAACAAATATTATACATTAAGATACAACTAATAACCAATCATATTTACCGCAAATTTGTAAATCTAAACAATTGTTAATACATAACTTGCACTGTGGACCAACTTACTCATCATTTGTAAAATACAATCAAGTCACTTCTAGTTTTTAAATTTACTCGATAAGAATATCAGCGCATTTTGAAGTAAAATCTTTTTGCATGAAAGTATATTGATCTTTGCTTTTTTTTTTCGGTTTGCTTATTTTGATAAGATGCAATGTGTATAATAATAATTCTTTAATGTATTTATCACAGTACAACCACAATAGTGTTCTGAATTTTATTACTTTACGAGACAAATCAATAAACAATAGTTTATTGGCACATATGAAAGTATGTGAGAATTCATTTATTAAAATCTATCACAGACAGTGATTTATAACACAAGTCCGGTCTTTCAATATTGACATGTTAACAATACCTGAATAACCTAAATTATGACTTGGTTCTTTTGGGGTATTAATTGAATATGTTAGTAACTAGATTTAGAATATTTACTCATTTAAATCTCATTTTCCCAATATACATAATCTTTTTTTTTTGTTTTACTCATATAGTATATTTTTAGGTTTGAAGTATTGCAGTAACTCCTGTTTGAAATATATCTTCAATATTATCTTAAACACGCGTAAAGTTGAGTAATGCATATGCTAACCTTGTAGACGTATTTCATAGGAAATTATTTGTAGCGGTTTATGATGTTTTTACAGTACCATTTTTGAGATTAAAGGTTACATCAGTACACTTCTTTAAATACATGGAGGAGTTGGAAACAAGTAATCAGTCAATAAGACGACAATGAAACGCCACAAAAGTTAAAATACATATAGAGGTTAATATATGGTCTTCAATTGGTTACATAAAACTGAATTATCTAAGGGAAAAAGACACAACGATATGACAAAAGAAAACAACGGACACGGTAAAAGACATTGACATTGTTAAAATATTTGTATTCAGCAATCAAGGTTTTAATTCTTGGTCAGTTGAACAACCAACGGTACACAGAAGAAAGTACAATGCATGGTCAGTTTTAAAAATCACGTTATTATAAAACGGATGAAAATACCACCCCCCCACATCCCCCACCCCACCCCTCGAAAATATAAAGTAAAACAAAAATACACATGCATACACACAAACACATTAGTAAAAAAAATTCATAAGACGAGAAACGAAAATATACATATAAACTTTAAATACCCACTATCATTTATAAAATGTCTTAATGTATTTTCAAGCTACCTAAGGCCTCTACTGTACATTGAAACATTCAGGCTGATATCTAGTTGAATTTGACACAAGAAATGGAACTCTTTATTAGAGAAGGTAAACATGGCCACATTGGTCTATTTGTTTTGTTTACATCTGTTTCTATGGCCTTTAAACATTTACTGTAGGTGAATAGTTCAGGATTTTGTGCATCTAATATACGTGTTTATACTCCAATTAGAGCATGTTGCTCCGAGATATTGGTAAACTTTTAAAATTAAAGACAAATTTTCAGAAAACAGTAGGTTATGGTATGTGCAAATATATTTGGATCTTTTTTTTAGCAAAAGCATAGATTCCAACAACAAAAATTCCACAGAAAGATAAAAGATTAATCTTTGTAAAGCATTGATTTTCATCCCTGCCGCCGACAAGGTTTTTTTCTATTTAAATCATTAAAATGGGCAATTTATCTTATCGATAGGAGGAAGTCGGTCATCCCTTTTTACGTTCAGGCGTGTATAAGTTGACTGTTTTGTCTTGAAAGCAATAATATTTGATACACCATTTCGATCCAGATGTTGTTATGTTGATATAGTAAGGCTATAAGTTGATATAATAATATTAGAAAATAACAGGAATATATGGGTCAATTGAAATAGCTTTCTAAAGAGTTAAATATCTTTGAATTACACATTTTTACTTAGAACACTTGACGACAGACTTTCCTTACGGATATTTTTTGTGCATAGCTTCAAAAATATTTCATTTTTTGTGTGTGTTGTCTAGGGTAAGTAGTCTTTAAGCTCTGAACAAATTTAGTCAGCCCTTCAACGCAATATTTAAACAGACGTTTTTGCCAAATTCTGACTGACAACTGACCGACAATAGTTTTAAGTTGACAAAAGGTAACAGTACATTAAATGATGCTTTATAATTAGTAGTTACATTTTTCTTTTAAAGCACAGCTGTCCTATAAGGATCCTAATGATGCCATGTGGAAAAATTTATCGATTTTCAAGAGCTTAATTGACATTCCTACATTGGCGTCCATTTTCATGATTAAAAACAATATGTGGCGTAATGAATAAATAGTTTCTTACGAAGTAGAATCCTGACTACATTGTAGCTCAGGAAAGATATAATTCAGATCAACAACACAAGTAGATGTGGTATGATTGCAAATGACACAACTTTCAATCATAGTCGAAATGACGTAGATGTAAGAAACTTAAGGTCACCGTAGGGCCTGCATCAAACTAAACTCTATAGGCTATTTCGTTTCTTGAAAACTGCACGTTCTAATGCAAAATTATAGATTCATCCTTTTTTTTAACTGGAGTGACAAGATTTTTAAGCGCAAAAACGCCAGCAAATAAAAAAAAATTGTCTGATGAACACTCATACACTGTAGAAAATCAGGACGAAGTGCTATGATTTATCAAAGATGTAAATGAATTTTCATATCCAAGAAAAAAGGTTTCAAGGTTACCGTGAACAACAAATTAAACTCTGACCCTCTCCCCCGTAAAATATCATTTGCTCAGTTATCAAAATACTACTTTTTTAATTTCAATATTTCATTTGGTTTCATTTAGATTTTACAATGGGATGGCTATTATTAGAAAATTGAATTACATGTTGGGCTCGCAAAAAAATAATCTCATGGACATGCTATGAAAATAAGTCGTAGTAAAAAAAATAATAATTTATTTTGAGAAATACAAATATTCGAATGATCAAAACTTCAAATGTTCAAATGTTCACAATGGCCATGCTGGTCCGTGATTGTATGGATTTCGATGTTAAAGTGTACTGAATGCTGATGGTAATGAAAATTGTTCCTCCCCACAGAGGAGAAAGACTGGTGGGATCCCCTATTTATCCTGTTTTGCTAATAATTTTTTATACTCCTTATTGTCCTTTAGTGACGATTTTTCCCAATCTTTGCCTATTATCTTGAAAAGTGTAATGGATAGATAAAAACTGTAGAAGCAAAATGTTCAGCAAGACAAGATCTACAAATGAGCCACCATGGCCGAAAACTGTCGACTCTTTATTCGAGTAGTTGCCCTTTTATGATAATTTTTACCATTTTTTGCCGATTATTTTGAACACTATAATAGATAAATAGAAACTTTAAAAAAAGAAATATGATCAGCAGGATAACATCTACAAATACGTCAACATGACTGAAATTGTCAGTCCCTTTTAATGAAAATTTTTACCCAAAAATGACAATTGTTGAAGATGCAGGTAAGCGACACATGCTCTTTAGAGCCTCTAGTTAAAATCGATTTTCTTCTTATAAGGTTACACATTAAGGTAGACATCCTTTGCATAAAGACATCAGGGTAATACATCAACACTAACAAGGATATTTACTGTTTTATGTTTCTTCATATTTAGTGAAAAACATAAGATCATTTACAGTTTCAATGACATTAGTTCATGCTTATGTAATACTGTTAGCTGTTAAAGTAAATATTGCAATGTTGAATAAAAGCTGTAAATACTGCGAATAAAAGAGAGAAAAAGATACCAAACGGACATTCAAATTCGTACGTCGAAGACAAGCTGACAATGCCATGAGTTGGAATGTCCCTTTCGTATCTTAAAATATAAAGGCATATAGCAAATAGTTATATAGGTTTAATAACTCATCAAAGATACTAGCATTAAAACCCTAAAAGTTCCGAAATACAAACCATTTTTTCATCATCAGGTTACAAAACAGGTTGAAATAAGTTTGTTACCTCATATACAAAAGCACATACTGTACTTAAATAAATGTATTGTCTGTATCAATAGGCTCTTATTGTTCCTACTTTGTCAATAATGTGTTTGTTATGGACTTTCCAAAGCTTTAATTATCTAGAGCCATTGACAAAATAAAAGTTAAAACAGATATCTGAGCGTTTTAGTTCCATGTAGGTGTTAATTTGTGTGTATTTTGTTGCTTTGTGAAAAAAGGCAGGATTTATGTAAATAATTGATCAATTCAATATCAATATCTGGTAAATCGTGACTATATTTAACGACATTGTCATAAGTTATACAATATTAATGTTTTTATGGTTGCATTACCTTGTCATGTTGAGACAAATAAACGAACTCATTCCGCTGATTTTAATAATTAATAATGCAGTATTGATAACATTTTACTTTTTCAAAAAATCAAAACTAGTCTTTTTGTTTTGTAAACGAATTGTTATGCAAAACTGTCAATCTAATTTTAAGAACACACATTCACATATATCATACTGGTTTCGTCGATTCAACACTTTGAAGATATGTCCCCCCTCCCCACCCCCGATAATTATGAACAGAAACAAAGACGTTGTATCGAACCATCAAGAACAAATAACCGATTTGGGAATGAACATATTTGTCATAGATTTTTTTTATCTTTCATTATCAATTTTATAATTTATAAGATTCTTGCATGTTTTTCATATTCATTCAAAGATTATGTTCGTCTCGTTTATTTTATGATGGTATGATACTAAACACCTAACGGGAGGGATTGTGCTTGATTTTCATATGATGAAGACATATTCTTTCAATCAGTTTAATTGAGGTCTGGAACTGGCATGTCAGTAACTGCGAGTTTTATGTTGATTATTGTCATTTTGCTTAGTTTTTTCTGTTACCTATTCTAACATCGGACTCGGACTACTTTCAAACTGAATTTTACTGTGCGTATTGCTGTGTGATTGTTTTTTCCACATTGGCTAGAGGTATAAGGGGAGGGTTGAGATAAAAATATGTTTAACCTCACCGCATTCTTGCGCCTGTCCCAAGTCAGGAACCTCTGGCCTTTGTTAGTCTTGTATGATTTTTTAAATTTTGGTTCATTTATTTGTTTTAGTTTAGTGTGACGTCCATTTTCTTTTTTTTACTTTCGCTGAACTAGTATACATTATTGTTTTGGGGCCAGCCGAAGCCCGCCTCCGAGTTGGAGATTTTCTCGCTGTGTTGAAGACCCATTGGTGGCCTTTGGCTGTTTTCTGCTCTTTTGTCGAGTTGTTGTCTCTTTGACGCATTCCCCGTTTCGATTCTCAATTTTAAAGGTTTTAAGTAAGATAGAGCTTACTTAATGTACACATTTTATTTCTTTGCAATTTATTAACCAACTTTCACAAATTGATATAGTTAATAATTTGATAATTCTTTTATCTTAAGGGTTCATGTTGCTCGTTCGTTAGGTTTCACTATAGTGTTTTTTCAGATTGTTGTTTGTCTTTTGTCGTTTTTTATTTGCTATGGTGTTGCCAGTTTCTCTTGTTAGTTTTGATTTTCCCTTTGGTATCTTCTGGCTATTGTTTTTGTCATTTTTGTACTTAATATCAAAGTTAGATAACTCCAGTTCTTGTTTTCCATTTTCGTGCTCAAAGAATTTTAAATTCGCAAAAGTTTTTATAGAAAAACTTTAAGTCATTAAATTTGATTAATCTGGATATATATGGTAAAAGTTTATAAACCGTACCGCAGTGTAAATACCAAAGCCAGTTACTGGATACTGGATTATAAAGTTTAGAACTCACACAAAGTGAACACTGAATACATTTACAGGATGAAGTAAATTTCTGTTTTATTACATTTAGTAATACATTTATAAAATAATTGTTTATCGAAACAGTTTAGACGTTTTTAGTCTTAATTGTACGAAAACTCATGATGTAAAATTGATCTTGCATGATTTAATAAGTTCAGGCCCCTTCTGGTTATAATGCTTTTAAGTATATAATGCATTTTGAAAAATGTTTGAAAAGTTTTCCAGAAAATATCAAATGTCGGGTAATTTTTTTTTGATGCTGGTCAAATTCAAAATCAAGCATGCTAAAATTGGAATTAAAATGAATAAAATGGTATGAATAAATGTTTTATCTGTCTAAGTTATATATTTTTTGCTGCAATGTATTTACTTATGAGTTAAAGTGACCGCATCGTACCATAAAACACAAGTCTTAGTATATTAGCTTTAGCATGGCGTAATTAATTTCTAAGGTTTTATTCTATTACTTTATGGAGAAATCGTATATTAGTAAGTGATCATTTGCAAATGAGACAACTATCCACCAGAGACCAAATCAAGTAGACGTTAGCAACTAATATTGACCGTACGGCATTCAACCATGAGCATATTAATTCAAACCATATAATAATCTATAAAAATACTAAGGTTTTAATTGGGGGATAATTTATTTGTTTTAAACTTTCTAAAAATATACTTCTCTACAGTCCTTAACAAAATGAAAGGTATATAAATGATTTTGTTTCATGAAAATCTAAGTTTGATTCTATTTTCATGTTGAAAAAGTTAGGAATAATATAAATAATTGATCAGTTCATTGTCAATATATTATAAATAATGATTATATTTAACTACATTATTATTAGTTATCAAAGAGTTTTGTTTTGCTTGTTACATTCCCTTGTCATACAAAAACAATCAACAAACTATAAACGCTAAAAAGTCAGTATTGATATATATTTTATCTTTTCATAAAAGTAAAATACATCTTTGTGTTTATATATAAAAATGAAAAAGGTGTTTGTACTATGGAAAAACGTAGTATACAGAATAGTTTATTATTGACCGATTCATTTGTTTGCTACACCTGGATACGCTGTTTTCAGAATCAACAAATAGCAACAAAATACTAAAACATTTGCCAGTAATTTAACCTTTCACATCAGTTATATAATTCAGTACCTACTTGTATATAGTCTTCATATTCATCCCCAGATAAGATAGGGCCTGCTAAATTTGAATATTTTACATATTTAAGACTCATTCAGCAACAATTACTCATCATGTTATTAATTCATTGAATTCACTATTTTTGGTAATTCTGTCAGCAACCTTCACAAATACTCATCTTGTTATTAATTCATTGAATTCACTATTTTTGGTAATTCTGTCAGCAACCTTCACAAATACTCATCTTGTTATTAATTCATTGAATTCACTATTTTTGGTAATTCTGTTAAATTTTTGTATTTAATTCTATATTGTTTTTTAGTTTTCGTTCAAAAAGTATTTCCTTATCAGAAGAACTTTCTATCTTTATATTGTCTTTATATGTAATACATTGTAACCGTACTACAATGAAATAGCAACGCTAATGTAACCATGTGTATTCTCATTTATTCTGTTAAGAGCATACAGATAGTGTGTCTTAATTTTTTACATGGAAAATGAGATTGAATGATACGACATATAAATAAAATACTTTCTGTTGTAGTCCAGTAATATAGATGTGAACATGTTCAATTGTATTTTGGAATGAAAACCTAGATATATTAAGGAAAACTGATCTGTATCGGACTGTTCAATGCATTAATGTGCAATATACTCTCGCATGTGTAAATGTTGTTTATTTATATTTTTTAAAAATAACTTATCAAAGATACCAGGCTAATACAATGAATCAATTAAAAAATATCTTAAACAGGTAAAATATAAGTTGTCAGCTGTTCAGATTCTTTCGACCTCATCAAGTAAAAAATGTGGGTCTGTCCCGGAACTGGTGGACTGTGAGTTCCCGAGGGTATCACTAGTCCAGTAGTCAGTGCCTCGCCACTCATAGGATTTATAACATATTTTCAAGTTTTATTAGAAAATAAGGAAATTAAATGCTAAAAATATTTCAGGAAAATTATCAAGTTTAAGATTGAAAGAAACCATGTAATGTAATAGATGATATGACTTAAATTCAAAATCGACTCAAACGTTTTTGGTATCGTCAATTCAAATGGTTAATCTAAAAAATTGGATAGATAATAAAGAAACCCCTTATAATAAGTCAATGGTATTTTATTGCAGTTGTTAGTATAGGTATTTCTCATTAACATGGAGGTTATTTGGCCCTTCAGTCGCGGTTCATTGACTTAGAATATTTTTACATAGTTTACATGTTAAAAAAGTGCCATTTATATTTGCATTTGTACAATCAAAATTACATAAAAGCGAGACTTCAATTATCATTGGATATAGTTTATGTTCTTGTTTGCATCGTTTTAATGGTATAGATTTTTGTCTTCAGCATGTTGACTTTAGTATTTGACTCTTCTGTCTTTCCTTTCTGTCTATCTATTGCTTCCAATTAAACGTGTAGGTTATACAATTTACATTTCTATCTATTGACTTGGGGTTAATGTGCATAATGTGAGTTCATGCTACCGTATTGTACCATAAAAATTCAAGACTTTAATTATCAGCTATAACATGGTGTGTTTCATTTCAACGGTTTCATTCTTTATTTCTAAGGATTTATTGTAATTCAAATCGTGATTATGTTGTGCTTGAAACAATTTTTAAAATCGCACTATTCTATAATAGCCTTATTCGAATTAAAAAATCAAGTGTTTCATACAAATTTAAGGCGGAATGACATGGAATACGACACTGTCAAACAACAACAGAAATATGTTCCCCTTAAATTACAATTATACTAGTGAATGGTTTCATTTAGATATGAAATAATCCCAAATGTCTTGCCACTGTGACATGTACAACAATGTAGATATAAATGATGGTTTTTCCGTATTATTTTAATTTTTGAGCACGTCTTTCACAATGAAGATAACCGGTGTCTTAATTGTGTATTTCAGATACACGGTTCTGCTACAGGGAAAACATTATAATAAGAAGAGAGTGAAAAATATATCTCGCAAAAATAAAATTAAACAAAGTCATAAATAATTTCGATTTAAGTACCACCGAACTGTTAAAACAAAGTAAATGTACTTTGTAAACGAAATCCTATCACTTAACAACAACAACGAAATATTTAATACTTGAATCCTTAGAGGAGGGAAACGATCATTATCAAGTCAAGTTGAAAGTAGGATATGTGGTCAGAAATAATTAATAGAGAGGTTTCAGGTCACTGACATACCTAACCTGTTCAATATCGGTTAAAACATACTTTAACCAATGCAATTAACTACGAGAGCCAATCTTTCTGATAAATGTGATAGAATTAAATATAGAAATGTTATTATGCAAAATAAATTATAAAATATATAATAGTATTTAGAAAGCAATACATAGTTAAATTGTTTATTTGATCTAAGCTGTATAAGCTGATATCTAATAACATCCAAACCATTTTTAAACGTTTTCTCAAATTCAAGTTACCTGTCCGACTTTATGTATGTAAGATAAAAGAAAGGATAAGGTTATCCATCCATGATACAAATCAGTCTTTGCACAGCAAAAAACAAACAGCAAAGGAACAGCGCTTGTATTGCTGTTCTTCATCCCAAAGTCAACACGACACAAAAAAGGTCTCATCTCACTGCAATTTTAAGACGGCCCCTAGGACTTCAAAGAGAGATAAAAGATACCAACTGGATTGTCAAACTCATAAGTTGTAAAGGAACTGACAATGCCATGAAAATAAATACAAAAAAATACCAAAAGACAAACAATAATATACTAAAACCAACATTGAAAACAGAAGACTTAGCAATACGAATACCACCAGAAACGAGCGGTGATCTCTTTGGCTCCGTAAGGAATAGCAGATTCTGCTCCAAATGTTACACCCGTCGTGTAAAAATACAACAATAAGTCTTTTCACGTGATAAGGCATCGCGCATTGACGGATTGGTAATTAACTCTTATCTTACCCTAAGACATCACCAAATTTGTAACCCATAGGTCAAGTAATTTTTTTTAACCCTGAAACTTGAACGAATGAGAAATTTTGAAATCAAATTTAATAATCTAACTTATGCACCACGTAACTAAAAATTTACAATTTGATAATAACCGTGATATTTTTATCACTGGACTTGTTAGTGACCGATATCAATCACTTACATTTGCCAGTAATTAGCGCACTCCTAACGTTAAGTTATAAGATCACTGCACAATATAAAAACAGAAATAAGAACACATAAACTCGGCATATTATAAGACATTTAAAAAAAAAAAAAAAAAAAAAAAAAAAACCAAACACTGAACAAATTGCCTTATGAGATAAAATTTAACTCTGTATTAAGCATTACCCAACTTATAGATCTTCTTCCGGTTTAGTGAGTTGTCATACCGATAACTTAATTAATTGATGACGTTAGTCTAGATTTGTACGTGTTTGTCTAACTTTTTGATCGGCGACAGACCACTCTATATCAGAATATGATAACAAACTATCCTTCCTGCTACTTAATAGTCTGGATTAATGGTATGTAACAGTCAAAACCGGATGGAAGCACAAAGCGACATCAGACAGATAACGGTTTTATAATTCAGTATAGGGAATTATCTATTTACCAATAGTTGAAATCTCTTTAGTTCTGTTGAATGCTTGCTAATATTATTGTTGTATTTATTAATATACAGCACAGAAATAGAATTCATGCGGCTATTAAGAGAATACAATTATGAACTTTAATATCTAAGATGTAATCATAAAATTATTTGAACTAAATATGTGCAATTACTAAAATATGACTTGTATACACAAATGATAAAGAATCGTAAAATGTGGACAGTGCCCTTTTATTCCATATTTTTAAACATCAATTAATTAATTTCAAAAGCTTCATTTATTGAGTTGAATGGAAAGTTCACACAAATATTTGCTGATGATAACATAGTTATATGAAATAATCAAATACAGTTTCATTTATTATTCCAAGAAATGTAATTCTGCCTTAGTTGGATTGCGTCTGACTAAACTGCTTCCCGTAAAAAATACTATTGCAGCCAATGGTACGAGACATTAAAATCAAATATGAAAATACATTTAGAATGAGTGTTCAGCTTTCAGTTCTACTGTTCTCGTTGGCTTTGGTAAATATTGCTTCCGGAAATAGTTCTATTTTAGCCGTTATCATTTTGTTAATATCGTTTTGAAATATCTTCCTGTTTCAAAATTAATCACACAGCTTTCAATTCTTTATCTTATCCAATACCGCACAATAAGCTATTAAAAGTCCCGACATAAAATGTAGATCAGTTCATATGAAAGAACCAACGGACAAATAGATATAAGAAGATGTGGTATGAGTGCCAATGAGACAACTCTCCATCCAAGTCAAAATTTATAAAAGTAAACCATTATAGGTCAAAGTACGGTCTTCAACACGGAGCCTTGGCTCACACCGAACAGTAAGCTATAAAGGGCCCATAAAATTAATAGTGTAAAACCATTCAAACGGGAAAACCAACCCTGTTTGATTTGTGTTCCAAACCAGTCGGGAGCTGTCAGCTGTGACGTCTTTTCAGTTGGCTTTTTCCAACCCTTTTACTGAAATCAGTCTTTAGTTGCAACTTTTCCCTTTCCCTTTGAATGGCATAGTTAGTACATAAAAGCAAAGGTATAATAAGCAACGACGAACAGGTACAAGAAACAAAAGTTAATTACCAAAATGATCTGTTACTGAAAGCAAGCTTAAAGTGCTTAACCTGGATCGTGACGTGATGCTCTACAGTATATTTCATACAAATCGTTTTGCATAGTGCATGCACAGGAAGTTAAAGACACTATCCATGGCACACAAGATCTAATCTTTACCCAGTATATTTCTGGTGAACTTGCCTAAGCTTGTTTTGTTGCAGTCACCCTGGCATTTTCTCATTTAATCAATTCGTATCTAGATTGTCAGTGCTTCCACATGTTGACGTCTCTTTGTCATTTTCTCCTTTAATTTAACTCACATCTATATTGTCAGTGCTTCCACATGTTGACGTCTCTTTGTCATTTTCTTCTTTAATTTAACTCACATATATACTGTCAGTGCTTCCACATGTTGACGTCTCTTTGTCATTTTCTCCTCTAATTTAACTCTCATCTATATTGTAAGTGCTTGTATATATCATGTCGTCTACAAAGTCGCAATTCATTAAGGATTTGTGTCCCCATTTAGAAAATAAACTCTGGAATATCATTGCGAACAGATTGGATTATTACGTCTTAAATCATGTATATATTTTTCCCTAAATTGATTCCGCTGACCTTTACATCTTCATTGACGATGATGTCTCTAACTTTCCTTTAATTAATTTTTCCCATAGTTAGAATTTCGATGACCAAAACAAGCATTCTGATATGTTTTTCAAGTTTTCACATGAAATTTGTACCACAATACTTTCTTTGGCCTTTTAACTTTTTTTAATTCGAGCGTCACTGATGATTTTATTGTAGACGAATCGTGCGTCTGGCGTAAAAATTATAAGCCTTGTATATTTTGTGAGTCTTTTTTTATCAAACCAGTTAACTTTACACGTTTCGCTGTTTTTATATACCTGATTTATTCTGGACCCGTTTTCAGCACCATGTCCACTGATTTTATTAGTTTGAATGTTGAATCGGTTATTCACCATTCAATATATTGTTTTTTTTTTTTTTTGTTTTTTTTTTTTTTTTTTTTGCATAATGCTAAATAAATATACAAAATTCGAGAGGTATTCGTTTGTGTTTTGTCCATAGCCTTTTTTTTTTTTTGTCGTCGTTTATTTATTGACACTTTATTTTTTTTTATTATTTCTTTTAATTTTTGTCAAATTTCAGCTTTAATCTATCGATTTACAGTTTAATTCTATAAGCCTTAAGATCAATTAGTGAAATATAGAACGAAAACAATACACACAAAAGAGGCCAAAAAATGAAGAAAATGAATTACAGAATTGAAGTTGCATATAATGTAATCACATAGCATCTTGTACATGTTGTAGAAGCAGATTTAATAGGTTTCCGTAGTGTCAACAGAACTTCATTGTTTTCAAATTTCATCAGATGACACATAGGAGAATTTCTCATTATTTGTTTAATAAAGAACAATTTCTTCCATAGCATTCAATTGCTCTTAAACGAATTTATCCGTGCATTGTAATGATTAACATCTGCGGAATAGTAAAAACACTCACCATTCTGTTGTAACTGTAATTACGAATATAATACAAGTAGAAAAAAACTATGTCGGATATTTTTTTTTTTTTTTTGAAAACAAAAAAAATTCACTTTAGTTTGTAGGTGCATTTGCGTAATTAAAACGTATTCCTCTAAACTGCAGATGTTTTGTTTTATCTGCTTTTCATGGCATATATCGAAATATTTCTAAAGCATACTACTTGTCAAATTGAAATGAGTTACCATGACATTTTATCCCGTTTTAGCATCACTTCGTTTACTCTAGGATAGGCTGCATTGTCTTCGGTAATAATGTGTGTAGTCAGCAGATGAATAACAGAGAAAAATTCGGGGTTCTGTTAATCACTAGCTTGTAAAACAAAAAATGTAATCATGTATTTCAACATATTTGTTCAGTTTGGAGGTAGACTTTTTCAACAACTTGTCGGCATTCCAATGGGAACGAACTATGCGCTTCTTCTAGTCGACCTCTTCTTAATTTCATATGAGTCAGAGTTCCTTCAGACACTTGTCAAAAACAAGAAGATCAAAGAAGCCAGATAATTTAATTTCACATTCAGATATAATGATGATGTACTTTCCATTAACAATCCAAACTTTTCTGATTGGGTTCTATTGATATATCCTCCAGAACGAAAAATTAAATAAACGACAGAAACGGCTTCCTCTGCCTCATTTTTAGACTTATACCTCGAATTTGACATAAGTGATCATCTCAGTACCCAAATCTATGACAAGCGAAACAAATTTTGAAATTATAAATTTTCTCCACCTTAGCAGCAGTATACCAACTTCACCTGCATATGGGATATACATTTCCCATCTCATTCGGTATTCAAGAGCTTGCAGCTGCTACTCAGACTTTGCAAAACGTCACAAGTGTCTGAGCAGAAGGTTTATAAACCAGGGTTATGTCAAAGAACGTCTCGTCCTTTTTCAAAATAAGTTTATCGGAAGATACAAATACCTTGTTGATAAATATTCCGTATCAACTTCACAAATAATACATGATGGTCTTGAAATATTGATTCTAGGCACTGACGTTGTTTATCATCTTAATTACGTGTTATAGTGTTCTTTTTATTTGTCTGTATATTTTTAACCTTTACTGTTTAGTCCATTTTTGGTAATATACTTTTGGTATGGCTCGGTATTATAATCCCGCCATTGTGTTATGGTGCTATGGTCATTTTTTTTAATCTTGTCTTTCATTTTTGCTTATGTGCTTTGTCCATAGACTGTCTATATGCCATTTTGTTTTTCTTTGTTGAAATATTTATTTGTGCTTATAGTGATCACGATTATAACACAATGTAATCTGCTGTTGTGTTTGAGCTTTTGATTTTGCCATTTGATAAAGGACTTTCCGTTTTAAATTTTCCTTGGAGTTCGGTATCTTTGTTATTTTATTTTTTCTACCGTATCCGGAATACTGCCCAGGATAATTCTGACTTTTAACTCGTATTTGTAAATTCCTACTAATATAATATAAAACATAACATTGTATACAAGCCTGCTGCTTGGGTAATACATGACAGGTTGACAATTTCCCTCGTTAATTCAATAATAAAAAGGTTTATAATGTTTCCTTGCTCTAAACTTGGTTCTTAAAGTACACTTCTGAATTAATCACTTGATTAAAAAGCTTAGAATATCTCGTAATTCAATAGGAGCAAGACCTTCAATCTTTTAAATTGTTCCTCAAAGATGTTATCAATACTTTGCAATTATAAACATCTGGTAAATGATAGAAACATCCTACATTCTTTTAGTGGGGTCATATTATGAGTGTATATTGTTGATATTATATTGTAAAACTACATTTATTTTTCTACTGAAATGATTTTTTGTTCATTTTTCAAACAGCAGAAGATGGCTTTTTACCTTTTTCTTAAACTAAAAATAAATTTAACTAAATTTTTTGTTTTTGTTTCTTTACTAGTGAACGTCCATGTACTGACTATTCTTTTAGATAGTGATCACTCACCATCTACAACTTCGTCAACACTAGATGATGACATAAAATTTGAATTGACAACAAATGGTCATTTTAAAGGGGTACCTGGTTTTTCAAATTAAGGTAGTATGGTTTGTTGTTTGAGTGGAGGGGGAGATAAACAAAAAATTAAAGATTTGTGTCATACTTTGCCAAACAGTTGTCTATATCGTGCTTATTTCAATAACATAATAAAAAGTAAATACCGAGCAGAGCTTGTTTTCAATGACATAATAAAAAGTGAATACCGAGCAGAGCTTGTATTCAATGACATAATAAAAAGTAAATACCGAGCAGAGCTTGTTTTCAATCTGCATGTTGTGAGAAATGACACATTGTGTAAGGGTTATACAGGAAAAAAGTAATTTTTATGTGAAAAGAATGAAAATTAAAGGACAGAATTTCGAAATAAAGTATGAGGAGAGAGCTCTCATAAAAACCTTTTTTTAATCCTATGATAAGACTAATACATTAATTGTATGCTTTCTTTTCTTTTGACGTTTTCTGTGCAAAATTTATATGTGTACAAAAATCCTCAACAACAAGAACACATTTGATCATATTAATTAAGAGTATAAATAAAAATATAACGTATTCCCTAAACGAAATATTTCTTTAGCATTTTTTGTTTTGTTTTACTGTCCTTTCCTATTAGTTTTACCTTTAACAATGTTAAACTTTGTTCTCTGTATTGCAGCGTGTACAAATGTAAAGGAAAAATGCATATGGTTAATAAAGAAATACATTTTTTTTTATATCTTTGCTTAATGAGATACATTGTGTTCTTACTGAATGAATCATCACGAAATGTTCACAAATGTTAATATTCATTTTATAAAAATGTATTCGTTTCTTCATGTTTACGTACTACTTCCTTGATTTTCCAAACAATTTTTAAAAATTAGAAATGCGTAAGATGCATATTTTCTGTTGTAAAGAAACAAGAAGTATTAAATTAATCGCGAAAATCCAGTAGACAGCAATATAGATTATAGTTACTGTATTTCATGTATAGAATTCAGTAATATGGGCATATCTATTAAAAATGCTTAAGCAATTAATACTTTGCAAGTGTTCTGAATACAACACATATCGCTGTATACAGTAAACAAAGAAGCTTGAATAGCATTCGGTATGAAACAGAGTTTGATACGAAACCCAGATAAACAAAAAAATAAACAAAACAAGTCGCATACAATATATTGGAAGAATGAAACCAAATTAAAGATGTCTTAAAATGATCAAATTTAGCTACAGGATTTTTCTTGTATTTGAAACAACGGGTTTAATATGATCACACGGTGTCTTATGAACACAAGGAGATGTGGTGTTTCCATCAACTGAGGCTTCATTTAGTTTTAATTGCTACAACAACTGCGTTTACAATTATTCCTTAACTATGAAATATTATTGCCTGCAAGAAGTTATTGAGTTTGGATAAAACTTGTCTGCTGCTTTTTGAAATATTATTTCAAACTATTACATACATTGAGTTTCTTTTGTCGTTTGTAAAAACATAAAGATCATGCATATTGACATTGTTTCACACAAAACAAAGAATTTTGCATTAAGTTACATTTACACAGCCGTATATTTTCAGCTATACTGTAGGGCGATTTATAATCATTAATGTTTAAGTAAGAGATAAACGTGTCCATTGATGAAGAAGAAACGATCAGAAAGTCCATTATTTTCCAGTGAATTTAACCGATAATAAATCCATATGATATAGCTTTGCCATTAATACATATAACCAATAACAAATTAAACAGATAATGGATTTCTCTGCTTTGTTATCAGTTTATTGTAAATTAAGGCAACATATTGTTAGCTTAGTCTGAATAAATCCTCAAGCAATAATACGTGAAAAAGAATAGCAAATATTAACCTCTTGTGAGTAGTTATTTTTCTTCTTTAATTGTTAAATGTTGATGTAGGCCGAACATTGTTTATATGCCAGACGAAAAGATATTTATTGTTTTATGTTGCACCCTTTTTCAAAGATTTCCAATACAAAATAATATCGCAATTCTTTACCGTGATTTCTGTGTTATTTATACATGCTGACACTATGAAACGAAACTAACTCATATGACCTCACATGTTAAAACTGATATAACTGAACGATTCTCACCAATAGACCGTACACGGAATAAACTGACACAATCCAACGGAGCGGACCTATAGTTTCTTACATTTACATACTGACACAATCCACCGGAGCGGACAAATAGGTACTAACATGTACAAAAAGATATTACCCAACGAATCTGACCCTTGAGACCTTACATTTACGAACCGAAACTAACCAACGCATCTGACCCTTAAAACATTACATGTATTAACTAACACTACCCAAACCAATCTGACCCTTAAGACATTACATGTACAAACTGACACTACCCAACGCATTTGAGTCATATGACCTTAATGTCGAAACTGGCAGAACGCCACGCATTTGACCCTTAAAACATTACATGTACAAACTGACAGAAACCCACGCCTCTGATCCTTGAAACACAACATGTACAAAAGACGGACGAAAGATACCAGAGGGATAGTCAAACTCATAGATTGGAAATAAACTGACAACGCCATGGCTAAAAATAAAAAGACAAACAGACAAATTATAGTACAGAAGACACAACATAGAAAACTAAAGACTAAGCAACACGAACCCCACCAAAAACTGGGGGTGATCTCAGGTGCTCCGGAAGGGTAAGCAGATCCTGCTCCACATGTGGCACCCATCGTGTTGCTTATGTTATTACAAATCCGGTAAATAGTCTAATTCGGTAGGTCACATTCGTGAAAAGGGAAGGGTATTGTAGTTACGACATGAGGAACATATCCGATATCATTTGTGAAACGGTTATTCCATAACGGTCAACCAACTCGTGATGGCGTCCGTAAAATTTACGAAGGGATGATTTCAACTTCACCATTTGGAACTCTTAGTTTAATAGCTTCCTTGTGAGCAGCAATCCTCTATCAAGGAAATCATGATAGGAAATACAAGCCCGGGAATATCGTATCAATTGGGAGATATATACTCCATATGCAGGCGCTGCTGGAATGTTGCTACATAGAAATAGAAAGTTCACAATTGGGAAGCTGAAATCATCTCTTTTGTCGTAAAGTTTTGTTTTCAACCGACCCCCTTTTTCAATATCTAGATGTAAGTGAAGATATGAGGCAGACTTAACTGTATCTGTAGTATCCTTTATCTCTAGTTCGATGGGATAGATTCGTTCATTATAGTCACCAAATTTTGTATTATTTAGTGAGAGAACATCATCTATATAGCGGGGGCCTCGGTGGCCGAGTGGTCTAAGTAGTTACTACTGTAATCACTAGCCAGTCAACACTGAGGTTGTGAGTTCGAACCCCGCTCGTGCGGGTGCACTCGACTCCAATCTTAATTGACTAGGATTGTCAGTTTTCCTATCGAAGGTCGGTGGTTTTCTCCGGGCACTCCGGCTTCCTCCACCAATTAAAACTGACCGCCACGAAATAGCCCAAAAGCGGTGCTTAAAAGTGGCGTTAAAACACAAAAATCAAAATCAAATCATCTATATAGCGGAACGTAAAGTTAAAGGATATTGCTAACTTCTTATCTTTCTTCCTAAGAAGTTCCTGTATGAAGTCAGCCACCTAATAATAAAGAAACAAGTCGGCAAGAAGAGGGGCACAATTGGTTCCCATTGGAATTCCGACAGTCTGTTGAAAAACACGTCCTCCAAACGTAACAAATATGTTGTCAATCAAGAAATCATGCATCTGAAATACAAACTGACACTACCCAATGCATCTGACCCTTAAAACATTACATGTACAAACTGAAACTACCCAACGCATCTAACCCTTAAAACAGTACATGTACAAACTGAACCTACCCAAAGCATCTGACCCTTAAAACAGTACATGTACAAACGGGCACTACCCAACGCATCTGGGCCATACGACCTTACATGGAAACATTCAAAACTACATACTTACTTCCACAAAGGCGACTTATACATATATTTGCATGATAATTCTTTTCACTGCGGAATTCTATAGAATAGTAATGATAAACAACATAAATTACATTTAAACCGTTTATAAAACTAAAAAAAAAAAAAAAAAACAAAAAACGATTGAAATATATTTTGGTTCAAGAAAAAGATGCAATTGATTTATGAAGTCCGGCTAAATGAATCGAGGTTAACATAGTGTAATAATGTTTGAACCACCAGAAATGAACTTTATTTGGTGAATTCAAACTGTACAATGTTTATCCAGGGCTCACAATTTTTTTTAACTTTCATGAGTTTTGAAAAAGAATAATTACCAGAGTTTTACATATTTTGAGCTTTTGGCCGTTAATTGAGGCGACAACAATTTACCGATGTTCGAATCTCGTAAATCGATTAAAAAGAGGCTAATGAATGTAACAAAACAAAAACTGAGGGAATCCAAAAGGAGCAACACCGGGTGCGTCGACAGGGTAACCCGTCTCCTGCTATGCATACATCTCCCGCCATCCGAATTCACATTCTGACATTAATTGCTTTCAGGAAAATGACTCAATCGGTTAAATAACAGGTCCTGTGACTTCAGTGGTATCTTATTTTAAACGATCTAAGACCGCAAAAACATTTCGCTAGTAAGTTGAGACACATCGGATCAGCAAATTCGTGATGCTGAACGTAAAATTTATATATAGTCAATTTCAGGAAAAACATTAATTGTCCGAGTTTTACATGTCATGAGTTTTGGACCGTATTAGTTTTGCATGTCATGAGTCTTGGATCGGAAACTACTGTCAACAGAGTTTTTCATGTCGTGAGTTTTGAATTGGAAACTATTGTCAACAGAGTTTTACATGTCGTGAGTTTTGTACTGGAAACTATTTTCAACAGAGTTTTACATGTAGTGAGTTTTGTACTGGAAACTATTGTCAACAGAGTTTTACATGTAGCGAGTTTTGTACTGGAAACTACCATCAACAGAGTTTTACATCTAGTGAGTTTTGTATTGGAAACTACTGTCAACAGAGTTTTACATGTAGCGAGTTTTGCACTGGAAACTCATCAACAGAGTTTTACATGTAGTGAGTTTTATACTGGAAACTATTGTCAACAGAGTTTTACATGTAGTGAGTTTTGCACCGGAAACTATTGTCAACAGAGTTTTACATGTAGTGAGTTTTGTACTGGAAACTATCGTCAACAGAGTTTTACGTGTAGTGAGTTTTGCACCGGAAACTATTGTTAACAGAGTTTTACATGTAGGGATTTTTCTTTCGTAAAAGATCAATCGCCAGCGTTTTTACATGTCATGGGTTTTCATTATTTGAACAAAAACTGTTCATTCTTCTGGACAGTCTTATTTCACTATTTGCTGCATACAGTAAAAGTGTATTATGATTTTGTGAACTATGAATATGTTAAAAACGTTCTTACCTTATTGCAGAGTATTACTCATATTTTAAAATCCTGTACAAGCTTCCCGCTATTGAAGTTATGATTTTAAAACTCCTTAAACATGTACACACGGTAGGAGGGGTCTCAAAATACAATTTGGGTACAAACCAAACCCAATTTCATTTAGACGTTAATCACATGGGATCATTCACAATATTAGATGAATTATTTAGATCAGAACACAGTTTTGACAGACATCTTAACAAATGAAGGACATTTATGACCCATTGACATATAAATGTATACCCATTTGTCTATTACCTCCATGAAATAGGACCCCATTTATATATATAAAGCGACCCGTTCTGGACCATCGGAACATCTGTGTATACCTTTATATAGAAAGAGACCCCAGCCGTGCATGAACACAACTACTACACACTTTTGAAATATTTGTTTTCCGTGCATAAATACTTATCTGTTATAGTTTTTCTATCAGTTTTATGTTATAGAATTACAATTTAAACAAAAACTAATGAGACATTGCAAAGTATAAAAGCAAGCCTTTGAGGGAAAAACTGTACAACGATTGTGTCAGGTTAGTTACTCCACTGTTTGTAAATCTACTTTTTCGACCACACTTCACAAAGAAGAATAGAAAACAACGGGCGTATAGATATTTGTTACCATCATTATGTTCAGATTTTGTCTGAAATACCAAATGAATGCAATGTATCTAAAGAAAACCTATTAAATCTATTTTAGACGTTGTTGTCATTTTTACAATTGCTCATTGTATTTCTACTTTATACTGTAATGTATGACAATGTTGTGAGCCATTAGTATTCCGTTTTACTGGCATACGGTTGGTTTTTGTGTACCCTAATCATAAATTTGATATACAATGACGTTTGCTATGGGTAGTATAAACAATATGACTAGGAAGATGGGCATGCCACTATTGATTTTCATTTCTAAAATTACTTAAAGTACTAACAGCATACATCACTGTCTTGTCTTGGCTGTTATAAGAAGTAACACATTTAGAAAATGTAAGTATTGTCGGCTATAAATGAAAATATCTAAATATAAATAAATAGTGATTATAAATAATATAATACAACAAGGAAGCAATTAATAAAACGCTTAGCCTATAAAATACACACAAAACTACCTTGATGATGTTATTTACAAGTACTATTATAAAAGGCAGTTGTTATGGGTGATAAATTTCAGAAAACTAATTATAAATTAAATTAAGTCGAGAGCTAATTACACTAAAATTCAAAGGCGATATTATAAGGCTATTAACACGATTTTTTACAACAACATTCTGCAAACATTTGTATTTGACTTGCTTTTGTAACTTTTGTTAACAGGTGTAAAACTAGTGCTTACTTCGTAAAACGGTTCCAGATGTTTCAAGAGTTTCAACAATATTAATTGACATTTTTCATTCCCGTAATGTTCATTTATTGTAGGTTTATTGGTGGAATACATCTTTTGTTTTTATGCATATAAATAGTAAGTCGTTGCTTAAAAGGAGGGAAACGATACCAAAGGGGCAATAAAAAAATCTTGTTCCGAAGAGAACCAGACAACACCATTGTAAAACAGAAAAACGAGGCAAAGACAATCAAGCCTACAAGCACTGCACACAAAACTAAAGATTGAACAACATGTTCCTTCCATGTGAACCTCGTTAGTGGTTGACTTAAGTTATGTCTTCTGTCCCAAGTCAGGAACCTCGTTAGTTTTTGACTTAAGTTATGTCTTCTGTCCCAAGTTAGGAACCTCGTTAGTGGTTGACTTAAGTTATGTCTTCTGTCCCAAGTCAGGAACCTCGTTAGTGGTTGACTTAAGTTATGTCTTCATGTTTTTGTTCGTTAGTGCATTCTGTTTAATTGTAAATTTGTGACAGTCATTGTTTAATGGTAAATCTGTGACAGACACTGTTAAATGGTAAATATGTGACAGTCATTGTTTAATAGTAAATCTGTGACAGTCACTGTTAAATGGTAAATCTGTGACGGACACTGTTTAATGGTAAATCTGTGACAGTCACTGTTTAATAGTAAATCTGTGACAGTCATTGTTTAATGGTAAATCTGTGACAGGGTAAATCTGTGACAGTCACTGTTTAATGGTAAATCTGTGACAAGGTAAATCTGTGACAGGGTAAATCTTTGACAGTCATTGTTTAATGTATTTGTAACTTTTCTACAATCGGGTTGATATATTAGAGATCGACTTTTCGTATACTCATTTGTTTATTGCTACTGACATATAAATGTCTTATGTGTTTGTATCGTTAGGTTTCTGTCTCATTGACATGTAATCCATATTTCCTTCAATTTATACGCTGAGGGGCCTGTCAAGTTTACTACTAGTTTCCCTTATCTTGAAAACATACAGCCATAATTTGAATCTTTAATTACATCTTGTAAAGAACTCCGTTAAAATCTGTAGTAGCATCTTATTGAACCGACGTATTTCCTACAGGTTAATAACATACATGTAGGATATGTTTACAGGTTAATAACATATATGTAGGATATGTTACAGACAAACAACTGTTGTAACAGAATACTTATATGCCATGCATTTGTGAATTATTATGGAAGCACAAATGAAGATGGGAAGGGATGTTTCGAAGTAAAACAAAATGGTGACTTAAACTGTCGTTATAAAATTTTACTGAAAGATGCAACCTTAAAATGTCGCAATAAATTTTTCAAACACAGTGTGATTATTGGGTATGTAATTACAGTAACACGAATATATATGAGGAAAGAGGTCTTTATTGTATGTTGTTCCGCTGCCTATCTGGGATACCTCTATAGCAGCGATGCAAGCAAGAATGATCCGTAACCCCATTTTCCACATCCCCCCCCCCCCCACAAAGAAAAAAATTTTAAGAAAGCTAATTTGAAATTAAAGTTCTGTCCTATTATTTTCCTTTATTTGCACATATTCTTACGAACTAATTTATTTTCTAAAACTTCTTATAGTTTCGCGACCTCTACTTTCAAGAGTCCTGGATCCTTCCATGACATTAGTCGCTAAAAGTATTGGGTAAACAAGATTGGATAGACTATTGTTACTTTTTCTATGTATGCACAATTTGTTAACGTGTCATATCTTTGTTTTGTCTGCGATAATTGATAAGCATACCTTTCCCTCGGTTTAATACAAGTACCAGTGCAAGCATTAACTATTTTTTTACTCTACCAGATGACAGATATTTTGCGAAATATGTTCCCAGATAAAAGCAATTACAGTCAATTAGACATGCGCTTCGGATGCAACAAGATTATAATGTGTATTTTTTCATTTCCTGGATTTGTTACCAGTTAAAGAAGTAAAAGCGCTGTTTTGATTATGGAAATAATAGTATCTAGTACTGGTAACCTGTTATTAAATATTACTGGTATCAATATATAGAATAAAGAATGGCTACAATCCAACCTAAGAGCAGAAAACAGCCCAAGGCCACCGATGGATTTTCAACGCAGCAAAAAAAAAAAAAAAAAAAAAAATCCTGAACCCGGAGGCGGGCTTTGACACATATCCCCTAAATAATATTATAATCTAGTTCAGTGAAATAGACGCCAGACTAAACTCCAAAACATAAAAGACTAACAAAGGCTAAAGGTTCCCGACTTGGGACAAGCGCAAACATGCGGCGGGCTTAAACATGTTTTGTTAGATCTCAACCCTCCCCCTATACCTATAGCCAATGTGGAATAAACACACACAGCAAAACGCACAGTTAAACTCAGAAAGCAAAATTACTCAGTTTATTCATGTTTCTCAAGTAAACATTTAAGGGATTTCATTTTCCGTTGATTTAAGAAACTGTTAGTTTAGTAATTTTACAAGTGTGAGGTACATGTACTTATATCAAATTAATTTAAAATACAGATTTTCGGCCTTCAATTATCTGTTAACACCCAGGACTTGATAAAAACGTAACCAATCGGTTCATATCGCTACAAACGATTGCTACAACCTTTTTTTTTTTTTTTGCTATATAGATTGCAGGCGCATATATTCTAGTTGTGTTTACAACTTCTCATTATGGAAATTATATAGTTACATAGTGGACAAAATATTTAATATTCAATATAATTATAAACAATAACAATAAACAATCTTAGGAATGTTTAACAATACAATAAGTTCCTGTTGAACAGTTTGTTCATTGGGACAAATGCTATATATTTCGTTGAAGCAAAGGGTCCTATTGCTAACAGGACAATGAATTTTGATTAAAAACACACAATCTCGTCCGTTAAGTAGGTACTGACTGATAAGCATTTATAAAACAATGAATCAACTGTCACAACTGTTGTGTTAAAAAAATGAAAGGAAAACTTTTGATAACCGAAAACGTAAACATTGAATGAATAAATGTTTAAATCAGAAACACATTTCGTTTATAATTCCGATTTACTTCTTATCAATTTAATACATGTAAGTATCAATCAAGTTGTTTACCTGCTTAGCAAATTATACGGAAAAGGAACTCCTTGATTTTACTCCAAACAGTTTGCCTATACAACATCGTGACAAGAGATTTTGAAATTCTTTACGAATTTGACCGTTTACAATTCCGTAAACAATAGGATTTGTTGCATTTCCTATGAAAAAGAGATATCTGAAAACTAAATTATTTGTTAGTCCGAAAATATCAATCCAAAATGGCAGCCATGTCAATAAATAAATAACTGTACATAAGAAAAGCATTTTTGCTGTCCGATGGTGGAAAATCCTCCTAATTTTTTCAGCCTTTCTTTTCTTGGAATTCAGTTTTGAATTGTTATTTAAGACTTGTATATCTTTAGATATGACTTCGGAGTCTTCATTGTCAAATTCATAGGTCCTGCTAACTTCATTATCGACGTGTTCTTGTTTTTGTTTGTCACATAGTGAAGAACGTATTTCTGAAATTTCCGGACCTTCCTTGGGACTTCTTGATAAAGCTCTCTTCCGGAATTTTGTTCGTTGCCAAAGCACCATATAAATAATGATATAGAAAATGACAATAATTATCAGACTAACAAAGAAAAGCACCATTAGAACACCTTGATAAATTACAGCATAAACTTGTCCATACAACGAGTATGTAAAATGGCAGAATTTGCCATCAGTCAGGTCATGGTGGAATTTACATTTAACGTCACGGACTTCGTAGTCAGAAACTACAGTAAAAATTCCAATTGATGGTCCCGCTGATACACAACTCAGAACGAAGATGAAAAGCATACCGTGTTGTACATTTTTCACTGACATTTTATGAGTAATACGACATACAGCAATGTACCTTTCAGCAGCGATAGCAACAAGAGTCAAATTTGATGCAAATATTGCAAAATGGCGCGTGAATTCAAAAGTTCTACAAACAACGTCAGTTTGAACAAGGTGTAGTTCATAAATCATGGTGTATGGCATTATCATTGAGCAAACAATAAGATCTAAAATAGCAAGAGCTTTGATAAAGGTGTTAGAGGCTGACTGTTCCTTCCTGTGAAAGTACACAATCAATACAGGAATGTTCCTAGAATTCCCACAATAGAAAACAGTCCAAGGTAGACAGCAAGAATAACATACTCTGCACTCCAGTAACTAGAAAAGTCCGTAGATACTGACATTGAAATATTCCCATTGTTTGAAAAGTTAATCATCTTCCCGTCTGTAAATTTTACATAGTATTTATTCGTTTTCTCAATCATTTAAAAACCTCAAGTGTTTTGTTTTTGTATAAATAAGCATAATCTATACAATACAGCGGTGAACTACGGAAGCCAATATTACGAAGATTAAATAATTTACCACTTATTCATGTACTGTAGCATCCCGTTAATAAGTCGTTGAGCAAAGTGTAACACCACGTTTATAACCGTCATTACTACTTCCAAGCATTACATTAGTTAAAGTGTCTCAGATGTAAATACTAACTCGTGTTAATAATGATTGAAATCGATAAGAAGGCGGGTCTTAAAACTTTACTGCATAACGATTAGATGGGAAATCCAATACAGTTCCTACATGACATGCTGTATTTGTATGTCACAAATATTTTCACTGAGGAAAAGAAATTGATTATAGAAAGAACGGAGAGACGGAACTGTATTAGACATTTTGCATCTATTGTCTTATTAAAAGAGTTTAAGCTCATTAATGATCAAAATGAACAAGAACACGTAAGAAAATCATATTAACCGTATGGTCACGTAAATAATGACATACAAAATTTATCATCTTACTGGGACTACTATTTTACTGTAGGAGTTACATTATTATCAAATCACTTGAGGAAGAAAAAAGGTTTTTTTTCCGTTTTTAGCTAGTTCTTTGCTAATGAATCATTTAACAAAAGTATCCTTAACTTTACAATTTCTGGTACACAATATTAATGCGTCTATCAACAACATACATAAAAGTTTCAGTTTGAGAAAACTTAACTGACAGCTTTATTATATATGATTGCCAGGGTAGTTTCATAAAGATTCCACTTTCTTTAAATACTCATATAATAAAAAAATTGAAACACAATATTGCTTAAAAAATAAATTGTAATGCAAAGATAATGACACTTATGTACTTCGAGTTGCGAATAATTGTTTTTGTTGTTGTTGTTGTTACATTACAATGCACTTAGTAATACCATGGCGTAGATATATTACCTTTCGATCATTGTTCAACTGACTCAATTTGTTCACCTCAACTTAATGTTCTTGAAATATTGACGTGACCTGTAACCGTTGCCTTTTTCTAGACCTTAACATGGGCTGTATACGCCAATGAGTCTTGACATGGACTGTATACGTCAATGAGCCTTGGCATGAACTGGATACGCCAATAAGTATTGACATGGGATGTATACGCCAATGAGACTTGACATGATCTGTATTCGCCAATGAGCATCGACATCGGCTGTATTCGCCAATGAGACCTTGACATGGGTTGTATACGCCAATGAGCCTTGACATAGGCTGTATACGCCAATGAGACCTTGACCTTGGCTGTATACGCCAATGAGCCTTGACATGGACGGTATACGCCAATGAGCCTTGACATAGGCTGTATACGCCAATGAGCCTTGACATGGGCTGTATATGTCAATGAGCCTTGACATGGGCTGTATACGCCAATGGGCCTTGACATGGGCTGTATGCGCCAATGAGCCTTTACATGAGCTGTCTATGTCAATGAGCCTCGACATGAGTTGTATACGCCAATGTGCATTGACATGAGCTGTATACCCCAATGAGCCTTGACATGAGCTGTATAACCCTATTAACCTTGATATGGGCTCTATAGGCCAATAGTCATAAACGATTCGAATATGATTATCGTACTCAGGCTCAGAATTCAACCACTGAAAATACTGGATTTGGTGTTTCGAGCACAAATTTTGTACTCCGAGTACTCAGTAAAATTTTATGACCGAAGATCCAGCTTTAAATCGCCTTGAGTTTAACTGTTCTTAATAAGTTTAACAGAGACTATCATCATGTAATGGTCATAAATCGGCCAGTAACAGTAAATTCATTTGATAACCCCAAAAATGCATTAGGAAATGACATGCGTGAACTACTGAAGAATGAAATCAGTACTAGCACAGTATTTTACTCTATGATTACCAATGAAGAGAAACAGCACAACAGAAGCACAAACCAAGAGATAATATATATACACGGCATCTTTATCGTGGAGACAATATTTGCCAAATTCTAAGTGTTTACAGAAAAGGATTTGCAGATCTGCTATACATGTAAACATCTATTTGTTTACCGTATTCGGTTTATACCCACTATTATTTTGAAAGATTCTTTGAATGGTGATCATATTTAAAACCTAGATGAAAAACTGGAGATGTTAAAAAATTGAAAACAACACGTTAAATAATTTCATGCGTCCGAAGCGCTTTTCTGGATTTACCTTCATCAGGAACGCTCAAAGCCAAACATTTGAAATCCGAGGATGTATAAGTATCGAAACAGTTGAAGAGCTATATGACAAAAATACATAAAACAAATAGCCAAATTCATCTAAGTCAACTTTGCCTGAGGGAGTTGAAACCTTAGTTTCTTTATAATTTCAAAATTTATAAACGGACAATTTAGAAAGGTTTGTTATAAATCATGTCAGTACCGAAGTACTGATTACTGAGCTGATGATACCCTCGGGGACTGATAGTCCACCAGCAGAGGTATCGACCGAGTGATGTAAAAAATTGAAAACAACACATTAAATAATTTCATGCGTCCGAAGCGCTTTTCTGGATTTACCTTCATCAGGAACGCTCAAAGCCAAACATTTGAAATCCGAGGGATGTATAAGTAAAACAGTAGGTAAAGGTAGAATAAACGTTTGGACTATATAATGTAATTATAATTATTATCATTAAAACAGCTTATGAAACTGGAATGATGATACATGTTATATAAAAAAAAAATATGCTAAAATGAATAAAACTCATATGTTTTAATTCTTATTCCATATATCAAAGCAACAATCTTGTCCTGTCTCCTTGTACCCAAGTACATGTATAACTAATTGTATACATAAATTCTACATGGAATTGTACTTGTTTACAGTGACACCGCGTGCTTTTCATTCCCGTTTTACTGCAGTAATGGTAATCTATATATTTACTGAATCTGCCAACTGATTCTAAGAAATTATTGTGAACACTATATGACAAATTCCTTCTATTAAACACAAATCTGTATAGTGTGTCGAACGTTATGAGAGAGTTCCTTTTTATCTGGGACACGGGTTTCATTGGTGATTAGTACCATTATATCTACTCAGTACCAAGTCAGGTTCTGGACTTTACGTTATTTATTTAAAAAGTAAGGAATATGATTGTTTCTGAATAACTGTTCTGATGGTGATCGGGTGTGAATATTTCCCCTTAAAGTACTTAGTTGAAAGTGTTTGTAAGATAATTATTATATCTTGACATATATACATCTTATTTTAAAGTTTAGTGCAATTTTATTCCAATTTGTTGTTTCAATCTATTCCTGTGACAGAAAGAGATAGAAGGTATTACCTCGTAATCTTACTTGATACAAAACAAAATGATGTTATTTTTCAAACTTTTCTCATTTTTTTATATTAATAACACAAGATTATAGTATTAAGTTGTAAATTAACAACATCTCATTTTCTGTAGAAAATATGGTCCTGATCGGGTGTTTTTTCATTGAAACTGTAATTTACTATTCATATAGAAAGCACATATAGCAAAATAAGCTTTGCGATGTAATCATGTTCTGATTGGTTATCATTATATTAAAAAAATTAGCATACCCCTGCTGATTTCTTAGACATCTCTTAACCATATTTGAAAATAGATGTTGGTCTATACATGTGCCGTACTTTTTTGTCGTTTAAGATATATAACATATTTAACAACTTTCAAAAAATCATATGAACAATTTCACATGATCTATTCATTTAGAATATTATTATTTCAGAACGAGGTCGAACATACCAATACATATTCAATACATTTTATGTGGATAAGAACAACATTTATTCATATGACATAAGGACATCTCACATTTAGACGAGATTGGTGGATATGTCGATTTTATAGCTACAAGTTAAATTGTTTCCCTGCATTCTGTTTTATATTTATTTATAATTAAGTTCTTAAAATGTCTTGGACTGCAATCATTTTATGCACTTGATATTGTGTCAAGGCATTTTCCTTTGTATAAAATAGTTTGTACTTTTAAATGTAAAACAGTTATATAAAAGAAAGAAAGACGATTAAAACATAATGTTAAATCAATATATCTCAATTAATTTCTTTTAAAACTTGAATATCAAAGTCAAACCGTTTATTGGAACTCAATACTTAAAATAACTTCCTGTTTTTATATGTTACTTAACTAACTTCTTGACCTTCTCGTTTGATATAAAAAAAAAATATATGTTACGGTGACTAATATCATTCACAAATATTAATCAAAGAGATTTGTGGAAGTCACTGGAGTAGGTAAACAATGGTTGTCTGACTTTTTTCATACAAATTAAATTCTGCTAGGAATATTCTTTATCCATGATTTGCCTAATACTTTTTAAACGACCAAGCTTAATCGTGTGTACTTGTCCATTCTTACGTCTATTGTAGTTTGTCGGTATAAACGTTGGGAGGTTTGGCGAGTTTTCCATTTACCGATTTGAACATCAATTGTAGTGTAAAATAAAACACATGTAAAAAGTAAAATAACCAAAAAACCGAACTCCAAGGAAAATTCAAAACTGAAAGTCCCTTATCAAATGGATTAGCAAAATCAAAATCTCAAACACATCAAACGAATGAAAAACAACTTTCATATTTCTGACTTGGTATTTCCTCATGTAGAAAAATGGTTGATTAAAAGTGGTTTTATAGCTAGCTAAACCTCTCACTTGTATGACAGTCGCATATAATTCCATTATATGACAACAATGTGTGAGCAAAACAAACAGACCTCATAGGTAAAAATGTCAAAAATTGGGATAAAGCAGTCAACATTGTGTTATAATCTTAATCACTATAAAAACAAACAACTATGTCAACAAAGAAAAGAACAAAATGTCTTATCGACACTCTATAGACAAAGCACATAAGCAAAAATGAAAGATAAGATTACAAAAATTGGGATACAGCAGTCAACATTGTGTTATAATATTAATCACTATAAAAACAAACAACTATGTCAACAAAGAAAAGAACAAAATGTCTTATCGACACTCTATAGACAAAGCACATAAGCAAAAATGAAAGATAAGATTACAAAAAATGATCATAGCACAATAACACAATGGCGGGATGTATAAATACCGAACCACGCCAAAAGGATATTACTAAAAATGGACTAAATTGTAAAGGTTAAACATATACAAAGACAAATAAAAAGAACACTATAACACGTAATTAAGATGATGAACAACGTCAGTACCTAGAATCTATACTTCAAGACCATCATGTTTTATTTGTGAAGTTGATACGGAATATTTATCAACAAGGTCTTGGTATCTTACAATGAACTTTTTCAGAAAAATCATGAGACGTTCTTTGACATAATCCTGGTTCATTAACTTTCTGCTCAGACACTGTTGACGTTTTATAAAGTCTGAGTAGCAGCTTCAAGCCTTTGAATACCGAATGAATTGTGGGAATATATATCCCATACGCATGTGAAGTTGGTATATTGCTGCTAAGGTTGGAGAAATTTATAATTGTGATAATGTGTATTTCTCATATTTTATAATACATTTATAAAATATGCTTTATTACTATGAATATTTGATATTTGAATAAAATTATATTTTAAAGTTATTTAATTGATACAGTTCTCTTTTGTTTAAAAATAATATATTTTATTCATCTACTTGACAAAATATTGATTTTGTCTTCAGGCTATGATTGATCTTTATAGTACATGTATTGTTATATTTAACTATACATTGGATTTAGGAATTTTCCAGAGGTGTTATGGTCAAGTGAGTTGTGAGTAGTTTAAGGTGTGTCTTGTTTGAGTCTTTCTATTGGTTGGATATTTCTAGATTCCTTTGTTTTGTGGTTGGATATAGTTTTCCCGCCTAAATCTATACTGTGACCAGTGGGTTCTTTGTCTTCATATAGTTAAGACATATTTTCTATTCATAGAGTTTGAGAATATTGCAGATTCTATATTCTTGTGACAGATATATATTTATAAGGTAGATATTCTTCCTTATTACACTTTTCCCAGTTTTACCCATTTTGTGTGAATGAGCATGAGTGATAGATTTATGAAAATGTGTGTTTTTTGGTACATTATGGTATTCATTGTTAGATAATTTTAAAGTAGTATTTTGTAATTGTGAGATCCTGCAAGTATGATAATCAGACCTTTTATTTGAATAACTGATAAAGCATATTGTGTTCTGTAGCTTCAACATCATGAACATATAGTTTGATGATTTTAAAGATTCAGACAGTAATAATATTTTCATTGTTCATAGAGGTAAAAATGTTATTACTTTATATTTTTCAGATATTATTTACTACTGAATAAGAATATAGTTACTGATACATATTACCAGTATAAAACCTGGTCCCATAGACAGGTAATTACATGTTCTTGTATTTATCTTGTGTCATGTCAGTTTTGAATGTATTGTTCGACTGGTTGTATTTTATGTTATTTTTCAAATATACTCTAGTTTCATAACTAAGTGTCAATCGTATTAAGCAAAGAACATTTTTATAAGCTACATGTATTTTTGTATACTTGATTCAGTGTATTATATTGTATTGTATTGTATTGTATTGTCTTACTAATAATGTGTACATGTCTATGTTTATTTGTGTATAACTTAATGTCTATTTCTGTACTTGCAGGGTTGTTGTTTATACTGTCGTAATAAAAGTATTGACATAATCTAGTCTGCTCTACCGCCCACTGTACCCTATTACAAATTGGCGCCCAACGTAAATGGTATGATGCAAACTGTAGACCAGTGATTTTGAGGCAAAATCATTTAGAGGCCAGAGGTGAGACTGTGAGTTCGGAATTGACAATCCGTAATTTGACCTTATGGAACTTCCGAAACAGAAACAACGTGGAATGAAAACAGACAATTTATTAACAAACTTTGGTTAATAATTGGTAAACTTTACACTTATTATAGTATTAACTGTTTATATTATTTGTAGATATTGTGTGCCAGTGTCACGAGTAACTTATTCGTGCATATTTATGTGTGTTTTGTAATTTACTTGTACTTTTGTGACTGGAAAATATTGTCCATTTTTGTATGTGTGTATTTTCAGTCTCTATATTGTGTGATATTTGGTTAACAGTTTTATTTGGAGTTTTGTGTATATGTATACTTCATATAGTGTCTAGGTAAAGTTGCTTAGACTTTAATATATTGTTTGTGATTGACACACATATAGTACGAAGATAGATGTGAGATAGTCCTTACCCCCTGGCCCGTCCCCCCTCATAGTTCACTTCCGGGTCATTATATAGGTCATTCAGGTCATAAGTTAGGACTTTATTGTACTTTGTTGTTTTCATTTCTGGTTTACACAGTGATACTTTAGCATATATTTGATTGATATTTTAGTTACTATACTAGTTTTGAGTTTAGTTTTACATTGATACAGAGTTTCTCAGGTTGACCCATTGTATTAAAGTACTTTGTTACACTTAGTTATTTTTATATAACATGTGTATTGTGATCCCTTGAAGGACTTCTACTATTGTTTGATATTTATTACTATCCTTGATATTTACATACATATTTATATATAGCATTCGTGTACATATATGTGACTCTTACTTTAGCGTGCGTTATTTTGTCGTGCGATTTTTGTGTCATATCTTTTCGTGCGCATAGTTTTGTCAACATTAGATGTCTGTCAACAAATTATTTAAATACATAAGAAGACCGTTGAAACATCCCCTATTTAAAACTTTATACTTAAAGCCTGTCATACTTGCTGACAGCAAAGGATCATACTTGCAATCAGAGATTGTTACTCAATATGAAAGAGAAATCAAATGGTATTTTAAGAAAGGAGCTTCAATAAAGGAAGCAAGAATCTTTCTTCAACAAAACATACAATCAATTATACAGGAATTTGGAGACATATCTTTATATGTATGGCTTGGAACATGCAATTTAACCTCTAAATCTATTAAAGGACGCATAGCCATTACTACATTTAACCGCAACCAAGTCATTGAAAACATTTTGCAAGAAGTTGAACTTATTATTGAACTTTTCAACAAATATCCGAAAAGTAAACTCACATTTTTGGAAACTCCTCTATACTCCATTGTTGAATGGAACAGGAATAAGAGACACCCTGATATTACTGAATTTTATGAACAAGATATTGAACTAAAGGAGCAAATAGTTCAACTTAATAAACAAATTAAGCTGATAAACAACCGTATTGGCAGCTATTCGCCTAAATTTTCATCAGATTTAGCTTGCAATACAAAATACAAAAAAGGATTGTGTCATAACAAGTTAACAAAACGTCATCATCATAATTTTAATTTATACAAGGACGGTATACACCCAAAGAAGTTATTAGCAGTAACTTGGCTCAAAAAGATTACTGAGCAGATACTAAAGGATTGTTGGCATTAGACAGACAAAATTATATTGCGTTAAAACTGTATAGTAGTCAGTTTGGGTTTCGCCAAGCTGAACTACATCCGCAACTACAGTATAGTTAGTAGTCAGTTTGGGTTTTCGCCAAGCTAAACTACATCGCATCACAATTTACGCATCTAGTTATAATATATATGAGACTGCCTGATATTTGAAACATTTCTACTATTTTGAAACTTTGTTTTTGTGTTGTGGAGATCTTTGTACATTACGACTAATAACATCAGCCATATATAAAAGGGAGATAATTTGAAAATAATAATAATAAAAGGTTGAAAACAAATCAAATAAAAAAAAAAAATTAAAGGGAGATAATTTGTCCTTATCAACTTAATTTTTTTTCTACATAACATGGCTAGTCCATTAAAGAACTCCAAGGAGGATAAACTTCAAAAAGAGGAAGAGTTAACACTGGAAGAAAGAGCTGTGTTATTAAGTGCATTTGATAAACTTGGTGCTAAGCCAAAAACTACCTCCACCACTGGACTTAAGATATGGTTGGCACAAATGGCTGAAGCAAGTAAGCAAGTGGAGGAACTCAAGAAAGCTGAAACAACTAAGCAGGCTGACACCACTAAGCAACCTGAAATAAAACCAAATATTGAAATATTAAATAAATTAGGAACTACTCAATCTATACCAGTAACTACTACAAATGTAACATCTTCAGTTACATCTAATCCAGCTGTAATGTCATCTGAAATGTTCAAACACTAACATCCTTACCGAATTATACACCAAGAATATCAACATTCTTTGGTGAACCGGGAAAAGGAGAAGCTACATATGATTTGTGGCGTTATGAAGTGGATTCTTTGCGAAAATCAACCTTTGCACCACACATTGTTGATTTATTAATAAGGCGTTCTTTGCGAGGTGAAGCTGAAAAAATAGCTATGCGATTAGGTCCAGAGGCTTCATTAGATCAACTTTTGAATAAACTTGAAGTAAATTATGGATTGTCTATACAACATGACAAATTAATGGAGGAGTTTTATAGTGCTAAACAAAAGCCAAATGAAGATATTACGGCTTGGGCTAACCGATTAGAAGATCTTTTATATAAAGCAAGTAAACAGAAACTAGTAAGGCCTGAAGACATTAATGATAAGCTATGTTCTATGTTTTGGAGTGGTTTAGATCCAAAACTCCGTGAAACTTCAGGACATCTTCATTTCATGATCAAAGATTTTGATAAACTTAAGTTGGCCATGCGTGAACAAGAAGTTGATTTTAAAAAGGAAGCTAGACCTCAACCAGCCAAAATGATGACACAAACTGGAACTGATGATAACACTCAGTCAGAATTTACTTCAATGCTACATCAATTAATTGCTGATGTAAAAGATCTTAAAGAGAGAGACACACAATATAGCAACAAATATCAAAACAACAATAGAGGTGGTTCAAATTTCAGGAATAGCAATACTAATTATGAGGAAATAGATCAAACTATCATAATCAAGGTAATAGATCAAATTATCAGAACCAAGGAAATAGATCAAATTATCAGAATCAAGGACAAAGATCAAACTATCAAAATCAAGGACAAGGAGCAAATTACCAAAACTCATCATATGGAAATAATGTATCAAGTCAAAGCAGGAGGGAATTTACACAAGATGACATACCTGTATGTTGGAGATGTGGACAGGAAGGTCACAAAGCATATGGATGCTTTGTTAGATTAGATAACAATAGAAAGGCAGGTTTAAACTCCAACAGGTCGGCATTGAGGGCAAATAGTCGACCATAGACCACAACGTCCCAACCGATATAGTAGTACTTTGGTGGGATCTGCCAATGAAACAGATATTATTGTAGGAGGTATCCATACTCAAGGATTATTAGATACAGGATCAACTGTTTCTACCATTTCTAAAAGTTTTATCTAGAGAATTTGTCAGATATACAACTACAATCTATTCAAGAAGCACTTAGTATAGAATGTGCTGATGGTAATCAGTTACCTTATGAAGGATATATAGAGGTAGATCTTAACATACTAAGTAAGAAAGGAAAGACTAATACAGACACTACTTTATCCAATGGTATATTTCTTATTGTACCAGATAGTAAGTATAATTTAGTAGTACCAGTATTAGTAGGAACTAATATATTGGCGTCTTACATTGATCAGTTGGAGCATACTTATGGTGACAAATATTTACAAAGTGCACAGCTTTATACACCAGTGTACATGGCTTTACGCTGTCTTAACCTTAGAGAGAAACAACTTAAGAAGCAAAACCACAGATTGGCCATTATAAAATCAGCCGAGACAAAACGTATTCTGATTGAACCAAATACTGAACATGCTGAAGTTAGAATAAGAGGATATCTGGATAAGCAACTACCATACCACCCAGTTTGCTGCCTGGTCCAGTCAACAAAGGGTTCTTTAATCCCAGATGATATTGACATTACACCAACTATAGTGCCATACACATATGGACAAACCAAAAAGGCTGTTGTTCACTTATCCAATATCTCAACCAGAACTGTGACTATATCACCAAATGCAATTTTATGTGAGTTACACCCAGTCACTATAGAGAATTTAACAAGATTTGAGGAAGAAGAAAAGGTTGATACTGAAATGTCTAAGCTCATTACAGAAGAGGGAGTAACTATATGTACTGATGATTTAACACCTGAGGAAATACAACAGGAAAGAATTTAATAGGTAAGTATGTTGACATCATGTCCAAGGATGATTTGGATATAGGAACAACTAAGATAGTAAAGCACAGAATAGAATTAGTAGATGAGAGGCCTTTTAAACAGAAACACCGGCGTATTCCACCTGCCATGTATGAGGAAGTAAGAAATCATATACATCAGTTGTTAGCTAGTGGTGTAATAAGGCAATCATTTTCTCCATGGGCTTCGAATATTGTACTTTGTCGTAAGAAGGATGGGAAATTAAGAATGTGTGGACTACCGTCAATTAAATGAGAGAACTATAAAAGATTCCCATGCGATTCCGAGAATTGAGGAAATTCTAGAGGCCTTAGCTGGAAATAAATACTTCACCGTTATAGACATGAAGTCTGGTTACCATAATGTGGAGATAGAAGAACAACATAAAGAGCGAACAGCTTTCACATTGGGACCTTTAGGCTTTTATGAATACAATAAAATGCCATTTGGCCTTGCTAATAGTCCTGCCACATATCAGCGCCTTATGGAGACCATACTGATGGATTTGAATTTGAAAATCTGTTTTGTATACTTAGATGATGTCATTATATTTTCAGACACATACCAAGAGCATCTAAATAGAATAGACCTTGTATTCCAAAGACTTCGAGATGCTGGCCTGAAATTAGCTCCAAAGAAATGTTCATTTTTTATGCGGCGTGTGAAGTATGTTGGACATGTCGTTTCAAAAGATGGAATAGAACCAGACCCTGACAAAATTGAAAAGGTTCGTTCTTGGCCTAAACCAACTTCACCGGAAGAAATAAGAAAATTTCTTGGATTTGTAGGATACTACAGGCGTTTCATTAAGGATTTTTCAAAATAGCCCGTCCACTGACAAATTTAATGCCTGCACCTAATAAGAAGAAACATAATAAAAGAAACAAGGATAAAACAATAAAATATCTTGAATTGGACCAATGAGCAAAATAATGCATATGAAAGATTAAAACAGTGTCTCATGAAACCACCAATTTTAGGCTATCCGGATTTTACCAAACCTTTTGAATTACATATTGATGCGTCATCACATGGATTAGGGACCGTTTTATATCAGGATCAGGATAATCAAAAACGGGTTATAGCATATGCAAGCAGGAGTTTAACCAAATCTGAAAAACATTACCCTGCCCATCGATTGGAATTTTTGGCATTGAAATGGTCTATTACAGAAAAATTCAGTGATTATTTAAAACTACACAGGTTTCTAGTTCTTACAGACAACAATCCATTAACATATGTACTAACATCTGCTAAATTAGATGCAACAACTCAACAATGGATTGCTGCTTTATCATCATATGATTTTGAGATAAAATATAGATCTGGAATAAATAATGCGGATGCTGATGCAACGTCTCGGTTACCAGAATTGTTACAAAAAGGGACGTCATGTAGTAAAATTTCATCAGAATCTATAGAAGCGATATGCAATGCCATTCCTCCTATTCCAGCTATTGAAACTGTGTCATGTTCATTAGATACTTTGAACAATTTAAATACCGAACCTTCAACTATACAGCAATTGAATGTTCCGTATATACAAAATCATGACAGGATACTGAGTTTTTGGATTGATAAGGTACAAACAGGTAGTAAACCACTAAAAGATCATATACCAAATACAGCTGAACATAGAGCTATACTGAACAACTTAAGTTAGAAATCATAAACAACTGCCTTTATAGATCCACCACTGATACTGTATCTGGAGAAACCAGAAAACAGTTCTTAATACCAACAACCTATAGAAAATTTATACTTCAGAAGACACACAATGAAATGGGTCATCAAGGAAGAGACCGTACCATATCATTACTCCGTGATCGCTTTTACTGGCACGGTATGACAAAAGATGTAGAAAGCTGGATATCAAATTGTGACAGATGTCTTAGAAGGAAAACATCAACAAAACAGAGAGCTCCTATGGTAAGTATAGAGACATCTCAACCACTTGAGCTAGTATGTATGGATTTTCTAGAACTTGAAACATCAAAAGGAGGTCAACAGTATATTTTAGTGATAACCGATCATTTCACTAAATATGCAATAGCAGTACCAACTAAGAACACCACAGCACGTACCACTGCTGAAGCCTTCATGAACAACTTTGTAGTCCATTATGGATTTCCCAAGACAATCCACAGTGATCAAGGTGCCAACTTTGAAGGTAAATTAATTAAGGAACTGTGTGAATTAACTGGTATGCAGAAATCTAGAACAACTCCATATCACCCACAAGGAAATGGTGTTTGTGAAAGATTCAACAGAACTTTACTAAATATGCTAGGGACACTTAATCCAAATCAAAAGCATGATTGGAAATCACATGTTGCAACTATGGTGCATGCGTACAATTGCACAAGACATGATACAACAGGAATGTCACCATATTATCTTCTATTTGGTAGAGAACCACAAATACCGGTAGACATTATATTTGATTTGGACAAATCAGAGAAAATTATGAACACCAAATATATAAAAGCTTTAAAAGAAAGAATGGAATCAGCATACAAACTTGCAATAGCATCATCAAGGAAACAACAAACACAACAAAAACTACATTATGATTTAAAATCAAGAAATGCTATTTTAGATATTGGAGATAAAGTACTAGTTAAAATTGTTGCTTGGGATGGAAAACATAAATTATCTGATAAATGGGAGGAAGATGCATACATAATTATAGGACAACCAAATTCAGGAATTCCAGTTTTCGAAATTAAGAAAGAAAATGGTACTGGTCGGAAACGGACATTACATAGAAATTTGCTGCTCCCAATAGGACACCTTTCTGAACAGTCAAATACTGATCAAGGGCAAATTACCCTTGATTATAAAGAAGAGGACGATAATGATTCATTGATATTTGATCAAGTAGAGTACAATGTGAATGATACAGCAGATGTATCAATTAATGATCCATTGCCTACACAGGATACTGGAAGTGTGGTAGCAGGGACGCCTTGCATCCTGGTGATCAAAGTGAAGATGATGAACAGGAACATTCTGTTAGTTTAGAAGTTGAAAGTGGTCAGGAATCAACAATTATTGTTGATGATGATATTGAGCTTTCAATTCAGATATTAATCAGGGCTCTGAGACAAATGATATAGTTGTTAATAATCAAGAAGACATTGCTCCTACACCAGCTCCAAGGAGATCAAAGAGAACAACTACTCAGCCAAACTGGATGAAGTCTGGTGAATTTATCATGGCTCAACAGTCCAATTGGTTAGCAAAAGCTGAATTTCTTAAAGGATTAGCAATGTCTGGAATGTTTCCTTCTGCAGAAAAGGATATTGGGAGAGCACTTGTGAAAATAGTAACTGAGAATACATGAACTCTGTGAATTATTTTATCTTTGTGAATCTAATTGTACATTGTTTAATTTATTTGTTTTATTCTACTCTCTGGTATGTAAATGGTGGGGTCACCATTTCACAAGCTGGGGAGTATGTGATAATGTATTTCTCATATTTTATAATACATTTATAAAATATGCTTTATTACTATGAATATTTGATATTTGAATAAAATTATATTTTAAAGTTATTTAATTGATACAGTTCTCTTTTGTTTAAAAAGAATATATTTTATTCATCTACTTGACAAAATATTGATTTTGTCTTCAGGCTATGATTGATCTTTATAGTACATGTATTGTTATATTTAACTATACATTGGATTTAGGAATTTTCCAGAGGTGTTATGGTCAAGTGAGTTGTGAGTAGTTTAAGGTGTGTCTTGTTTGAGTCTTTCTATTGGTTGGATATTTCTAGATTCCTTTGTTTTGTGGTTGGATATAGTTTTCCCGCCTAAATTTATACTGTGACCAGTGGGTTCTTTGTCTTCATATAGTTAAGACATATTTTCTATTCATAGAGTTTGAGAATATTGCAGATTCTATATTCTTGTGACAGATATATATTTATAAGGTAGATATTCTTCCTTATTACACTTTTCCCAGTTTTTACCCATTTTGTGTGAATGAGCATGAGTGATAGATTTATGAAAATGTGTGTTTTTTGGTACATTATGGTATTCATTGTTAGATAATTTTAAAGTAGTATTTTGTAATTGTGAGATCCTGCAAGTATGATAATCAGACCTTTTATTTGAATAACTGATAAAGCATATTGTGTTCTGTAGCTTCAACATCATGAACATATAGTTTGATGATTTTAAAGATTCAGACAGTAATAATATTTTCATTGTTCATAGAGGTAAAATGTTATTACTTTATATTTTTCAGATATTATTTACTACTGAATAAGAATATAGTTACTGATACATATTACCAGTATAAAACCTGGTCCCATAGACAGGTAATTACATGTTCTTGTATTTGTCTTGTGTCATGTCAGTTTTGAATGTATTGTTCGACTGGTTGTATTTTATGTTATTTTTCAAATATACTCTAGTTTCATAACTAAGTGTCAATCGTATTAAGCAAAGAACATTTTTATAAGCTACATGTATTTTTGTATACTTGATTCAGTGTATTATATTGTATTGTATTGTATTGTATTGTCTTACTAATAATGTGTACATGTCTATGTTTATTTGTGTATAACTTAATGTCTATTTCTGTACTTGCAGGGTTGTTGTTTATACTGTCGTAATAAAAGTATTGACATAATCTAGTCTGCTCTACCGCCCACTGTACCCTATTACATAATTTAAAATTAAAATCGGTTCCGTTGACATAGATTCTGGTACTGAGGTGGCGGAGGAAGCCGTGTCTTCTGTTTCTTTTATTTCTAGTTCTGTAGGATATGTTAATGGGACCCTATAAGAAAAGTTTGGATTGTTAATGGAAAGAACATCATCAATATATCTGAATGTGAAATTAAGTGATCTGGCTTCTTTGATCGTCTTGTTTTTGACAAGTGTATGAAGGAACACCGACTCATGTGAAAATGAGAAGAGGTCGGCAAGGCGAGGCGAACAGTTGGTTCCCATAGGAATGCCGACAATTTGTTGAAAAAGTCTACGTCCAAATTCAACACATATGTTGTCACTAAGAAACTCCAGCATACTGATCACTTGTTCCTCGGTGTAGCATGTTTAACTTTCTGTTAACTTTTAACAAAAATGCCGTAAGGTATCCCAAAGCAATAAATTTATAGCGTATGCTACCATTATTATATTGAAAATCATTGTGGATTATTTCTTTTCGAAGATTTGTTTTTTTCAATTTCACATGGGGAATGGGGTTATAAAGGGTTGAAAAATCAAAAGATTTTAATAGAATTAATTTCAATGAGATTTAACATTATCCAGAAGTTTTTTAGATTTGTTTTAGAACCTATATATGGTTAATACCACTACACGAGTAAACAGTTTCACAGTATTTCTGAAGACATTTTTTCACTTCAGACAAAATTTTGTCAATCTAATGGACAATTCCTTTGTAAAATATGTAGATAAGCCGACAATGTACCGTTGTTTGTACGGAACTTTGTGAAGCTTAGGTATCTAATACAAACAAGGTAAGTCCTTAGATTTGCTGCAAACGTATTTGTAGATAAGATAGCAAAATCGTTAATTTTAGCACATAACTGTTCTTCAGGCAATTGGTGTTGATGACAGCTTTTTTGTAAACTCATTCACTTTGTTATACGAAGGACAATTTAGAACTTGGCATAATAAATAGACATTTATCCATAATTGAAGATCATTAGCTGACTTCCACATGTCATTTGGGGTTTTGCATCCCAGGGTTGCTATATATTTCATTCATTTACCAAAATATTTATACCCTCTTTAATCATAAATTCTTTATAAGATTAATTGCAAAGAAAGTCTGAATATACCAAGAGTGTAATACAGTTCTTTGGTCGCAAAAGCGCATATAACATCATGGCCGTAATGAAAACTTTTTAAAAGAGTCCAACGAACTCTACAAATAACCTAAATAAAATAATCCAAACAGATCTGATGCTTGAAATTCGATAATTATACTTGGAATTCTGTATTGTTTGATGCGTTAGGAAATTAAATCATATGATTTTCCATCTGTATTTGAAAATTGAAATTCATAACATATACCCAACTGGGAAACATGATTTATTTATTAGTTACAATTGGTTTTAGATCTGAATTTGTGTCGTTAGTGCTTTTGTTATTTAATTGTTTTTGTGATTTGTGTCGATCTGATAATTCAAGCCTTTTTCACTGGATTTTTACAGTTTGTTGTAATGTTGTGCTGTTTCACCACTGACCAGGTTACGGAGAGGTTTTAGTGGTCAGGAACATGTTCAACCCCTGAATGTTCCTGTCCCATGTCAGGAGCCTATAATTCAGTGGTTGTCGTTTGTCGTAGTCTATTAGCACATGATAATAGTTTTTTTTAATTGTTTTGTACATAAATCAATTTACGTGATTTCTCGTTTGAATTGTTTCACATTTTGTCATGTGGGGGTCTTTCTTTAAAGCTTGCTATGCGGTAGTATAGGGGTTTGCTCATTGTTAAAAGCCGTACAGTGATTTATAGTTCCTATCATTTACGTCATTTGGTCTCTAGTGAATAGTTGTTTCGTTGGCAATTATACCACATCTTATAATTTTTATCAATGTTTCTATTCGGAAAAAGCGCGCACGTAAACATTTGCTATATAAGTAATGCTTCAACTGACCATCTACACGAGGCTATAATTGAATGAAGTCGAATAAAAATGATACCCTGCACCATTTTGTTTGAAAATTAGATGAAACTAAAGAACAATTTTAAATTGAAATGTCCAATCTGTCTGTATATTTTATATACATTCTGTATTGCAACTTGAATACATATTAAATTATTTCTGACTCCTCTGTAGAGCCCACTCCTAATTTTTGTTCATACAATACGATCATGTCAACTTTTGTCTCATTAAGATTATATATGACAGACACACACGAGAAAGGATGGTTAATACAAAAGACAAAACAAAATACTAGATAACAACGGGCAAACGAAATCATAATTTTGACAACGAAACCATAGGAAAAAGAAAGAACGCGAAAATACATTAGTCCCTAAAACACATTCACTGAAAAGTGAATATTAAGCACACGAGCACCACTTAAAACCATGGGTAACGTATGTGCTCCGAAATTACTAGCAGTTCTTACATCCCTAGCGTTGCCTGTCTGAATTCATTAAATTACATACACTTTAACATTTATTTCAATGTAACAATACCTTTTTCATAAGGTCCTTGTCGTTTATCTTCATTTTAGCAACATTTTACGAATTTCCAAAAAGGAAAAATAATTTTCTTTTTCTTCCTAGATGTTTTTATTATATTTATAAAATTCAAAAGGATTACGTGAAAGGAAACTGAAAATCGCTTATGATATTGCCGTTATTTTGGTAATTAAACTCCCCTTCGAAATTGATATTGGGTAAATCATTAAAGATAACAGATAAAAAAACTCGTCAAAGATGCTTATAATACTGTACGCCAGACGCGCGTTTCGTCTTTCAAAAGACTCACCAGTGACGTTCGAAACAAAATAGTTAAACTGTCAAAAAGACTTTGTTTTTTGACAGTTTTCCTAAAGATACAAGTTGGGGTATACGTTTTGTTAAGAAATAATTTATATATGTGTTAAACCTTAATGGAATGTTTTGATACTTAGAAATAATCTTTTCAAGACCAAGAAAAAGCATCTGAAGAAACACATTCGATTTGTTTTCATGTTTCTGTATTTTACTGATAAATTGACTTAGTTTTACTCTTTTACACTGACAGCAGCATTTGCATGCAAGACACATATTTCCACGGAATTCTTTACGATTTTTTTGTAAATAAAATGTAACAATTCAGACTGATTGTAAAAATATAGTGGTAAACTTCGTTCTCAAAGGAATGATAAACATGAATAATTAATGATTAGATGTACGAAAAATCAGATGATTAGTTATTAATTGGTAGTAAATAATTAGGACGTAAAAGGGAGGATTGTGCGGACAACAAAAAGAAGATATTATTTATGACAATTGGTTCCACAACAGTTAACACAGTCATGATAGCGACAGAAAAAAAAAAAAAAAGATGTACATGTAATTATAAAATGTAAGAAGCAATAGATTCGTCAATTTTATAGATTGCTTTCATGTTTCTGGACTACACCTTGATAGGAAACATGACTCAACACAACAAGAAAAAAAAAGAAAAACAAACAAATATATTCAAACAGCCAAGGGTTAACATGAAATGTTTATCTTACGCAATCTCAATGTAACTTGATTTCCATCGTGACATATGACTTTACTAAATATTTCTGATCAAATACGAACTAAATACTTTATATATAAAATACCTGCAAAACTAATGTTGATAGCCGAATTCTGATTAAGTAACATGAATAGGAAGAAGCCATAAATATAACTAATAGTTGATGTTTAAGGCAGATAGGATATTCAACGATCAAGATTCGATAACAGGTTACTGTCTATAATGATTTAAGATCATTTACTTTAAACGTTTTAATTCAGGTCTGATCGTTGTTTTATTGAAGATGTGTATCGCATTAGTACACGTACATCAGTTCACATACATGTTAAAGTCTAATTACCTACTAAATGTCTATAATAATTTGAAACATGATGCAAAGCATTTATACACAATGTAAGTTAATTACTTCAAATGCAACATTTATAACTGTTAACACGCAGTCCTTCTTGTCAAGTATATAAACATCCAATAAGTACATTATAATCTATACTACTGTCTATATAGAATAACGAGGTCCAATTTGTTAGCTGGCATAACGTAAAAAAAGAATCAAAGAATTCAACTTTATATATAACGAATATAGAACACTGGTGTTGATTAAAAATTACACCAATCCAGGCACTTTTATTTTCCACATAATTAGTATTACCAATAATTAACAAGTTCTGGGTCGAATCCGATACCGATATAGCCTGGGATCCTGGCTCACTGCTCGACAGTATTAGATTGGGTCAGGATGCCAGGCTAATACCGATACCAATAGTAAATGTCACTTGTAGTTTCCGGTTGTAGTAAGAAAACCAGGACGGGTTCAAAACAGAAAAAAAATCGAAAGCAGAGATAACTGTGCACCTTATAATCCGCATGAATTTATCGGATGACTATATACGAATACTAAACATCCAGGGTTAAAATTAGGCGTATGTACTTTCAATTTTGATAAACGACGAATCAAAGAATTCAACTTTATAACTAATATAGGACAATGGTGTTGATTAAAAAAAAAAACACACACACATTTCAGGCCCTTTTGTTTTTCAAGTAATTAATATTACCAATAATTAACAAGATCGAGGTCGATGGGCTCAGACTGAAAGATATTGAAAGCAGAAAAAAATATGCTTAATAATCAGCATGACTTTATCAGAGGACAATACGAATACAAAAAAATCAAGGCTAAAAATAAGGCGTAGGTACTTTAATCAGTTACGGATCCGTGATGTCGCGGGTGTATTCAAGTTTTACGAATTATTTGAGTTCTTCGTTTCGTGTGTATATGAGGAAAACAGCACCTTATTTGGTTACTAAGTATTTTGTCAACAACAACTGATATGAACACCCATTCATCATTTTCAATTTATATTGGAAATTCAAATTATATTTTTTTTTGAAACTTTTCCTTTCTCAAATATTTTAAAATGATGTACATTGGATTCTTGATAAAATCGATATATTTGATAATTATGTAGAATCCATAGATCCATAATAGCTATAGTAGTCATCACTGTTTGAATTTTGTCCGACGGTTGGACAATTTAAATTTTCATCACATCCTCAGAAATCACCTTTTAAGGACAGAATTACATATCGGAGATATTTTTTTATTTATTTTGTATTTGGTTGCCAACTGTAAATACACAGGACAAAAGTGATAATTTTTATATCCTATTGTCTCATCTTACATCGCGGAATGTTTTTTACACTTTACGATACTGATTTTGGAACGATCATCTACAAAACACATTTATTTCATTTTTCATGTCTATTGCTGAAGGTATCCATTACAATTTATGATCACTTAGTGCAAAACTTTGGCACCAGAATCATTAGTTCTGATTTAAACAGGGGTTAAACATGTTTGTGAGCGCTCAAATCTCCCTATTCTGGGACATTGGTGTAACAGACCAACATTAGAACAAACTGTAAACAAAATTGCAAATGACTTAACTCAATAGATGGGTACGAAGCAAAACAAGCACATAACATAAAACGAGACACAAATCATCGATATAACAGCACTCGTGGTCCTCTAAATAGAATATACTTACTTCCTTACTTGGTTAGTAAGTTATTTAGAGCTAGTTCAAGACGATTACCATGTACAACTTATACATAAATCTAGTTCCCGCAGACTAAAGTATCAATCAATACACATCCAACGGATTAAGTGTAAAAACCTTGTGCATAGCCAAAACATAATTAAACAGTACGGCCATCATGGAAGAACATAAATACTCATAAATGTAAAGCAATAACTATTTACATGTAGGTATGTTTTAATTTTTCAAAAAACAAAATCAATGTAAGTACCGATAAAAACAATATTTAAAGATTTTACTACAGTGTTAAATTGACAACCTTTAAGAATAAGTTTATTCGAACGATCAATGAGTTTACATGGCTCGGATTTATATTACTGGGCTATATAAACAATATCACTGTTTTTTTTATTAAGAATTATTAAGGCACAACCAAATTTCTTAACCAAATCTTTTCAAATCTTTGTATCTATTAAAGAATTTAATATTTAATATTTACATCCTTTTTATAAATCTAAATTATTTTCGAAATTGATTTGTGAATATCCATATTTATTCAAATAGGAATCAAGTGACTTTTTGTCAGATTTAGTTTTGTCTATTTGAAATGTTTAGTGGCATTATCAAAAACCTTTCAAATAAAATGTAAAACGTTTGGCAATCATACCCACAGAGCAATTTCAATCAATTTAGGCCAATACAAAAATAATATACAGAAAAATCTATACTTCTAACTTAACCACTATAAAATATTTTTGTTAAAACTTCTAAATATAAACATAATTATGTTTTCCCCGTCACGATCGCCACATTTTGAATATAATATGTTTTCCACGTCACGATCGCCACGTTATATGGAACTCAGCAACTATAATTACATTGCAATTAAAAAGTTTCAAACGTCGAATTCTAAGGACAGAGTAGTTACTTAATTGGATTTTTAAAGTATTGGTCGCCGTATTGCATAGGGTATAATGAAACGCTCAATTCCATCTGATTTCCACTTTTACACGTGCATGCCCGAAGTCAGGAACTTATCGTGAATACACATATTAATTGTTGTTGTCTACATGTCAATCGTTTATTTGTTTCATTAGGTTGTTGTCGCTTTAAAGTACATCCAATGGTATCATTTTATTGAAATATAAAAAAAAAAAACTCAAGATAAAAATTATACGACAGCAAAACAACAGATCGTATGTAGAAAATTGCAAAACAAAAACGACTCAATAACTTAATCAGAAACTACAGGTTCCCAATTTGCACACAAAGTCATGTATTATACAGGGTCTATACCATATGAAAGAAAAAGCTGCTAGCCTGAACAGCGTTCTGATTTAAACTTTTACATTTAAACTTTCGCCAATATTCAGGTTGGAAAAATCTTCATCAAAATGAAATAATCATGTCGATTTCACGCTTATAAATATTGCACACATAAGTTTTAGCTTGAAAATTGAATTGATAAAATTGGTAGGGGCAATCGAGTACATGTACACTATCTGAAGAAAAACAAACCAACAAAAGTCCACCAAACATTAAAGAGAAACAATATATTGAGCATCACTAAACAGTCCTTGGTCAACTTAGGTTCTCCGGAAAGGTCTAAAGGTCCTGTTCCACTTAATTGCATTGACCTTTTATTCTTACACTGGGCAATTCGTCAAAATATTTTCATTGTCTTCAAAAGGTTAATAGAAGTCTTTTCACAATATTGAAACATGAAATACAATACCTTATTGAATTGTACACAGTACTCCAAGCAACGATTAACAAATCATTTGAACTATTAAGTAGAGTATATAGTTACAATTCAAGTTTACAAACAAATCCCTATTAGATTACTACTTTGACTGAATTTGAAGTATGTAAGTATTTTCCAAGTACCACAATTATAGTCAAATACTTTGCACTGATTATAATTTCAAAGTATTGTTCGATCCCTCTAAACGAACATACATTGTTTAGATCAAAGAAAGAACTTATGGAACTGAGCTTCAAACTAGACTTTCCGATAAACACTCCGTCTGAAAGAATATGAAACAAACTAGACTTTGCGTCAAACACTCAGTCTGAGAGAATATGAAAACAAAATCACTTGAATTACACTTCATCATACAGAGGTCTTGAACCAATGTTCAGTCAACGCGTAAATAGACATTGAATTAAAATATCACTTGATAAATTCGCTGCGTGCAAGCGTTTTTCTTGGTTGGCCTTCATCCCGAAAGTTAAATACATGTAAATGAAAGAGAAGGATTAAAAGTTGGCGAGGAGGTATGATGAGGTTTATGAACTAAAAGGGGCAAAAAAAAAACTAAATCCATCTGAGGTTAACTTTGCCTGATGCTGATGGAACCACAGTTTTTTAATTGTTTAGGATAGTTAGTTTTCCTACCGAAGGTCGGTGGTTTTCTCCGACACTCCGGCTTCCTCCACCAATGAAAACTGACCGCAACGGTTTAGCACAATAGTGTTGAAAGTGGCGGTAAACACCAATCAATCAATCAATTAATTAATCAATAGTTTCTAAATATATCAACGGAGAGTTGATGAAAGAAATGTTATAAATCATGTCATTACCAAAGCACTGAAAAAGCTGAATTGATGAGACCTCGAGGAATAGCAAACCACCAGCAGCGTTGTCGACCTAGGGCTAGTAACTAATACTGTATGGCCTACAATAAGTATTTAAATACCTCAAATTATCACACAACTTACAAGGTTTTGTTATAAAACTTCCTTTAGTAAGATTACAAGAAAATGTTGGACAAGTGTAAATGAAACAGCAATTCAACTCATAATTCAACTTAGATATAGATACACAAATGTATCGTAATATTTTTAAGATATTAAGAATTTAACAGATGGACTAGCATAAAATACTAGTAGAAAGAATAGAAAAAAAAAACAACTTCTGACGAGATACGAAATAACGGATTGGCTGTAGTTATATATATTGAAAGGATAGGCCTTTAAGTAATAAATATTTTGACATTTTTGAAAGTGAAAGAGTTGTCGAATTATATCTGAAAGCATTTTACCGTGATTAATTGTGTTTTTTTTTGTAATTTGATAATGACTTACAAAACAAATTATACAAAATAAATGCGCTGTCATAATTGTCAATATCAAATACATATGCAGGTATACTGATACACTTGTTTAGAAGTGCAACGTGTTTCTGGAAGAACTTTAACAAGGTACGATTGAAGCCAACATTGTTGTTGACCAATTCGATTGGTTGATTAATTGATTGATTGATTGATTTTTTTTGATTTAAATGGTCTTTTGAATTCTAGGGTTTCCATGTTTTTTAAATTAAACTCGGGGTTAGACACTTTTGAATCTTAACCCAGTGTTGGGGCTTTAAGCATTCTTTTAACAGTCAGATAAAAACAAGACTTCAGCTTACATTGATCGACCTTCAAAAATTTTAAGAGAAAAAAACAAAAATAAACATGGCAATGGTACAATCATATCTATATAGGGATGTTTTCTGCTCTTAGGTTGGGTTTTTGTCTCTTTGACACATTCCCCGTTTTCATTTTCGATTTTTTACATGTACAGCTCAAAATACCTAAAACGGTATACAGGGTTCGGCGTAATGATAACAATATCATAATTGCTAAATAAGTGAATGGAAAGTCTCCACGCCTTTATATAATTAGAGATGTAAACGAGTAATGTGTTAACGATAAATTATTACAAGTGCATTTTATGGTTTGTCGTAAAGTAATTTTAATGTGTTTTAAATAATATCTAACAAAACTGTGATTAAAGTCGTTGACACTGTTTATGATTTTTATACCGCGCTGATGTACGTTCATTATTCATTTTTCATTATTAAAACTTCAATAATGAATAATGAAATAGTTCATCATTCATTATTCAAGTTAAAAAGTGAATAATGAAATAGATCATTTAATTATAATTATTTTGCTGTGACACTATCCAGTATTTTTTTAATTTGAATTATTTTTATGTCAATTTACATATTTTCAAATTGATATCAGAAAAAAACCCAATATACTCTTTCAATTTTTTATTTTTAATTTATTAATTTAGTTCTGGGGTTAAACGGTTTCCCCATCTAGTCTTAACGGAAATTCCGTGTTTTAATGTTATGGGGGATCTAAAAGCCAAAATAGGCGTGGAAATTTTGAAATAACATATATGGAATACTGAAATGAACCTCTGAGACCCTTATTTGAACTTACAGTATCTTAACTTTTGACCTATAAACCATAAAAATAATTCCTTACATCAATTATCTGTATAAATTTCATTTGATCAAGCAAGATCATCTCGTGCTACTACCTGGATACCATTTTTATACGACCGCAATTTTTTTGCGGTCGTATGATGTTATGACATTGTCAGCGTCAGCGTCGTCGCCGTCGTCGTCGTTGCCGTCGTCCGAAGACATTTCTTCATTATAAGTGTATGGATCTCTATAAAATTGTACCACGAGGTTCCATACTTCAAAAGGAAGGTTTGGATTGACTTTGGGGGTTATTGTCCGAACTGTTGAAAAATTAAGGACAACAAAGGAGCCAAAATCAATACTTTTCTTATACTTTGTATAAATTGTTTATTTCTTGACCAATTTCAATGGGGTTTAATTCAAAGTCTTGAATTGTCGGGGTTCTTTTATATGCTGAATCTAACCGTGTTTTTAAATTTTGGAGGTCCAAAGGGTCAGAAATTCAAATCTCGGAGTTCTTTCATATCAGAATCTAACCATGTATTTAGATTTTTTATATTAGACCATAATAGAAAATGTCCAATTTCAATTTTTGAAGTTTTCAGTCAACATTCATTCTGTGTCAGAAACCTATGGCATGTCCAATTTTCAATCCCAATCCAAATTCAGAGCTGTATAGCACAATTAATAGAAACTGTTAGTAGATTCATAGTTAAAAATACATATAGCAACAAATTTTAATTTTATAAATTATGTATAAATATAGTTTGAAATTTACTGTTCATTATTAGATATTTTAAAACTAATTAAAGGTACTAAGTTTTATAGATTCTTTTAAAAGACATTGTATTAATGATAAATAATATTTTGGATTTTTCTTCATTCTTTTGGTAAACTTCGTGTTATGTATGTTAGTTATTCTGTATAAATTAATTTTCAGAATGCTATATATATATATATATATATATATATATAAGTCTATAAAAGGACCAACCAGCAAATTTACTATGTACCGGATCGTCTAGAATAGACGATACTGTGCAGATAAGGAAAAATTATATAAGTTCAAAATTTGCACAACGATACTAATATAAGATGGTATTATACGAAGATGTTGTTATTAAATCGTGTTGACAAATATTTCGGCTTAACAAATAGCCTTCTTCGGTGTCAATGATTTTAACACTGATTGTAGGTTAAAAATAATGTATTGTTAAAAATAATCAGTATTGTTAAGCCGAAATATTCGTCAACACGAAGAACCATCTTATATTATATCGTTGCAAAGTTGCCGAAATATTCGTCAACACGATTTAATAACAACATCTTCGTATAATACCATCTTATATTAGTATCGTTGTGCAAATTTTAGACTTATATATATATATATATATATATATATATATATATATATATATATATATATATATATATATATATATATATATATATATATACAAGTCTAAATTGAAAACAACGTTCAAACCTATATTTGTGTTGGATAAAAACCGCAATTTTTATACGTGTGCATACAAAACAAATTTCTTGGTAGAGGGGTCTAAATACAGCACAAACAACATTTTCCAAAAGACCAAAACAGTGAAAAAGTATATTTTAAAAAACGCATTTGACTAGCAGGTCGAACAACGGATGTTCTTAAAAATATACAATATGAACCAAACCCCTTTAAAAACTAAGCTAATATTGTCCATTATTAAATAGATAAATTAAATTATTGGTGATATGCTGAATATAACCGTGTATTTAGATTTTGAATATTACCATAATAGGTAAAAGTCCAATTTAAAATTTTTCAGTTCTATGACCATATTCACTCTGTTTCAGAAACTTATGCTGTGTCAAATATGTAATCACAATCCAAATTCAGAGCTGTATCAAGCTTTAATGTAGTCCTTAGTATCCATAATTGCACAAACTGTTCAGGGTTCGACTTCTGCTGTCGTATCAAGCTGCGTTCCGCAGAGCATTTTATTAAATCATGTTCTTCTTTGAGTAACATTACACGGTCACCATACCTTCTATTGACTTCAAAATCAACAGGCTTAAACAATTGTCACAGTTGTTTTTAAAGAGGCAATGCCTCTACAGCAAGATTGTTCAACAAAAAAGGCACGTGGACATCCACAAATAGTCCCGTGCAATGCCAGAAAATGACAAACCTGTTCCAGATTATCTTCAGATAATACTCGTTGGTCATCAGCGAACGGAAAAATTTTTCTCTCTTTTTTTCACATGATACTCCCTGAAAAACCCAAGCCTCATATATTTGTAATATGAACAAAACCGAAATGTGGTTTTCAATATGTAGGGCAAACTGGAATTTTTTAAACGAACACAAAAACATCTATAGCGCTTCCGCAGACCTACGAAATTCAAAAGTTTGATTTACCAACATCTAGAAAAACAAAAAATTAAATTATAAAAATTCAAACCATTTCAAACCGTCCGGAAACAACCAAGACAACCACATTAAAAATTTGAAGATATCCGTAAAATTTGCGAACTGTCTTGGATTAAACGACTACAGATATCGTATCCCCTAGGTGTTAGTGACAGTTTCATTAGCCAAGGGAACATATCTTAAACTTCCTGTATTGATATCAAGACTGTTGTTGATAAAAGACAACGCAAACAATGTTCTCATGGCGATCGCATTAACCACAATCAACGAAATAAGCATCTTTCTAATTTTACAATTAATTATCCCTTATCCACATTTAAAAATAATGGTAGACATCAATTATTATGCAAACTGGGTCAAATGCCAATTAGTAAGTTGCACAATATTTATAACGAGTGTGATACAACATCATTTTTCAGTCCAAAATATGAGTGTACACGTATCATTACAGCTTTCTGTCACCATAGACTGTTTCCTCGAATTGACAAACCTGAAGATCAAATAAGGTATTTTAAATAAAATACATTAACATTAATTTGTCTAGTATTCTTAATGACTCTATCGTTCAAAACCTTTTGACAACATAGAAGCACCTTTAATTTCTTATACGTATATAAAAACAAACAGTTAAAGTTCATTTTTAATTATATGGCAGCTACATAAGACGTCAGTATAGAAAATAATGCTCCTTCAACATGAGACTGTAAAACATCGAAGTTTAGATTTCATCACTATGGCCAAGTAATTAAAGGGGACCTTAACATCGTTCAAGACTGAGAAATTATAAACTTTCTGAAAAAATGACCAATATATCGTCCATCGTCGAAAATAAATTGGAAAGTGTATCATCAGGTCATTAGAGATGCTCTTTCATCCTATTGTAAAAATTGGTGTAAAAAAGAGAAATCTGACAAAAAATCACTTTATTCCTATTTCAATATCAAAATGTCTAAATATTGTTGGTATCCGGATATCACATTTCGAAAATAATTTAGAAATAAAAAAAGTAAGTTATACACCCATTTCTAGGACTAAAAACAAAATTAAAGTACTCTAAAAGAGTTTTGTGTTCGTTCCGGTCAACAACTATCTGTTGATACCTATATTTTGGCATTGCACAATGTCATGCTTTTCTCTGACGGTTAATGACGTCTTTACACTAAATCCATTGGATGCTGTGGATGTGTACTTATTGATATTTTAGCCTTAGATACATTTTTTTTATTAGTTGTTATTGGCGTTGAACTTACTATCAATATCTGCGAGTACTCTTATTTCTGATGCTTAATGTCTATTGTTTTTATGAAAGTTGTTTTTTTTGTGCCTCGTATCGATCTTTTGAGGTCAGCCGATTGAAACTGATTTTTATAGTTTGTTCTTATGTTCTTCTGTAACACCATTGTCCCAGGTTAGGGGATTGAGCGCTCACAAACATGTTTTACCAAGACTTATTCCTTATGTGCCTGTCCCAAGTCAGGGACCTTTAATTCATTGTTTATCGTTTGTTCATGTCTGTCATATTTATTTTATCGTAATTGTTTTGTTATAAATTATGTCGTTAGTTTTCCCGATTGATTTGTTTCACATTTTTCATGTTGGAGTTTTTCTACACGGTATGGCCGTACGGTTGCCAATTATTGCGATCATCCATTTCATTTGAACTTTGGTGGGTGGTTGTCTCATTGGAAACATACCACATCTCCTTATTCATATATTACTTTCCTTCCCAGTTCGATATTCGGGGAATCCCATATGTAAATGTTCCTTTCAAATCATGCAAGAAAAAAATCAAGTTACAATAATCCTACAACCAATTTTGGAAGACAAAAACAAACAATTTACTATAAAGCTTTTGTTCCTCTATCGATAAGCTTTCAAAATGTGTATAGGGTTTCTCGGTAATTAGGGGCTGAAGACTCTCAGCAGTCCATTCCATTATTCGAAATTGGCTATTTCAAAATTTTCACGCCTATTTTTGCTTTTAGGTCCCCTGTAATCCCTCTAATCGGCATTGCGGCACATATTGATTATGTACCATTTGTTCCTCTATCGATAAGCTTTCGAATGGTGTATAAGGTTTTTCTGTAATTAGGGGATGAAGGGTATTAACAGTCCATTCCATTATTCAAAATGGCCATTCCACTATTCAATATTGTCTATTCAAAATTTTCACGCCTATTTTGGCATTTAGGTCCTCCGTAACCCCTCTAATCGGCATTGCAGCACATTTTGATTATATTCCTTTTGTTCCTCTATCAATAAGTTTTCGAATGGTGTATAAGGTTTCTCTGTAATTAGGGGCTGAAGGCTCGCAGCAGTCCATTCCATTAGATCAGCAAAGACCCATCGAAACAACATCTGATTCAAAAATTTAATAACACTTTTAGATAGTTAGATGATATATTGGCTCTCAATAATGACGACTTCAGTATGTACACTAAAGAGATTTATCCTGCCGAACTAACCTTAAATAAAGCTAATACTAACAATGAACACTGCCCTTTCCTGGATCTTGATATCTATAACTTTAACGGGAAGCTTAATACCAAAATTTATGACAAAAGAGATGATTCTCATTTATTATCCATTTTTAGATGGTGACGTTCCCTTGTCACCATCTTATGGTGTTTATATATCTCAACTTGTTCGAATCGCTGGTGTATGTAACAACGTATTTGATTTTAACGAAAGCAATCACTGTATTACTGAAAAATTATTACACCAGGGTTTTCGATATCACAAACTAGTCAAAACATTTACTAAATTTTATCATCGGCACAAGGACATCATTCGTAAATATAAATTAACATGCAGACATCTTATACGTAAAGGTAATTCACTTCCAATCTTTTATAGTAATATTCTTTACAAAGCACAAAAATGTGGGCATTCACCTCAAAAGCTAACCAAACCTTTAAACAGACTTATTCGGAAGAGATGGCCCTAAACAAATATATATATAGTTACGATACTGTTGTCAAGTCATTGGGACAAGGATTGCATATTTTGGTATTAATATTGATTCACTCATAGGGTCTTTGCATAGGAAATAAACACATTTATTCTAAAACCAGTTGTTGGCATGATACGGGTTATGTTTTTCCTATATATTTTATGATGGTATGATACTAAACCCCTAACGGGAGGGATTGTACTTGAAATTCATATGATGAAGACATAATTTTTCAATCAGTTTAATTGAGGTCTGGAGCTGGCATGCTAGTAACTGCTAGTAGTCCTTTGTTAATGTATGTATCATTGACATTTTGCTTAGTTTCTTTTATTACCTATTCTGAAATCGGACTCGGACTTCTTTTAAACTGAGTTTTACTGTGCGTATCGCTGTGTGTTTCTTTATTCTACATTGGCTAGAGGTATAGGGGGAGGGTTGAGATCTCACAAAACATGTTTAACCCCACCGCATTTTTGCGCCTGTCCCAAGTCAGGAGCCTCTGGCCCTTGTTAGTCTTGTATGTTTTTTTAATTTTAGTTCATTTATATGTTTTGGAGTTTAGTATAACGTCCATTTTCAGTAAACTAGTACACATTTTTATTTAGGAGCCAGCTGAGGACCACCTCCGGGTGCGGGATTTTCTCGCTGCGTTGAAGACCCATTGGTTGCCTTCGGCTGTTATCTGCTCTTTGGACGGGTTGTTGTCTCTTTGACATATTCCCCATTTCCATTCTCAATTTTATTTACCTTTCGTTTCTCTATCAATAAGCTTTCGAATGGTGTAAAAGGTTTCTCTGTAATTAGAAGATGATGGGTCTTAGTCCATTCCATTATTCAAAATTCGCTATTTCAAAATTTTCACACCTATTTTGTCATTTAGGTCCTCCGTAACCCCTGTAATCGGCATTGCGGCACATATTAATTATATACCTTTTGTTCCTCTATCGATAAGCTTTCGAATGGTGTATAAGGTTTCTCTGTGATTAGGGGATGAAGGGTCTTAACAGTCCATTCCATTATTCAAAATTGGCTATTTCAAAATTTTCACGCCTATTTTGGCATTTAGGTCCTCCATAACAGTAAAACACGGAATTTCCGTTTAGAATAGTTGGGTGAACCCACTAGTTTATCATCCAAAACTAAATAAATAAAGTAAAGATAAAAAAAAAAAAAAAAATCATAGAGTTTATTATTTGTTTTTTTTCTGATATCAATTTGAAAATATGTAAATTGATATAAAATAAAATGGCAGATTTAGAAATACAGGATAGTGTCACAGCCAAACAATAATTAAATGATCTATTTCATTATTCACTTTCCAACTTGAATACTGAAACATGAACTATTTCATTATTCATTATTCATTACTACACGTTGAATAATGAATAATGAACTATTTCATTATTCTTTATTTAATTTTGAATAATGAAAAATGAAAGTGGACGTACTTCAGCGTGGTTTTATGCCTGCTGTGAACTCATAAAAAGGAGATTAAGCTTAAAGTGTAACTTTACTTGGCAGGTCATTTACAAACCGGCTAATGACCTTTTAATCAAAAGCCTGGTTAATATATTTGACAGAAAAAGCATTGAAAATTACAAAACAAATCCATGAAAACAACAGTCACTTAGTCTTGATATTGGACGACGAAAACCAAATACAATGTAGTAATAATGATCATGGCAAGGCAATTTTTTTTCGTTTTGATGAAAACAAAAATCAAACGTTAAGTTTTTTTTAACTTAAATTTGTGTAATTACATTCATGTCTATTTGAAAAAAGACCTTGTCAGTTTTTTTTTTATCATTTGAGTGATATTTAGTTGTTTCCACATATTGAATTGTTTCACCATACTTTAGAGTTGTTTTTGTTGTTAATGGCTAAAATATATCATAACTGCAAATGTCGCCAGCCGCACCCTGAATCGTATAAACCTATAACTGTTGGTTTAGTTGGTAAAACAAGAAAGTGGTTAACCATTTAAACAAACCAATATCTGTTTTTAATCATTATGGATAGGAATGGTTTAATAAAAATATAGCTATATTGCTAGAACTTATCGACCGATTTACATTTGCAGTATTGTGGCGTTCCGGACATCAGCAATCACAAACGAAGGGCATTTGGCCTAATATTTTAATAAGTGAATATCATCTTTTTTTTCAAAAGTTAATAAAACCAAATATTACACCTTAACATTAGACCACACATTATACATGTTTTGTAATATTGTTATGTAGGCAACAAGCATGTAATGATTCGAGGAATTATTCTGGGTATTATTGCTGATACACCCGAACATATAGCCGTGAACGAACGTGCTTTATATGTCTTCAAAATATCTGATGGGTACCTTTTAAAAAAATCACATCTCCTCATTGGAGAACATCATAACTAAAATAAAAACATTTTTTTTTAATAAGTTTGATTTTGATCCAAGGAGGATAAAATATAGCAACTCAAGGAGGATAAAATATAGCAACTCATTTGAAATTTGATAGTCTTGTGAACTTGACCGTGTGAATCCATTAAATTTTCAGATTATTTTCTTGAATATTTTTGAAAAATGTTGTCTCATAAGTATGATACATAGTAAAAGTAATGTATTCAGAAAATAATAGGCCATTGTTTTTTCCCTTTTGAATTGTTTCATATGTTGTAATGTGTGGCTTTTTATAACTTAACACAGTGTATACGGCTTGTGCGTTGCTCATTGTTGATGGCCGTATGGTGACCTGTTGTTGTTTACATCCTTGCACTGAGGTTATTGGTGGATAGTTGTCTCATTAGTAATCATACCACATCTCCGTATTCTTATATTGAAAGTAGACTGTCTAGTCAATGTTTCGTGTGTTGACTGTGTTTAGAGCCATATCTTGGATACTCTACTGTTACATTTAAAATCATGAAACTTAAGGGGGTACAGAACACCTAAGGGAGTTCACTCTTTAAGAATCAGCTGAACGTTTTAGTCACATACTGTTAGTAAAGAGAATTAAAGCTTCTCTATGACCAAAATAAGTGTTTGTCAAACTGCTATATATTCAATAAAATTATTTCTGTAAATTGTGTGGTTCAAATTTCTTGAAATTTTCATTTTTTTTGTCAACAGGTCAAAGTAAATATTTTGTCAAAATTTTATGAAAATTAAACTAGCCAAATCTAGGTTAGTCAAAGTGTTGGGTACCACCTTAAACAAACACACAAATTCACAAGACTGGCCATATCTTGGGTAAAATAAGATGGAATTTACATGACTGAATTAAAAATGATTATTCTGTTTGGTTTAAGTGTCTTTAATTGTCAACACAATATTGAACTTAAAATTGAAATTGAACTTTAAATGTTATTTACCATAGTAATTCAATGTTAAGACTGGGAATCTATGGCTATATCTATATGTTTGTTAACTAGACGAAATCAATGTATTAAACTTAACTATTAGATAAAGGACAGAAGTTCTGTCATTGACCGTTTTCCTGCTGTTTATAGATTACCTTATCTCAAGTCTTTTACATCAAGTACTGTGTATAAGACCTTATAAAAAGCCGTAACGCATTGAGCCCAATATAGTCATTTGACGCAGACTAAGTTGATAACACAATAATAATAACAGACAGGTAATCTTCGAACTTCTTAAAACAGAGATAAAACACCAAAACAACTAGCTGTGTTTACGAATATTGTATCAACAACTAAATATCAATCTGAATATTTGATTTCTGAAATAATTATTACCTCTAATTGGTCCGTTTTAAAGATTATTTATGATATGAGTACACAAAATATGACCTATAAAATCAAGATTCCTTCATAAACAATTGACAACAATTGTAGAATAGTCATCCATTTTTACTGATCTAGTACACATTTGTGTTTACGGGCTAGCTGAAGCCCGCCTCTGGATGCGGGATTTTCTCGCTGTCTTGAAGACCCATTGGTGGCCTTGGGCTGTTTTCTGCTCTTTGGTCGGGTTGTTGTCTCTTTGACACATTCTCCATTTCTATTCTCAATTTTATTAGTTTGTCCTTGGTGGCTACTTTTTATTCAAATGTCAATAAATATATATAAACTTAAGAGGTATACAAATCATAAGTAAATGAGTAAAAAACAAATGTCAGTTATCGTATATATTTTTCTATGGTTCCAATAATTCTTTAGTGTTTAAAAAACACATCTCTTGTGATTAATTCCAAACAAAAACAATACAAGAACAGCAATAAAAGAGCTGTTCATTTGCTTTTAGTGTATTTTTGCTGTGCATGTACTGATTTTGTGTCACGGATGGATACCCCATGGCCTTTGTTTTTCTATAATACAATCTGTTTTCAAACTCAAACAATACAATCTAACAAATTGTCTGTTTTCAGAACTTTTTACCATCGAATTTTAAACTAAGTAGGAAATTAGTGTCATTAACTTTGACAAGTATCGGAAGTGTTATAGTTTTATGACGGTTCAAGCGATAGACTGCATGTTGTCGACCTGCTGGTTTGGAATTGATGATAAGGTTTAATTGTAACATGTAAACAACAAAAGTACAGTTTATTGAACACACTATTGGTTTGCTAATGTTTTAATTCTTTTAATCACCAAACTAAGCCTTTTACAGCTGACTATGCGGTATGGGTTTTGCTCATTGTTGAAGGCCGTACGGTGTTGTTAACATATTTATCGTTTGGTCTCTGGTGGAGAGTAGTGTCATTGGCAATCATATTTCATCTTCTTATTTTTAAAAACAAATGTTTTAGTCATAATAGTAACAATAAAGTTCTGAAAACAAGGTCACCTGAAAATATTGAAATATATTCATGTACGCATGCATTGTAGAGCTGTTTAGTTCAATCTTTACTTTTTTAGGTCTTTCCACTTTTCCGTTTGATTTTGTTCTGATTATTATTTTTTTCTTCCGCCAAATTTTTTTCTTTCGCTGTGTTCTTGTTTTATAAGATGTCGCTTATATATTTTGAATATGATATTGTACAGTTTATACGCTTTTGAAATTAACACTGCTTAACCGAACACTATACGTTGTAAGAGTTATCTCCCCAAAAACTGTTTTCTTGTGGCCACTACTCCTTCGCAACCGTAAAAGTTTATGACAAATTTATTTTACCAAGTTGCTCGTTACATCTTCAGGATTAGGATGACCATTTGGACCGAAGCTATTCGGAGACTCCATATGAGAGTTATTCCCCTTATGCATTTGATATAAGTGATAAGCATTTCTAACTGGTTAACCATAAGTGATAGAGACCTAGGGTCTTTTGATTTGAGGTCCTTGGTCCAAAAAAATGAAAATAAGGTCAAGGTTAAAGGTCAAGGTCATATTCTAAATTTTTGATTTGGCTTATTTTCACTTCTTTCCAAAAACTGTATAAGATATCGACAATTTTTTTTTACTACATTGTTAGTTGCGACATGTTGTAACACGTAAATTTTGATTGCAAGGGTATGTTGACCGTAAAGGAGAGTTTTCTCCCTTTTTATATTTAAAATTACATGTATGGTTGTATAACTCATTTACCAAGTATAATAAAGACCTAGGGTAATTTGATTAAAGGGTCTTGGTTTATGACCTTGAAATTGAGCTCAAGGTCAAAGTTGAAATTGACGTCCTAGAATTTTGACCTTTACTTTAACTTCATATTTAGACACGATAAAGACATGGGACTCTTTTCATTAGGTTGCAATTTACATGAGTTTGAAAATCCAACCGAAAATGACTTTGTGTAAACCGGAAGTAGCTTTGTTTTTGCACTTATTTGATGTAAAAGTATATAGAACCATATATTTTTGGAATCAGTGTCACGTAAACTATCAAATAATACCGGAAGTGACATTTTTCAGACCGGAAGTAGCAAATTATCTCCCTTATTTCAATAAAATTGTTTAGAAACCATATATTTTTGGTTTTTAATTTATATATATAATTGTTTTGGACTTGTTGGTCTTTTTGTCGTTTTTTTTTTGTTTTAAGCAATTGCATTGTCAGCTTTTCTTCGACTCATAAGTTTTGGATGTCCCCAATGTATCTTTCGCCTCCTTTCTATTATATCATTATAGATATACAGTATAGCCTAAATCGGTTATACATGTACATCTTATGATCATAATTCACCTTAATACATTTGTGTGGATCGGAAGATACTGATATATATATATATATATATATATATATATATATATATATATATATACAAACATACATATGTATGTGATGGCATGGTAAGTGACATTATCATCCTTTACGACATACAAAACATAGATAAACTGAAAGGTACACCATCTACTTGCCACTATACATCATGTACTTTGTTCGACCGTAGATTAAGCCGACGATGAAAGGCATTACTCGACTAACGAAAGCTACATTTTCATATAGCCTAGTTGGTCGAGTGGTCTAGGGCGTTGGACACAGTGCATGTTTTGCGGCGATATTACAGAAGCAAGCCTGGGGTTCGAATCCCGCTGAGAGAAGAACAAAAATTTGCTAAAACAAAGTTCAATAAAAACAGAAAACAATACTGCTAAAAAGAAGAAATAAACGACAGGACAAATGAAACTAACAAAACAGACACGTGAAACTTAAAACAAAATCACCAGGAGTGAACTAAAGTGCCCCGGGAGGGTAAGCAGTTCCTACTCAATTAACGAGACCCGTCGTGTTAATCGTTGTGATTACAGAAAAAATTCTGTGATTAATTTCAATAGAGGATGTCGCAATCGAAGAAAAAGCGGGGACATTGGCGACAAATATTTTTTCATAAGAGTAACCAAATAATAGTGGGATAACTTCAACGTGACCATTTGGAACACTTCAAATAGCTTCCTTTGTAATCAGTAACCCTGTTTTAATGTAATCTGGATAGCAAACGCAAGCCTTGGATATATCACCTAGGAGATTTTTACTCTATATGCGAGCACTGCTGGAATGTTGCGGAACATTAATGGAAAGTACATAATATGAATATGGAAATCATATCTTTTGTTGTAAAGTTCATTTCTCAACCAACCCGTCGTTGTGAGGTGACCTTTATTTAAAGTTCATTATTATTGATTAAAGTATGATTTGCCCCATCTTAAAAGAAGACATTTTTTAGCCTTTCACCAAATTACTTTGGATTTTCCCTCAGTTTTATGTGTTGTATATTATGATCCTTAATGTTTTAATGAATGTGTTGATTCCAATGTTAATGGTTTTATTTGTCCTTAGTCCCCAAAATATGTCAGTGTTTTCCGCATTTGGTGTGTATGTATATGTAAGAGAATGATAATCCCTTTCTTCATGATTAAGTACGAGCGTAAGCCAAACTTAGAATATTGTAAAGTGCTCAAGGCTTAAATGATCTGCTGATTGGTTGTATTTAAGAATTAGTTTCATTGTCAGTGCAATGTTTGTAATTAATGCATGATTTCCTTTTTAGGCATTTCATTTATGGCTTAGTTTTAGTGATGTAAGGACTTTCTTATAATTTTGGAAAATATAATAGATTGTGTTTTAGAAATTAGATGACACAAGATGAAATGGTAAGAAATGTTTCCTTATTGTGAGTATGGATGTAAATCAAGTTATATTTAAGCGAGGAATTATCTTTTGTTTATTTCCAGTTCAAATCAATAAATTCAAAATTTGAGTTACAACTAAATTTCATTCTACAATCAATATTTCAGTCCAGTCAAATACTACTTCATTATGTCAGGGAAATGTTCAAATACAATACCGTTAAAAGTTTAAAATATATTCAAAAGTTAAACTAAATTCTATTTTTTTGAATTTGATCAGAATATTGGAAATTACTATTCTCACCAACCGTGGATCCAGTAATCTGAGTTTTTGAAAGAGTAGAAGCTAAAGATTTAGGTTTTATTTAATTTTAAAACTTTTTTTTGCATTGCTTTGATATTGTTTATTTTTGTTAGTAATTTGAAGTTATTAATATTCTCATAATAACGTTAACTGTTCCAATGTTACTGCACCAGTAAACTTCAACTTATTTTGATTTTTTTGTTTATTTCAAAATCAATTTTTAGTCAGTTTTAATCACAAATTCTTTCAAGCTGATAAATGCGCTTCAGGGGATTTGTAACTCATTTAAAGAAACTCTTTTTTTTTAACTGTAAGTAGGCCTAAACAATAGGATAAACATGATTTCATTCATTCTTCACAATTTGAAACACCAAATCCTACAATTTCATTGGTCGAGAGCACTTTGCTATATTCTAAATCTATTTAAACCATTATCGTGACGTCAGCCTATTCATTTACCGTAGATATTTTTTCTTTACATCCCAACTCCTTTGTTCTAACAGAGGTGACCTGAGTCGGATCACCCCTACCAGATCACCCTACCTTGAGTTTCTTTGTTCTGCATGCTTTCTTTTGTTCTGTAACATTTTGGCGGGAATGTCGAACACACAATAAAACTTAGAAATATTTAAGCGGAATAAAAACTACCTTTCAAAATTATGTAGAAAAAAAATCCCTTATTTTCCAGTGTCTAAGTGGGGAATCGAACTGAAGACCTTTAGCATATGAAGCCACGATTCATACCCCTACACCAGGACGACTGCACACAATCTAACTGTTAATTAAACATATTTAAACGTTGTATCCGGGGCTCATAAAGGGTATATACTATATAGTAATACTAGTATATAAAATATATACTAATTATTGTATGGCATTCTGAACTAGATATTATGAAGCGTAAATGTTTTTTCATATAGTCTAAAAGAGCTGGAATGTAAAATAGTTATCCACTTGGACTTGGTGTGTCAGTGTAAGATCACCCACCACGTCCTCATGGGATAACTATTACAGAATCAACGCTTCCTAAATCTGTCTCTTAAATAGACTCACCAAATTATATTCAATGGTTTCCTTTGTGTGCCTAATTTCATTAAGTTTGAGTTGGCCAATATACAGATTTCTGTTCATTAATGGAATTAATTTAAAAACTTACCTTTAATTTTTGTAATTTTTATATGCCTTTACTGGGAGTCGAACCCCTCCTTGAAATCTGTTACGTGTGACTGACATCATCACACCGACAAAACCTCTCAGCTACCAATGGGTTGCAATTTTAATGTCTAGTTTATATATATAAATGAACATATAATACCGTTTCGATTCATAACATCACTGAAGAGACATTAATTGTCAAAAGCCGGATATGGTGTACAAATTTTTGCACCTCATGTTTGCGGTATACCATCTTTTCCGCAAGTTTATTGTTTCCTGTTTGGTATTAAATTAATGATTAAGATCCATTTTGTTACATCTGGTGATCCGTTTATTTCGCAATCACCATGGCAGTCAGCAGGGTTTAAGAACATCCGTTGTTCGATCTGCTAGTCAAATGCGTATTGTTAAAATATACTTTTTACTTTTTTGGTCTTTTGGAAAATGTTGTTTGTGCTGTATTTAGACCCCTCTACCAAGAAATTTGTTTTGCATGCACACGTATAAAAATTGCGGTTTTTATCCGACGCAATCATAGGTTTGAACGTTGTTTTCAATTTAGACTTGTTTATAAATGGACATATGATACACATCGGTACACATGGCTTGTACCTTTATGTATACATAATAGACAATCGTATAGTATAAGTTGGTAGCCGCGAGGTTAACATGGTTAATATGAGTGAGTAAAAGAGTCGTGTTAAAAGTAGAGACTTTTCGGTTTAGGTTCAAATCTCTGTATTCTCTTTGTTATCTCTATTCTTTAGTTTTTCCGTTTTTCTTATTTTGTATGTTATTGTGGACATTTTTGTTATAATAGCGGGTTTTCCCGTTTATTTTTGGATTATTATTGACTATTTCACATAATTGAAAGGAAAATGATTACATTCCATTTGTCAATTTTTGTTTTATAAATATGGTATGCTTTCATCTGTTTTACTACATATCTTTTCAAAACTTTATTCGCAAATCCCTTTGCGAGTAAATCGTGATGTGTCTAAAATTACGCTTCTTTATAGAACTTTCGGTAGCATACTTATTATATGTACATAGAAATAAGTTTGAATATGCAAATTACGGATGATATACATGTTATGAAAAAACAGCTTAAATGAATAGAACTATGTCTTAATTCTTATTCCATATAATTTTATCAAAGCAACAATCTTGTCCAGTCTCCTTGCTCCTTTAAATTCTACACGAAATTGTACTTGTTTACAGTGACACCGCGTGCTTTTCATTCCCGTTTTAATGCAGTCATGGTGATTTATATTTACTTAATCTGCCAACTGATTCTAAGAAATTATTGTGAACACTAAATGAAAAATTCCTTCTATTAAACAAAAAATTGTATAGTGTGTCGAACGATATGAGAGAGTTCCTTTTTATTTGGGACACGGGTTTCGTTGGTGATCAGTACCATTGTATCTACTCAGTACCAAGTCAGGTTCTGGACATTACGTTATTTATGTAAAAAGTCAGGAATATGATTGTTTCTCAATAACTGTTGGTGATCGGGTGTGGATATTCCCCCTTAAAGTACATTATAATTAGTTGAAAGTGTTAATTATTATATCTTGACATAATTATATACATCTTATCTTAAAGTTAAGTACAATTTTATTCCAATTTGTTGTTTCAATCTTTTCCTGTAACAGAAAGAGATAGAAGCTATTACTTCGTAATCTAACTTGATACAAAACAAAATGATGTTATTTATCAAACTTTTTTCATTTTTTATATCAATGACACATAGATTATAGTATGGTCCTGATCGGGTGTTTTTTCATTGAAACTATAATTTACTACTCATATAGAACACACAGATATCATAATAAGCTTTGCGATGTAATCATGTTCTGATTGGTTATCATTAAATTTAAAAAAAAAAAATAGCATACCCCTGCTGTTTTCTGTGACATCTCTTAACCATATTTGAAACTAGATGTTGGTCTATACATGTGACGTACTTATTTGTCGTTTAAGATATATAACATATTTAACAACTTTCAAAAAATTATATGAACAATTTCACATGAACTATTCATTTAGAATATTATTATTTAAGAACGTGGTCGAACATACCAATATATATTCGATACATTTTATGTGGATAAGAACAACATTTATTCATATGACATAAGGATATCTCACATTTAGTCGAGATTGGTGGATATGTCGATTTTATAGCTATCAGTAAAATTGTTTCCATCAATTCTGTTTTATATTTATTTATAATCAAGTTCTTAAAATGTCTTGGACTGCAATCATTTTATGCACTTTGTATTGTGTCAAGGCATTTTCCTTTGTATAAAATCGTTTGTACTTTTAAATGTAAAACAGTTATATAAAAGAAAGAAAGTAGATTAAAACATAATGTTAAATCCTTATATCTCAATTAATTTCTTTTAAAACTTGAATATCAAAGTCAAACCGTTTATTGGAACTCAATACTTAAAACAACTTTCAATCAGTTTAATTGAGGTCTGGAGCTGGCATGTCAGTTAACTGCTAGTAGTCTGTTGTTATTTATGTATTATTGTCATATTTGTTTGTTTTCTTTTGTTACATCTTCTGACATCGGACTCGGACTTCTCTTTAACTGACTTTTAATGTGCGTATTGTTATGCGTTTACTTGTCTACATTGGCTAGAGGTATAGGGGGAGGGTTGATATATCATAAACATGTTTAACCCCGCCGCATTTTGCGCCTGTCCCAAGTCAGGAGCCTCTGGCCTTTGTTAGTCTTGTATTATTTTTACTTTTAGTTTCTTGTGTATAATTTGGAGTTTAGTATGACGTCCATTATCACTGAACTAGTATATATATTTGTTTAGGGGCCAGCTTAAGGACGCCTCCGGGTGCGGGATTTTCTCGCTGCATTGAAGACCTATTGGTGACCTTCTGTTGTTGTCTGTTCTGTGGTCGGGTTGTTGTCTCTTTGACACATTCCCCATTTCCATTCTCAATTTTATTCCTGTTTTCATATATTACTTAACTAACTTCTTGACCTCGTTTGATATGAAAAAAAAATATATGTTACGGTGAATAATATCATTTACAAATATTAATCAAAGAGATTTGTGGAAGTCACTGCAGTAGGTAAACAATGGTTGTCTGACTTTTTTCATACAAATTAAATTCTGCTAGGAATATTCTTTATCCATGATTTGCCTAATACTTTTTAAACGACCAAGCTTAATCGTGTGTACTTGTCCATTCTTACGTCTATTCCTGTCATTTTAGTTTGTCGGTATAAACGTTGGGAGGTTTGGCGAGTTTTCCATTTACCGATTTGAACATCGATTGTAGTGTAAAATAAAACACATGTAAAAAGTAAAATACCCTTAAAACCGAACTCCAAGGAACATTCAAAATGGAAAGTCCCTTATCAAATGGATTGGCAAAATCAAAATCTCAAACACATCAAACGAATGAAAAACAACTGTCATATTCCTGACTTGGTATTTCCTTATGTAGAAAATGGTTGATTAAACACGGTTTTATAGCTAGCTAAACCTCTCACTTGTATGACAGTCGCATATAATTCCATTATATTGACAACAATGTGTGAGCAAAACAAACAGACATCATAGGTAAAAATGTCAAAAATTGGGATACAGCAGTCAACATTGTGTTATAATATTAATCACTATAAAAACAAACAACTATGTCAACAAAGAAAACAACAAAATGGCTTAAAGACACTCTATAGACAAAGCACATAAGCAAAAATGAAAGATAAGATTACAAAAAATGATCATAGCACAATAACACAATGGCGGGATGTATAAATACCGAACCACGCCAAAAGGATATTACTAAAAATGGACTAAATTGTAAAGGTTAAACATATACAAAGACAAATAAAAAGAACACTATAAAACGTGATTAAGATGATTAACAACGTCAGTACGTAGAATCTATACTTCAAGACCATCGTGCATTATTTGTGAAGTTGATACGGAATATTTATCAACAAGGTCTTGGTATCTTCCAATGAACTTTTTCAGAAAAAGAGCGAGACGTTCTTTAGCATAACCCTGGTTCATTAACTTTCTGCTCAGACACTGGTGACGTTTTATAAAGTCTGAGTAGCAGCAGCAAGCCTTTGAATACCGGATGAGTTGGGAATGTATATTCCATACGCAGGTGAAGTTGGTATATTGCTGCTAAGGTTGGGAAAATTATAATTTCAAGATTAAAATCGGTTGGTTTGTAATAGATTCTGGTACTGAGGTGACCGCTTGTGTTAAATTCGAGGTATAAGTCTAAAAATTAAGCGGAGGTAGCCGTGTCTTTTGTTTCTCTAATGTCTAGTTCTGTAGGATATGTTAATGAGACCCTATAAGAAAAGTTTGGATTGTTAATGGAAAGAACATCATCAATATATCTGAATGTGAAATTAAGTGATCTGGCTTCTTTGATCTTCTTGTTTTTGACAAGTGTATGAAGGGACACCGACTCATTTGAAAATGAGAAGAGGTCGGCAAGGAGAGGTGAACAGTTCGTTCCCATAGGAATGCCGACAATTTGTTGAAAATGTCTACATCCAAATTCAACACATATGTTGTCAATAAGAAACTCCAGCATACTTGTTCCTCGGTGTAGCATGTTTAATTTTTTGTTAATTATTAACAAAAATGCCGTAAGTCATCCCAAAGCAATGAATTTATAGCGTATGCTACCATTATTATATTGAAAAGCTTTGTGGATTATTTCTTTTCGAAGATTTTTTTTTCAATTTCACATGGGGAATGGTGGTATAACGGGTTGAAAAATCAAAAGATTTTAATAGAATTAATTTCAATGAAAATTGAGATTTAAAATTATCCAGAAGTTCTTTAGATTTTTTAGAACCTACATATGGTTAATACCACTACGCGAGTAGACAGTTTCACAGTATTTCTGAAGACTTTTTTCACTGCGGACAAAATTTTTGTCAATCTAATGGACAATTCCATTGTAAAACATATAGATAAGCCGACAATGTACCGTTGTTTGTACGGAAATTTGTGAAGCTTAGGTATCTAATACAAACAAGGTAAGTCCTTAGATTTGCTGCAAACGTATTTGTAGATAAGATAGCAAAATCGTTAATTTTAGCACATAACTGTTCTTCAGGCAATTGGTGTTGATGACAGCTTTTTTGTAAACTCATTCACTTTGTTATACGATGGACAATTCAGAACTTGGCATTATAAATAGACATTTATCCATAATTGAAGATCATTAGCTGACTTCCACATGTCATTTGGGGTTTTGCGTCCCAGGGTTGCTATATATTTCATTCATATACCAAAATATTTATACCCTCTTCAATCATAAATTCTTTATAAGATTAATTGCAAAGAAAGTCTGAATATACCAAGAGTGTAATACAGTTCTTTGGTCGCAAAAGCGCATATAACATCATGGCCGTAATGAAAAAAATTTAAAAGAGTCCAACGAACTCTACAAATAATCTAATTAAAATAATCCAAACAGATCTGATGCTTGAAATTCGATAAGTTTACTTGGAATTCTGTATTGTTTGATGCGTTAGGAAATTAAATCATTTGATTTTTCATCTGTATTTGAAAATTGAAATTCATAACATATACCCAACTGGTAAACATGATTTATTTATTAGTTACAATTGGTTTTAGATCTGAATTTGTGTCGTTAGTGCTTTTGTTATTTAATTGCGGTCAGGAGCATGTTTAACCCCTGAATGTTCCTGTCCCAGGTCAGGAGCCTATAATTCAGTGGTTGTCGTTTGTCGTGGTCTATTAGCACATAATAGTTTTTTTTTTCTTTAATTGTTTTGTACATAAATCAGTTTACGTGATTTCTCATTTTGTTTTACATTTTACTGTCCAGGTTACGGAGAGAATTTAGCGGTCAGGAACATGTCTTTCTTTGAATGTTCCTGTCCCAGTAGTACAGGATCTTTCTATAATTCAGTGGTTGTCGTTTGTCGGTAGTGGTCTTTCTTTAAAGCTTGCTATGCGGTAGTACAGGGTCTTTTTTTTTTCTTTAATTGTTATGCCATACGGTAGTACAATCTTTAAAGCTTTACGTGTAGTACAGGGATCATTTTAAAGTTTTGCATTTTGTCATGTGGAGGGTCTTTCTTTAAAGCTTGGTATGCGGTAGTACAGGGGTCTTTCTTTAAAGCTTGCAATGCGGTAGTACAGGGGTCTTTCTTTAAAGCTTGCTATGCGGTAGTACAGGGGTCTTTCTTTAAAGCTTGCTATGCGGTAGTACAGGGGTCTTTCTTTAAAGCTTGCTATGCGGTAGTACAGGGATCTTTCTTTAAAGCTTGGTATGCGGTAGTACAGGGGTCTTTCTTTAAAGCTTGGTATGCGGTAGTACAGGGGCCTTTCTTTAAAGCTTGCTATTCGGTAGTACAGGGGTCTTTCTTTAAAGCTTGCTATGCGGTAGTACAGGGGTCTTTCTTTTGCGGTAGTACAGGGTCTTTCTTTAAAGCTTGGTATGCGGTAGTACAGGGTCTTTCTTTAAAGCTTGCTATGCGGTAAAGTACAGGGTCTTTCTTTAAAGCTTGGTATGCGGTAGTACAGGGGTCTTTCTTTAAAGCTTGGTATGCGGTAGTACAGGGGTCTTTCTTTAAAGCTTGGTATGCGGTAGCACAGGAGTCTTTCTTTAAAGCTTGGTATGCGGTAGTACAGGGGTCTTTCTTTAAAGCTTGCTATGCGGTAGTACAGGGGGCCTTTCTTTAAAGCTTGGTATGCGGTAGTACAGGGTCTTTCTAGTAAGCTTTCTTTAACAGCTTGCTTTAAAGCTTGGTATGCGGTAGTACAGGGTCTTTCTTTAAAGCTTGCTATGCGGTAGTACAGGGGTCTTTCTTTAAAGCTTGCTATGCGGTAGTACAGGGTCTTTCTTTAAAGCTTGGTACGGTAGTACATGCGTCTTTCTTTAAAGTGCGGTAGTACAGGGTCTTTCTTTAAAGCTTGCTATGCGGTAGTACAGGGATCTTTCTTTAAAGCTTGGTATGCGGTAGTACATGGGTCTTTCTTTAAAGCTTGCTATGCGGTAGTACAGGGGTCTTTCTTTAAAGCTTGCTATGCGGTAGTACAGGGGTCTTTCTTTAAAGCTTGGTATGCGGTAGTACAGGGGTCTTTCTTTAAAGCTTGCTATGCGGTAGTACAGGGGTCTTTCTTTAAAGCTTGCTATGCGGTAGTACAGGGGTCTTTCTTTAAAGCTTGCTATGCTAGGGTCTTTCTTAGTATAGGGTCTTTCTTTAAAGCTTGCTATGCGGTAGTATAGGGTCTTTCGTTAAAGCTTGCTATGCGGTAGTATAGGGTCTTTTTAAAGCTTGCTATGTGGCAGTATAGGGTCTTTCTTTAAAGCTTGCCATGCGGTAGTATAGGGTCTTTCTTTAAAGCTTGCTATGCGGTAGTATAGGGTTTGCTCATTGTTTAAAGCCGTACAGTGGTTTATAGTTCCTATAATTTACGTCATTTGGTCTCTAGTGAATAGCTGTTTCGTTGGCAATTTTACCACATCTTATAATTTTGTCAATGCTTCTATTCGGAAAAACGCGCACGTAAACATTTGTTATATAGTTAATTCTTCAACTGACCACCTACACGAGGCTATAATTGAATGACGTCGAATAAAATGATACCCTGCAGCATTTTGTCTGAAAATTAGATGAAACTAAAGAACTATTTCAAATTGAAATGTCCAATCTGTCTGTATATATTATAAATATCATTTGTATTGCAACCTGCAACATTACATATTAAGTTATTTCTAACTCCTCTGTATAGCCCACTCCTTTGGTTCATACAATACGATAATGTCAAATTTTGTTTCATTAAGATATATATATATATATATATATATATATATATATATATATATATATATATATATATATAGTGCCTAAGAATGTAACTTTAACACACTAATGAGTGTTATAAAATTAGTTGTTATATTTTATATTATTCACGCAATATTTCGCTAAACAAATTAGCTTCATCCGGCGTGTGCATCTCTCAAGGTGAAATCGGATGCATGACAAAAAAAATATTTTTGTAGCTTGAACTACACAAAATTTGAGTAAAAGTTTAACAAAATTTATTGATGTTCTATAAAAAATATATGTTTGTAAATTGTCTAGAATATATAAAAATATTTTTGCCGCTTATTGTACATAGCAATTCTTAAATCAAAACAAATAGTTGTTTTAGTTAAATAGAATGAAGTTCAGGATTTAGTCCTTTGGTTTTGGGTAGAACTGTTTTCATCTCTCATTAAGTCCATCAGGTTCAAGAGTACGTAGCTGATGCATCCAGAACCTTTCTCTGTTTTCTCCTTTGGGAGTCCCAATTTTGGTTTACCTCAATTATTTGAAAGGTGATATTTTCAAAAGTATGCCCTGTTCTTAAGAGGTGTCTCGTAATTGGACAGTTTCTTCCTTTTGTATAAATAGACCGGTGATTGTTAAGTCTGATGTTGAATTTCGTTTCTGTTTCACCAACATACTGCAGCTTGCAAGTTACACAAGTAAGAATATAAATACTATTTTCCGTTTTGCAATTAGATGTAACATAGATGTTGTATCGCTGCTGTGTTACTGTGCTGCTGAAAGAGTGGTCAGTGTTAGCGACTTTACAGCACATACAATTGATTCTTCCGCATTGTTTGTAACACCCAATTTTAGAAGTCTCTTGTTTCTTTACTTTAGATGTGACAAGTATGTCTTTGAGATTTTGGGTCTGCGATAGGCAATAACAGGAGGTGATGGAAAATTTCTTTTAAGGAAGAGTCATTTTCGATAAGACGCCAGTGCTTGCGGATAGTAGATGAAATATTTGTCAAATCGGGATGGAAGGTGACAACAAACGGAATTCTATCTGCGCGGGTCGTCTTATCTTTGTATTCCATGAGGATATCTCGATCTTTTTCTTGGGCTTTATCAAAAGCGTCTGTGATGTTTTTGCTTTTGTATCCTCTTGATTTTAGTTTTTTTAGTTGTCCCAAACGATAGTTGAGTTTGGATTCCGAGGAGCAAATTCGCTTTAGTCTGATGGCTTGACTGTAAGGTATGCTCCTGGAGCAGTGTTTCGGTGACAACTTTTGGAGAAAGGAACTGGTGTTTATCAGTTTTCTTTGTGTGGAGATCAGTTGTAATGACCCCGTTTTTACAAATGTGGTGGTGTCGAGAAAAGCAATTTTCTCGCTTGAAAATTCAGATGTAAATTTAATTGAATGATGGAACTGATTACAATGATCTAAGAAATCTTGTAAATGTTCTGCAGTATCGTTCCATTTCATGTCAATATCATCAATAAAACGGAGCCATGACAAGGGTTTGTATGGCACACTCAAAAGGATGCGTTCTTCAAGATCCCCCATAAAAATGTTGGCGAAAGAAGGTGCCATTTTTGTTCCCATACTAGTTCCGTCAATCTGCAAAAAGTGCTTGTCGTTGAAAATAAAGTTGTTATTTTCAAGCACTAGCTTGAGCAATTGAACTAGACAGTCAGTTTGTGGATGTTTATCCTTTCGAGTGTTCCATACTTTTTCACACGCGGCTATTCCTTCATCTTTTGGAATATTTGTGTATAAAGAACACACATCCATCGAAACCAAAATTGTGTCATTAGGTAAAGGACTTAAGGAATTCATTTTTTTTCAAATAGTCAGTTGTATCTTGAATATGAGATGGCAGTTGTCTAACATGTGGTCTAAGGTGGTAATCAACAAATTCTGAAATTTTTTCGGTGGGATGGCCATTAGCTGATACTATAGGTCTCCTGAATCCCTTCTTTATGGAGTTTTGGAAGTAAGTAAAATCGACCGGCTGTGCAAGTTTCGTCTGGGCGTAGATAATCGTACGTATCGTCATCAATTTGTTTATCTTTATTCATTTCTGAGAGGACGTCATTAATTTTTGTTGATTTCTTTGGTTGGATCACATGTTAATTCTTTATAAAATTTAGTGTTGGAGAGCTGACGATTCCTTCTTCGATGTAGTCTGCCTTGTTCATCACAACAACGGCACTTCCTTTGTCCGCTTGTTTGATAACAATGTCATCACGGTCTTTTAAGTTTATCATGGCTTGGCTTTCTGACTTTGAAATATTTCGCACTTGTTTACCACATCCACAAACTGACTGTCTAGTTCAATTGCTCAAGCTAGTGCTTGAAAATAACAACTTTATTTTCAACGACAAGCACTTTTGCAGATTGACGGAACTAGTATGGGAACAAAATGGCACCTTCTTTCGCCAACATTTTATGGGGATCTTGAAGAACGCATCCTTTTGAGTGTGCCATACAAACCCTTGTCATGGCTCCGTTTTATTGATGATATTGACATGAAATGGAACGATACTGCAGAACATTTACAAGATTTCTTAGATCATTGTAATCAGTTCCATCATTCAATTAAATTTACATCTGAATTTTCAAGCGAGAAAATTGCTTTTCTCGACACCACCACATTTGTAAAAACGGGTCATTACAACTGATCTCCACACAAAGAAAACTGATAAACACCAGTTCCTTTCTCCAAAAGTTGTCACCTGAAACACTGCTCCAGGAGCATACCTTACAGTCAAGCCATCAGACTAAAGCGAATTTGCTCCTCGGAATCCAAACTCAACTATCGTTTGGGACAACTAAAAACAACTAAAATCAAGAGGATACAAAAGCAAAACATCACAGACGCTTTTGATAAAGCCCAAGAAAAGATCGAGATATCCTCATGGAATACAAAGATAAGACGACCCGCGCAGATAGAATTCCGTTTGTTGTCACCTTCCATCCCGATTTGACAAATATTTCATCTACTATCCGCAAGCACTGGCGTCTTATCGAAAATGACTCTTCCTTAAAAGAAATTTTTCCATCACCTCCTGTTATTGCCTATCGCAGACCCAAAATCTCAAAGACATACTTGTCACATCTAAAGTAAAGAAACAAGAGACTTCTAAAATTGGGTGTTACAAACAATGCGGAAAAATCAATTGTATGTGCTGTAAAGTCGCTAACACTGACCACTCTTTCAGCAGCACAGTAACAAAGCAGCGATACAACATCTATGTTACATCTAATTGCAAACGGAAAATAGTATTTATATTCTTACTTGTGGAACTTGCAAGCTGCAGTATGTTGGTGAAACAGAAACGAAATTCAACATCAGACTTAACCATCACCGGTCTTTTCATACAAAAGGAAGAAACTGTCCAATTACGAGACACCTCTTAAGAACAGTGCATACTTTTGAAAATATCACCTTTCAAATAATTGAGGTAAACCAAAATTGGGACTCCCAAAGGAGAAAACAGAGAGAAAGGTTCTGGATGCATCAGCTACGTACTCTTGAACCTGATGGACTTAATGAGAGAGATGAAAACAGTTCTACCCAAAACCAAAGGACTAAATCCTGAACTTCATTCTATTTAACTAAAACAACTATTTGTTTTGATTTAAGAATTGCTATGTACAATAAGCGGCAAAAATATTTTATATATTCTAGACAATTTACAAACATATATTTTTATAGAACATCAATAAATTTTGTTAAACTTTTACTCAAATTTTGTGTAGTTCAAGCTACAAAATATTTTTTGTCATGCATCCGATTTCACCTTGAGAGATGCACACGCCGGATGAAGCTAATTTGTTTAGCGAAATATTGCGTGAATAATATAAAATATAACAACTAATTTTATAACACTCATTAGTGTGTTAAAGTTACATTCTTAGGCACTTATATAATTTAATGTAGTAACTGCATCAGTTTATTTACAAACTGATCCACACCTAGATAGATTGAATGTTGATTGTTGCTATTTTAGACACTATATATATATATATATATATATATATATATATATATATGACAGATACACACGAGAAAGGATGGTTTTAACAAATACAAAATACTAGATACCAACTGTCAAACGAAATCATAAGTATGACAACGAAACAAAACCATGGACAAAAGAATGAAGGCAAAAAGACACTAGTCCCCAAAACACCTACACTGAAAATTGAATATTAAGCAAACGAGCCCCACTAAAAACCATGGTGAACTCATGTGCTCCGTAAATACTAGCAGTTCCTCCACCACTAGTGACATCCGTAGCATTGTCTATGTCTGAATTACTAACAACCATGGTGAACTGATATGCTCCCTAAAGACTAGCAGTTCCTCCGCCACTAGTGACATCCGTAGCGTTGCTTATGTCTGAATTACTAAGAACCATGGTTAACTCATGTGCTCCTTAAAGTCTAGCACTTCATACACCACTAGTAACATCGGTAGCTTTGCCTATGTCTGAACTACTAAGAACCATGGTGAACTCATGTGCTCCGTAAATACTAGCAGTTCCTCCTCCACTAGTAACATCCGTAGCATTGTTTATGTCTGAATTACTAAGAACCATGTTGATTTCATATGCTCCGTAAATACTAGCAGTTCCTACTACAAAAGTGACATCCGTATCGTTGCGTATGTCTTAATTATTAAGAACAATGGTGAACTTATGTGATCCGTAAATACTAGCAGTTCCTACGCCACTAGTGAAATCCATAGCTTTGCCTATGTCTGAATTACTAAAAAAACCATGGTGAACTCATGTGCTCCTTAAATACTAGCAGTTCCTACTCCACTAGTGACATCTGTAGCGTTGCCTATGTCTGAATTACTAAGCACCATGGTGAACTCATGTGCTCCGTAAATGCTAGCAGTTCCTCCTCCACTAGTGACATCCGTAGCTTTGCCTATGTCTGAAATACTAAAACCCATGGTGAACTGATGTGCTCCCTAAAGACTAGCAGTTCCTCCTCCACTAGTGACATCCGTAGCGTTGCCTATGTCAGGAGATTAATCACACACACTATAACATTTATTTCAGTGCAACAATACCATTTTCATAAGGTCCTTATCGTTATCTTCATTTTAGCAACAGTTTACAATTTTCTGAAAGATTGCTATGCGGTAGTACAGGGGTCTTTCTTTAAAGCTTGGTATGCGGTAGTACAGGGGTCTTTCTTTAAAGCTTGCTATGCGGTAGTACAGGGGCCTTTCTTTAAAGCTTGGTATGCGGTAGTACAGGGGTCTTTCTTTAAAGCTTGCTACGCGGTAGTACAGGGGTCTTTCTTTAAAGCTTGCTACGCGGTAGTACAGGGGTCTTTCTTTAAAGCTTGCTACGCGGTAGTACAGGGGTCTTTCTTTAAAGCTTGCTACGCGGTAGTACAGGGGTCTTTCTTTAAAGCTTGCTATGCGGTAGTACAGGGGTCTTTCTTTAAAGCTTGGTATGCGGTAGTACAGGGGTCTTTCTTTAAAGCTTGCTATGCGGTAGTACAGGGGTCTTTCTTTAAAGCTTGCTATGCGGTAGTACAGGGGTCTTTCTTTAAATCTTGCTATGCTATAGTATAGGGGTCTTTCTTTAAAGCTTGCTATGCGGTAGTATAGGGTCTTTCGTTAAAGCTTGCTATGCGGTAGTATAGGGGTCTTTTTTTAAAGCTTGCTATGCGGCAGTATAGGGGTCTTTCTTTAAAGCTTGCCATGCGGTAGTATAGGGGTCTTTCTTTAAAGCTTGCTATGCGGTAGTATAGGGGTTTGCTCATTGTTTAAAGCCGTACAGTGGTTTATAGTTCCTATAATTTACGTCATTTGGTCTCTAGTGAATAGCTGTTTCGTTGGCAATTTTACCACATCTTATAATTTTTGTCAATGCTTCTATTCGGAAAAAACGCGCACGTAAACATTTGTTATATAGTTAATTCTTCAACTGACCACCTACACGAGGCTATAATTGAATGACGTCGAATAAAATGATACCCTGCAGCATTTTGTCTGAAAATTAGATGAAACTAAAGAACAATTTCAAATTGAAATGTCCAATCTGTCTGTATATATTATAAATATCATTTGTATTGCAACCTGCAACATTACATATTAAGTTATTTCTAACTCCTCTGTATAGCCCACTCCTTTGGTTCATACAATACGATAATGTCAAATTTTGTTTCATTAAGATATATATATATATATATATATATATATATATATATATATATATATATATATATATATGACAGATACACACGAAAAAGGATGGTTTTAACAAATACAAAATACTAGATACCAACTGTCAAACGAAATCATAAGTATGACAACGAAACAAAACCATGGACAAAAGAATGAAGGCAAAAAGACACTAGTCCCCAAAACACCTACACTGAAAATTGAATATTAAGCAAACGAGCCCCACTAAAAACCATGGTGAACTCATGTGCTCCGTAAATACTAGCAGTTCCTCCACCACTAGTGACATCCGTAGCATTGTCTATGTCTGAATTACTAACAACCATGGTGAACTGATATGCTCCCTAAAGACTAGCAGTTCCTCCGCCACTAGTGACATCCGTAGCGTTGCCTATGTCTGAATTACTAAGAACCATGGTTAACTCATGTGCTCCTTAAAGTCTAGCACTTCATACACCACTAGTAACATCGGTAGCTTTGCCTATGTCTGAACTACTAAGAACCATGGTGAACTCATGTGCTCCGTAAATACTAGCAGTTCCTCCTCCACTAGTAACATCCGTAGCATTGTTTATGTCTAAATTACTAAGAACCATGTTGATTTCATATGCTCCGTAAATACTAGCAGTTCCTTCTCCACTAGTGACATCTGTAGCGTTGCCTATGTCTGAATTACTAAGCACCATGGTGAACTCATGTGCTCCGTAAATACTAGCAGTTCCTCCTCCACTAGTGACATCCGTAGCTTTGCCTATGTCTGAAATACTGAAAACCATGGTGAACTGATGTGCTCCCTAAAGACTAGCAGTTCCTCCTCCACTAGTGACATCCGTAGCGTTGCCTATGTCAGGAGATTAATCACACACACTATAACATTTATTTCAGTGCAACAATACCATTTTCATAAGGTCCTTATCGTTATCTTCATTTTAGCAACAGTTTACAATTTTCTGAAAGATTGATAAAAACCGAAATTTCAAAACAGAAAAAAGTCAACATATGGCAAAATTTGGGGTAATTTGCTAATTTGCATAGCGGCCATTTTGCCTTATCATGACGGCAGCCATTACAATAGGATTATATAAGCCCCTTAAATAAAAATGCCAATATGCCAATACCCTATGTTGAATGAACAATTTGTTCGCATATAGGTGAATTGTACATGATTTTAGGCTTCTGTCCGTGTACAAATGGACATTGTCTACTCTGAAATCTTTCGGCCTTTTTAGTTTAAAAATCGGAAGCGTAACCATAGTATAATTGCTATATAAGATCATATAAAATGACGGAAAATCGTAAAATAGCAAGATTCAAAACAGAAATACATATGCAAGAAGATATTGTTCATGATTTGTTCGCATATAGGGAAACACCTTGGAGGTTGAATTTTAAAGTTAAATAACTTTTAACTTACCTGCTTTCTTAAGTTTTCGGCCAAATTCTTTTAAAAACATGATGATTTCAACCTTCCCATTGCGTAAAAAGTCAAATTTTTAACCATTTTCCCTTAGAAATAAACAACATTTTTGTAAATATCCGCCAAAGGAAGTTTTTAAAGATACATTAGTTTTAAATACATGACGGAAAAGGACTGGATTATCCGCAAATCTATAATAAATTATATTTTCAATCTTAAGCTAAGGGAAGTAATTTGATCAAAGGGACAAAGTCACGTGGTGCAAATCATTTGAATAAAGTACCTATGATTTTGCCTTATGATATGGATAGATTTCTTCTTTTTCTTCCTCAATCGTAGGCGAGACACAGGGTTCCGCGGAATCCTTTACGATTTTTTAAATATTCACTTTATTTGTTAAACCTTTGAACTTTCTGTATTATACCGATAAATTGACTTAGTTTTTGGCAATCGATATAACATTTTTACACTGACATCAGCAATCGCAGGCGAGGCACAGGGTTCCGCGGAATCCTTTACGAACTTTGCAATATTAAATGTAATAATTCAGACGATTGTAAAGTTGAGGAGTAAACTTCCTCCTCGATGGCATGATAATTATGAATATTTTTTTTATGATTCCGATAACTACAAATGCTCATTTAGTGATTGGTGCGTTAGAATGTTTTTTCCTTGAATAACACTTCGATCGACCATGTTGTTGAAAATACTTTCGTGAATTATGTTAACAGTGTAACGATTTCACTGTGAGTGTGATATATTCATGCGCGATACACACGAATGGGGTCCTTGCGATTCAAAAATGGTGAAATAGAAATAAAATCAAAAAAATATTTGGGTTACGAATTATAATAACTAAAACACATTTTTTCTACAGATTATTTATGCTTTATCCTGTAATAAACGCATGTGTAGGATAACATCATTAAGACATCAACCCAACAAGTAAAATGAACAAAAGAAATATATTTAGAGCAACAATCAGTCTTCCACACTCCACGGTGGCACCAGCCATTAACATCAAATGATTAGTTGTCAGTGGTGGTAAATAATGAACGACGTAATACAAGTGAGGATTGTGACGACAACAACAAAAAAACCCATATCATTTATGACACTTTGTTCCATAACAGTTAACCCGGTCATGATAGCGACAGAAAATAAACATATTGTACCTGTAAAATGTAAGAACCATTGTATTGGTCAATTTTATAGATTGCTTCTATCTTCTGAACTATACACCTTGAAAGGAAATGTGACACAACACAACACAACAAGAAAAAGAAAAACAAACAAACAGCCGAGAGTTTTCATTAAATGCTTATCTTACGCAATCTCAATGTAACTTGGATCCTGTATTGTTTACCATCGGGAAATATGACTTTACTAAATATTTCTGTTCAAATACGAACTGAATACTTTATATATAGAATACCAAGGAAACTAATGTTCACAATTCAGTTCTGATTAAGTAACATGAATAGGAAGAGTCCATACATATAAATGATGTTAGAAATGTAACAGCAGGTAGGAAATGCAAGGATCAAGATTAAATAACAGGTTACAGTCTATAATGATTTTAGAGCATTTTCTTTAAACGTTTTAATTCAGATCTGATCTAGGTTTTATTAAAGATGTCGCATCATTAGTTCACAAGTTCGCATACATATAATTACCTACTAATGTCTATTTTGTAAATATGATCCAATGCATTTATACAAAATATAAATTAATTACTTCAAATGCAACAATTGTAACTTGTTAACACGCCGCCCTTCTAATCAAGTATATAAACATCCTTTAAGTAATTCTACGTATACTTTGAGTACATCGTAACATATGTGATATATGGAAAACAGCACCTTATTTGGTTACTAAGTTTTTGTCGAAAAAAAAAATAAACACCAATTTATCGTTTGCAATCTATACTGGAACTTTTAATTGTATCTCATTTTGAACCTTTTAGTTTCTTAAATATTAAAAGGAATATATTGATTTTTTGATAATATTAGCTTTAGTAGTCATCTCTTCGTGATTGAATTTTGTCCGACAGTTGGACAATTTATTTACATTTTCGCCACACCCTCAGAAAACACCAGACCAAATTTAACCTTATAGGGAAGTAATTACATATGGGAGATATTTTCTATTATTTTAATATACAGGACAAAAGAGGCAATTTTTATATCTTCTTGTCTCAAATTACATAGCGGAATGTTTTTTACACTTTAGGATACTGATTTTGGAACGATATTCTACAACAAACTTTTTATTTCATTCTTCATGTCGAGACTATCCATTACAATTGGTCGTCACTTAGTGCAATACTTAATCTGGGACAGTGGTGTAACATAAGAACAAACTGTAAACCCAATTGCAAATGGCTTAACCCAAGAGAAGGGTACGAAGCACAAAAAGCAGGTAAAATAAAAACAATAGATACAAAGCACCGATATAAGAGTACTCACAGTTCTCTAAATCTTACCCACTTACTTACTTAGTTATTTAGAGCTAGTTCAAGCCGATTAAAATGTACAACTAATAAATAAATCATATTCTCGCAGACTTAAGTATCAATCAGTACACATCACACGAATTTAGTGTAAAGATGTCATAAACAGTCTGAGAAAAGCATGACCTTGTGCATAACTAAAATATAAGTAAACATTACGGACAGCATAGATGATCATAAGTACTCGCAATGTATATTTAGTTATGTATTTTTTTTTCAAAAACAAAATCAATATTAGTACCGATAAAAACAATATTTAAAGAATTTACTACGGTGTTAAATTGATAACCTTTTAGAATAGTTTATTCGAAGGTTCAGTGAGGCTATATAAACAACATCATTGTAATTTTTTTTTTTTATTAAAAAGGTACAGCCAAACTTCCTAACCAAATCTTTGTATCTATGAAAGAATTTAGTAAAAGTTTTGATATTTACATCCCCTTTTATAAATCTATATTATTTTCGAAATTGATTTGTGGATATCCACAATATTCAGACATTTATTCAAATAGGAATCAAGTGATTTTTTTTCAGATTTAGTTTTGTCAATTAAAATGTTTAGTGGAATTATCAATGACTTTTCAAATGAAATGCCTTTGCAAAACCACAGATAAATTTGATTTAATTAAGGCCAAAATAAATAAAGATATACAAATAAATCTTTTGTTCTTCTCATACTTCTACTTTTAACAACTATAAATTCTTTAAGTTTAAACGCCTCATTATGAATATATGTTTTCCCCGTCACGATCGCCACATTTAAAATATAATAATTACGTTTTCCACGTCACGATCGCCACGTTATATGGAACTATGCAACTATAACATGTATAAGTACAAAGTTGTAATTAAAAAGTTTCAAACATCGAATTCTAAGGATAGAGTACTTACTTAAGTGGACTTTTAAAGTATTGGTCGCCGTATTGCATAGGAAATGAAACGCTAAATTCCACCTGCTTGCCGCTTTTACACGTGCATGCTCGAAGTCAGGATCGTCAATAGTGGTCTATAATTATATACTTAATCATTTTCTGTTATTTAAGAACTGTGGTTGTGATTTCAGATTGCTTGACGAATCATGTTGACATATGTTTATTGTTGTTGTCTACCACTGTTGTCTACCACTGTTGTCTACCGCTGTTGTCTACCACTGTTGTCTACCACTGTTGTCTACCATTGTTGTCTACCATTGTTGTCTACCACTGTTGTCTACCACTGTTGTCTACCACTGTTGTCTACCGCTGTTGTCTACCACTGTTGTCTACCACTGTTGTCTACCATTGTTGTCTACCACTGTTGTCTACCACTGTTGTCTACATGTCTTTCTTTTATTTGTTTCATTAGGTTGCTGTCGCATTAAAGTATATTCAAATTGAATGTATCCTTTTACTGAATCATCAAGCACCCAAGGTCAAAATAAATGACAAAAAGACAACAGATCATTGCAGTATGAACGAAATGTCAATACAAAAACGACTCAAAAACTTAACCAGAAACAACAGGATGCCAATATGCACACATGTACTATCCAGGCTGTATACAACATGAAATAAAAAAGGGTTTAGCTCGAACTGCGTTCTGGCTTCAAATTTTACATGCAAAAATAGAAATTCCTTATAAAACTGGGACCAGGGGCAATGGATTATCATTAATCGAAGAAAAAAAAACCCAACAAAATCACCATTGCCAAACAAAATAAAAGAAAAATGAAAAGAAAAAGTCCACCAAACATTAAACAAAAAACAAAATATTGAGCAACACTAAACAATCTTTGGTGAACTCTGGTTTTTCGGAAAGGTGTATGCAGTTCCTGTTCCACTTAATATCATTGACCTTATATTCTTACAACGGGCACCTTGTCAAAATATTATCATTGTCTTCAAAAGGTCCATAAAAGTCTTTTCACAATATTGAAACAGGAAATACAGAACCTTATTGTACACAGTAGTGCATGTAACGATTACCAATCATTTGAATTATTAAGTAGACTATATAATTACAACACAAGTTAACAAACAAACCCCTATTACATTACTACTTTGACTTAATTTGATGTGTGTAAGTATTTCCCAAGTACCACACTTATAGTCAAATACTGTGCACTGATTAGTTTTTCAAAGTATTGTTCGATCGCTCTAAACCAAAATATATTGTTTAGATCAATTAAAGAACTTATTCTAATGGAACTGAGCTTCAAACTAGACTTTCCGATAAACACTTAGTCTGCGAGAATATGTAACTCAAATCACTTGAATTACACTTTATCATGCATAAGTCTTGAATCAATGTTCAGTCAACGTGTAAATAGACATTAAATAAAAATAACACTTTTGGTGTGTGCAAGCACTTTTCTTAGCTGACCTTAATCCTGAACGTTATAAAAAGTGAAAAGTGAAAGACAAGGATGTAGAAGTACACGTGAGTGGGTATATGACCTAACAATAATAGCTAAATCCACCTGCGGTCAGCTTTATCTGATCATGATGGAACCGTAGTTTCTTAATCATAATTTCTAAATTTATGAAAGAAATGTTATAAATCATGTCGTTACCAAAGCACTGGTTACTTAGTTGATGATACCTCGAGGATTAGCAGACCACCAGCAGCGTTATCGATCTAGTGCTAGTAACTAGTATCTATAAGAACTAAAGGGGCCTAAAATGAATACCCAAATACATCTTGGTATAAAACTTCCTTTTAGTATAAGTACAAGAAAATGTTTGGCAAGTGCAATTAAAATCGTAATTCAACATAGATATAAATACACACATGTATCTGAATCTTATATTAAGATTTTTACCGATAGAACAGTATGAAATATAAATCCAGCTTGTCATAGACAACAGAAAAAGAGGGGAAATACCCACTGACGAGACACGAAATAATGAATTGGTTGTGGTTACACATATTGTAAGGACAGACATTTAAATAAAGATATTTTGGCATTTTTGAAAGTGAAAAAGTTTTCGAATTATATATCTGAAAGCATTTTTCCGTGATTAATTTTTTTTTTTGTCAGTTCAAGTTTTATAATAACTTACAAAACAAACGATAAACAGTCGGAAAGCTGACCCCGGTTTGACCCCATTTCTTAAAGCAACAATGGAAGTCATGTGATTACCATATATGGGCATTTTTACCAAAAAGTGAAGCCCGTTTTTGAATTTGTAGTTTTGCATGAATTAAAACTAATTTGCTTTTAAGTGAACATTCTTGAGTATATAAAAATATTTTGATCCACTCAATTATGGATTAAACTAATTTTTCTCTCAAAATGTGTCTTCAAAGTCTAGGTGTTGACCAAAAAATAGGTCACTGGAAATTAAAATCGTAATTTTCTTAACTTCTCGGGAAGCTATGCTGAATTTAAATTATGTTATGTAACATAACTTTGACTATGATATGTCAAATTTGTGCCACTTAATACGCTGTAATACGCAAATGTGCCACTTCGATGTGTCGATATTTCTGACGAAGCAGGGCCGATAGTAATTTACGAGTTACGTCCCTTTGTTTGACACTCTCATTAAGCACCATATGCTGTTATTTACATGAGGATATTATTAAAATAATTTTATTGAATAAATTTTGATACTAAAGACATGTGCAAAAATTTAGCGAAACACATTTTATCACTTTTCAGAACTCAGTCTCAGTGAAATACTCAAATAGGCCCTATGTCAGTATGTGCCATAATATTATTATTCAAGAGTTAATTTAGTATTTATATTTTGGTAAGCATTTATACTGCTGTAACCAAATTATTTCAACACAGAAATAGATTTCTACTTAATCATACAAGGGGTAGCCAAAATATTCATGAATAAGGATCAATACAGGATTAAAATGATCAAATACAGGAACTCCTTTTCACTACTGATACCTGATCCTACCTTTTTCATTTAAACTTAAACGAGACCATAATGAAAGTATTCTGAATGTAAATTCTTCATTATTTGAAATAAAAGGAAATTAGTTTGCAATTCTTGTATGAACAAACTAAATATAACAATAAATTTTGTCTCACTGATTCCATGCAGATTCTAATGAATGGACTAAAATAATAAAAAAAGAAGCACTAAACCAATAAATAAATGGTTCTAATCATGAACTTGAAAATAGATAAGAACAAAAAGACTGGGTCTAATATTTTCTTCTTCTATTTAATTTTTTTAACAATTATGCATTTTATATTTAGGCCCAAAAAAAAGTCTGTGTTTCCGGTAACCCGACCGACCCTGTTTTTTAGCCCCCGACCCTAATTTTTTTATAGGATCTTCAAAAAAAAAACAAAAAAAAATTGATATCAACCGACCCTGATTTTGACACAGTCTTCTGTTAATCGACATATTTATTTATCTAACTTGCTTCTTCTGGCACAGAAAGCCAGTAAAACGTTTTATTTATGTCAAAAGGTATTCCAAATAGGTTAAAATCAAAGAAATTTGCACAGCAGGTGCTTCAAAACATTGCAAATGGCCGCACTTCCGGTATTTGAAACTAATTACGGACCCGGACTTGGAAAAACCATGATAATTTTCCGGATTTCGTTTACAATGTCAAAAAAAAAAAAAAAAAATCCGACCTACCGACCCTATTTTTCAAAATGATGTTACCGGAAACACAGATTTTTTTTTAGGCCTTATATAAAAGTATTTCAGAGCAGATTATGAGTGCTAAGTCAACAATATTATGTTTTAGATCACAAGTCATAAGTAAGTCACACTTCATGTCAGTATGAACATGCTTTGAATAAGAGTGATTAAAATGCTTGTCTGAAAGAGATTGTTTTAAGTTCATATTTAGGACAAGACTTTTTCATTTACCTTTGGCAGTTTTGCAGGATTACTTGAAATACTTCATCACAATTTTTTTTTATAATATTATAAACAATGAATGAGTTTTGGTTAAGGTTGTGTAAAGACAGTATACGATTTCCTTACCTTGTTTTAGTTAAGTCGATCAATTCACTGACTTAAAGAGAATAATTAATCCAGTCAAATATTCACAGCTGAACTCGCCATTGCTTTTTCAAACAAACACACTAAATGTATGTACATTGTGTAAAGATGCAAGTTGACATCGATGTGTAAGATAAAAAAACTACAATGTCAAAAATGTCTTTCGTTTGAAATTTAGTTCGAACAGGGATTCCTAAGGGTGATAGAACGTTAGACTTGATTTTGTTTTAACTTTGAGATACTTATTATTAATTTTTATATAGTTTGTATATTCTTTGTTTATCTGGAAAAAAGAAGAAAAAAATAACAGACAATTTCATAATTCTTAAACGACGATCAAAGGCATTACGTTATTTTTAAAAGACGGACAATTTATAACATGTTTAAGTATTATTTTCTTTGATAATAAGAACCATGCTTGAAAAATCGAAAGAAATCTATTTCTGACTCTAATGGCAAGTAAGAAACAGAAAAAAGAAAAAATTCCAAATTGGCGCCAAATTATTTTTTCCGCGAAATTAACGCAATTTCAGAATGGCGGGTTTTAATATCAGTCCCATTGTTGTCTTAAGAAAGTAGCAACAACGGTCGTTTCTAAGGGCTTGCTTTCCGACTGAAAAAATAAATACACCTTCGTAATTTTCAATATCGAATATATATATATGCAAGCTAAAACAATTTTTAAGAAGTACAACGTGTTTCTGGAAGAACTTTAAAAGATACGATGGAAGCCAACACTTTTGATGACCAATGTTCATAAGAGTATTCTGCAAAAGTGTTTAAACCATACTCATCTGCCATATCGACTCCACGATGGTAATGCATATGCACAGATATTAAAAGAAAGCTCATTGTTGACCTTCATTTATACCCATGAAATCTAAAATGATGCCTCAAATGACCAATGCTTCAATATTTAAATGGCCTTTTCGGCTTAAGTGACTTCATGTTTTTTAATTATACTTTCGGGTCTGAGACTATTAAATTTAAACCCTTGAAGTTTTCTATAAATCAAAATTACATTTTATAATTTGTGTGCGTCCGAAGAGCTTTTCTGGAATTATACTTTATCAGGAACGCTTAAAACTAAACATTTGAAAGCCAGGGATGTATAAATATGTAGAAACGTTAAATCCTAGTTGTCTAAAAATATCATTTGTATTTAATTTGTTTTATATTTATTCTAACAGTTAATCTGCGGTTTTGATCAACAGTAATAATCGTATTATATGGAAGACAAATGGACACGTTGCAAATGTACTTGTGAAGAGTATATACCTACTGAGGCCTGGATTGACTTACGTAGCATATATCGGACAAATAATTACTTGTTAAATAAATAAGATATATATAGCCTAGTTGGTCAAGAGGTCTAAGCGCTAGTCACAGTTCGGACGGTGTTGTCATGATGTCACAGAAGCAGGGATTCGAATCTCACGGAGGAAAGAATAAAAATATGCAAACGCAAATTTTCAGATCTAACTTTGTTGGACTAAATTTGAGACGAATTATATATAACATAAAA